>OV049870.1:12882749-13227749 GCA_920104075.1 Melanargia galathea
CTCACATAACCCATTATTGCAATACTTTGCTGTGTAGCATGCATTGGCAACACATAGGCTACTTTTTATCCTGGAAAAACCTTGCTTGATATTTTAAGTATAAAGGTAGGAAAAGGGAGCGGGAACGGGAACCGGAACTCCACGATTCCCTCGGGATTTGTTCAAAACCGAAATTCACGCGGGCGAAGCCGCGGGCAGAAGCTAGTTATCTATAAGACACTTCTTTATTTTTAACCCCCGACGCAAAAACGACGGGGTGTTATAAGTTTCACGTGTCTGTATGTGTGTGTGTGTGTGTGTGTCTGTCTGTTCCGCTGTAGCGCTCAAACAGGTGGACCGATTTGAGTGCGTTTTTTTTGTTTGAAAGGTGAATTAGTCGACAGTGTTGTTAGCAAATAGCAATGTTTGATGAAAATTGATCCAAGATGTGCGCCGCTACAAAATGGCGGATTACATATATTTTCACAACTCGCATAATATGGGTATCAAATGAAAGGGCTTGACTAGTAAAATAGCACTTTGCAAATCCAAGATGGCTGCCGCCACAAAATGGTGAATGTCGGGGGTTTTTTAAATTTTAATTTATTATGTATTTTTATTAAATACAAATCTGACATTTTATTAAAAGCAATTAGATATTGTAATTAGAATTAAAAAATTCGGTCAAGTGCGAGTCAGACTCGCACACCGAGGGTTCCGTACTCCAGAAGTACAATCTGTTTTTCATTAGTTTGTCTTAAAAGGTAAGGTGCTAATTAAGCTAGGCCTCTAAATTGTATGAGCGTTAATTGGATGAATCCAGTGTATTCGTTTATATTTCTTTTTATTATAAAAATGAAAAAGAAGCGCGATGAGTATCAATCGCTCTTCCATATTCAAAGACGTTCGCCTGAACCGAGAATAACGTTACTACTGATCAATCGACAAATTTAGAATCTGAATTCCGTTGCATTGCCTCACACAGTACCGAAATTCAGTTTCTGAATTCCGTCGTTCATTCCGGCTGTGTGAGGCCGGGCTAAACCACAGATCACTAATATAGGTGGGTACCTAGTACCTACCATGTACCTACTAGCTAAACTTATGTCAAAAACCCTATAGGTACCTACTTTGTCCAAATGTTTAACCGATTTGAATGAAATTTTTTTTTGTTTGAAAGGTGAATTAGTCGGGAGTGATATGTTTGATGAAAATCGGTCCAAGATGGCCGCCGCCACAAAATGGCGGATTACATATTTTTTCCCAACTTCCTCAATATGGGTATCAAATGAAAGGGCTGGACTAGTAAAATAGCACTATGCAAATCCAAGATGGCCGCCACCTCAAAATGGCGAATGTCGGGAATTTTTTAAAATTTTAATTTACACCTGTGCATATTTCATTGAAGTATTAATTATTATTCGTTTATTAGTTTTTTTTTTAAATTATATATGAAATAAATAAATGTATTAACGTTGAACCTTGTTTACAACACGACGCGACCATGGTTCCATACAAAACTGCAACCGTGTAACCACATGAGTAGATATACGTACAGAGAGGAAGCTTTATACAAGCGGCCCGCTGTAGTTACTGTAGTTTATTATTGTAATTATTGTTGTATTACTGTAGTACATTATTCCGGAAAAAAAATACGGTAATTCATAGGCGTGAGCTGCCAAATATCAACAAAAGGCCTGGACAGAGTATAAAATTCTCTGACCAGAATCTCATGAAAAATACGGAAATGAAATTCTAAAGTTAGCAACACTACGGCTGCCCTAGCGATAAACAAAGTAACTAACATTTTTTGTGAAATTGACTTTTTTGCATTAACAAAAGTTTTTTACCACAGTTTAATATTTCAAATAACTTGAACCGTTTACTGAAATTTGAATTGACCAAACAAAGTAACTGCACACACTAACCCGGAATATAAATGCAAAACCAAGTAAAGAACAAGCACAACACAAAAACAAAGTAATTGGATGTTGATTACTTTTTTTTTGTATTTAAAATGCAGTTGCTTGATTTTTCGTTTCGTGAAACGATCCCAGGTAAGGTGTTCTGAATGTAATTACTTTGTTTATCACTAGGGCAGCCGAGTTAACCTAGTGTTGCTTACTACATTTAATTTCCCTATTTTTCATGAGATTCTGGTCGATCTTTACTAATGCTGTTTCTAACTAAGCTGTTTAAACTATTGATTAACATTAAACAAACAGTTTTACACACACGTAAATTAAAGATAAATAATTAATAAAAACAAAATTTTATCCTACACCATACTTGATTTATCTATAAAAATTGTGCAATTGTGCAAATACCTGGTATCCCTATAAGCACACACATTTGCGATTCGAGGTTGCGTAATCACGCAGCTAAAATAAAGGATTCCCGCGCAACTTTTGAAAAACCTATTACCACTGACGAAGAAGCGCTCCAAAGCCAATCAAGCAAAATATTCAAGTATTTAAAAAATGTTCACGCACAAATAAATGTTTTCGCTCCGATACTCTCGTTAGAGAGTATTTTTGTTCTGTGGCGCGAACATTGTGGCAAAACACACGCACATTTTGTAAATGTTTATAGATAGATAGATAGATCTTAGGATAGATCCACTCAGATCCACTGATGTGGATGGATTGAGTGAGTCCACTCAAAGAAACATTTGTGCCGTACACCGTGCAGTAGTGTTGCACAGTGCCGCACACTGGTGGAATGGCGTCATAACCTATACTCAGACCGTGATAAAGATGGCCCTCCTGGATTGAAACGGAGCCCTCCCTGCGCCCCGCGCAGCGATTTGTTCATTCATAAGTTCATTGATAAATTCATTGATAAATCGGCTGCCCTAGTGATAAACAAAGTAACTACATTCAGAACAATTTTACAGGACAAGCATAAACATTGAAACTCTTATTTGAAGGCAACCTTTCTACAAAATACCTACTTATTTATCTCTGTAATAAATTGCAAAATAATATATTTTAACTTATAAATAACAGTATTTATTCCTAACTCCTTCGCTTTTAATTTTGAAATTAAAAATATGGTTTTTCTAAGTGCAAATAAAATACAAAAAAATTAATGTTTCAACTTTAAAAAGATGTTAAGTCATTTACTTCGTTTGTATATTGCTTGATAATTTCTTCCAAAAATAATTTTTCAATTTATTACAAAGAGTTTACTATGTTATTCAGATACAAATAGTTACCCCAAAAATTAATGTTCAAATGAGCGTGTGCGTGTGCGTTTGTGTGTGTGTGATATTGTGATTGTGATATTGCGACTAATACAATTGTCCCCCCCCCCATTTGCTTTAATGGGCACCCGGGCCCTCCCCAAATAACTCAAATAACTATTTTTATTATTTTTTATGTAATCACCGGCTTTAGGTCGTAATTCTGAATGTTATTCTACATATTATCGGTGAATTTGAAGTAATTCTGTTCATTAAATCAGAAGTTATAAGGCTGTGACAGTCAGACGGACAAAGCATATCCAACCTAGTTCACTCAGAGACTTAAGTTAGAGCTTATTACAACTCAAGAATCTATACCATATCTATACTTACCTACTAATATTATAAATGCGAAAGTATGTCTACTAAGTCTTCACGCACCAACTGTTCAACCGATCTTAACGAGGTATAAAGATAAGTTTCATTTTTGGAAAGGACATAAGCTACTTTTTTATCCTGGTAAATTAAGAGCTTAGACTAGAATTTCAAAAACCTAAATACACGCGGACGGAGTCGTGGGCATCATAATCAACTATGTTTATCTTGTAAAGTTATAATTTACAGTATTGTGTCTATTTTTAGTTATATTCCTGTAAAGTAATGTCCCTATTAGTTAATTATGTACGTAGGTATCTAAAATTCTGCACCTACCTTCAGTAGAAACATTTTAAAATAGTAAGTAACCGATAACAATTAAAACGATTATTTATAAGTACATAAAGTAATACCCTAAATTCCAGTCTCAGTGTGCAGTTATTTGTTTGGGCAATTCAAATTTCAGTAAACTGTTCAAGTTATTTGAAATATTATACTGTGGACACTGTGTTAAAAAACTGCTCGACATTAAACTTTTGTTAATGCAAAAAAGTCAATTTCACAAAAAATGTCAGTTACTTTGTTTATATCACTAGGGCAGTCGAAATCTGTCATATTCATAGAGAAGGACTATAGTATAGAGTTATCACTCCCACGAACTAAACGATATATGGAAATCAGCGCTCCAAGCGATTTGCGCACTAACTAACTTTCTCGTGTATATATCTATAACTATCATCGTGTACGTATATAGCCCCCCCCTGCCCTGTACTAAAAATTAAAGGGGAATATTTTTGGCACAAGTTTAACTCTTTCATTGTTAGTTAATTAACAAGATATATTTTAACATGTTTTTATTGTCTTATATTATCTTGTTATATAACTAATAACTAACATAGCTGAAAGAGTTAAACTTGTGTCAAAGCTTTAAGACAAATAAAATAAAAACGATTCATTTTTTTCTTTTAATAAAATATTGTAAAGAACAATTATTTTGTATAAAATCTTCTTTATCGATATGCTTGATCGTAATTCGTAACACTTATCACAATTTCACAGCAATTTTTAATTTTATCAAACGGAATCGTCGAAATTAATTGATATGCAAATTAGAATCCAAAAGAGATAACATGGGTCATTAAGTAATAGAAAACGGGTCCGTCGGTTTCCAAATAAAGCTTAGTCGCATAAAACTCAACAAAAACACAGAAAACAATGAAATTAAACGAATTAATTAGGTATTACGCACAAAAAATATGTCGAAGGAAAATACCATAGACTAAGTAATAATTAGCACAGATGATTACAAAAAAATACGAATGACAAGATGTTAATTAGTGAAACGAAACGTGACAAGATAACAATATGCTAAAATTAATAGGTAATTAATGTATTTGGGCCAATCGCCCCTGAACGATATTAAGAAATGTTTTTAAATATTATATTTCTTACTATCAAAATTATTTATCAAACAATATACTTTAATTTGTTTTGTTATTTTTTTTTTGTATAAATTACCTGCTGCGTGAAATAAAACGTGTAACGATTGTAGAAACAAGTATAAATTATAAATTTAAAAAACCCCCGACATTCGCCATTTTGTGGTGGCGGCCATCTTGGATTTGCATAGTGCTATTCTACTAGTCAAGCCCTTTCATTTGATACCCATATTGAGGGCGTTGTGATAAAATATGTAGTCCGCCATTTTGTAGCGGCGGCCATCTTGGTCCGATTTTCATTAAACATAGCTAACAACACTCTCGACTAATTCACCTTTCAAACACAAAAAACCGCATTCAAATCGGTCCACCCGTTTGAGCGCCACAGGGGAACAGACAGACACACACACACACACACACACACACACACACACACAGACACGTCAAACTTCTAACACCCCGTCGTTTTTTCGTCGGGGGTTAAAAAGGACTGCCAACATAAGAAAATTTACTATTTTCAAAATTATTAACGCGGTAACGCCCATTAACGCCGTCTGACGCTTTGTGCACGAACTATATCAGATTGAAGATTCTTCATTGTATAAGATTTTGTTTTGGTCTAGGATCCCACCTTAGAAATTTCTACCCTCATCTGTTATTTAAACGAATTATATGTCAAATGAAAGATTATTTTATTCTTAATCGAACCGTATTTGGTTGCCTGGTCAAAAGTGGTGCTAAATCATGGTTGCCTGGATTTTAAGATATAAAATGTTCGGTGCGAGTGTTGAAAGTGACAGAAAAGTGTTGCGCGCGCAATTTCATTTGACAGACAAAGATGCAGTGAGGCAGGCGTGCACTCGGCAGGTGCTTAGTCTATACATAGATTAAAACCATAGACTTTCTGTGCCTGTCCATTAAAGATATTTACAAAAAAATAAGTGAGTGACGTAAGGGATAAGTAATAAAACGTAAAAAAGCTGTTTTTGAAAATTTTGTCTGTTTGTCTGTATGTTTGTGCATGTATTACGCAAAAACTACTGAATGGATTGAAATGAAACTTGGCATGATTTAAGTTCATACTACATAATAGCATATAGGATACCTTTTATCCCGAAATTCAGCAGAGTTCCCTTGGGAGAGAGGATGAAAGTCAAAATACACATTTTGACTTTCATCCCCTCTTCCAAGGGAACTGTTAAAAACTAAATTATTATTAAATTATTACATAAGCGTAGTCGGGTTTTAGTTCACGAACTTTACTTGTATTTAGTAGATGTATTAAATAAATTATTTTATTATGAGTATAATATGTATAAAATTTAAAAAATGGGGTATAAATTATATTTAATAACGTATCTTCTTCTTTCTTGGTTATGGAAAATCTTTTTTCTATATCCTGAAACGTACCTACTTAACTTTAAATGTATAGTACTAACTACTACTACTATAGAAAAGTATTGAGCAAACTTAAAGAGACACAGATGAAAGACTAAATTGCGATTACGCAAATAATAGAATAACTATGATAATTAAAATTATTATAATTATTATAAAATTTCTTTTTCCCTAATTTAGTGTCATGTCCTTACAGTAGCAATACACACACACACACTCACAGGGGCGTCAAAAATGCTTGTCATACATTATAGTACGAGCACATCCATTGATTATTAATTTATCAATGAGAATTTCCCCCCCTCCCTCGTCCCGCAGATCATGGGAGAGCCAAGTTAATTTGTGGTCTTACTATAATACACGGCGTAAAACAGGTTTAAGGTAACTGGTAAGGTTATTCTTTTGGCGCTCATCAGAAAAATATTATTAATGTAAATAAGACACAGGATTTATTAAATTAAATTATATTAATACTTAGTGTCGACGACAAATTAGTGGAAACTAAATGTTATAATCATTTAATCAAGCGTCTTAATAAAATTATAACCAAGCATTCACACAAGTAACATAGTAATGTAAGCTGTTAAAAGTAAATGGATTGAATTAAAAATAAAAGTATCTTCATCTTTATCAAGTATATTAATCTTGCCCCAGCCCTGCAATTTTGACACAGCCATGTGATAATTGCGATCACTTCCATTGGCTGACATGACATTCTTTCATTATATTTTTCAATATAATTATCTGTAGCAAAAGCCATGTAAATTCAACCAATAACGATGATTGTGATACATCATTAGTTGGGTGCTAAGGGTGAGAACTATAGTGAACTCGGACTCTACTCAGACTCAGACTCAAGACAGAGTTAAAACGAGACAGATTTATGTCACGCACGTATTTGTCTCGTTTTTATAGTCTGTTTTAAGTCTGAGTAGTCACAGTATGCTCTATAGATCTCACCCCAAGAGGACTGGTTGTTATTCATGTACTGATGCTTTTACGACTCATCATCGCTGTCCGCCTTGGCTTTAGCTTTTGGCCCACCAGCTCTCTTAGCCATGATGATTTGATCAACCTTAAGAATAGTAGTTGCGGCACCAACAGCATATTTAAGACCCCAGTACTTCAGTACATATAAATCAAGAATACCCTTTTCTTTTGCATCACAAACTCCACTGTTTTCCGAATCGATATCGAATCCAGCATACTTGTTGTTTTCCTGTAGAAAAAATAACCAAAACAAACATTTTAATTTATTAAAACCAAATAGTACGGTTTTTGTAAAAACTATTAAGTGCTGTTCAGACTATGCTTTAATAAAGCAGCATTTGTGGTGGGAAAAAAAACTCAGGATGTTCATAGCAGCGCCACCTAGCGGATCCAATTACAGCTGAGAAGTGAGAACCAAGTGGTGACTCCATAAGTACAAAATAATCATCAATATCAGTCAACCCATTTAAGAGAAGAATGTTGTTTGTAACACATGCACCAAAATTTTAGTAATTATTTAATAATAAAATAAACTAATTTTAATACAAGGATAACTAGTTTTACACAAAGTATTCAATCTAGAAAGTTTTACAAAACTGACTGTAAAAGTTGTGCCACAAAGTCAGATTACTTACTAAAACTTTTTGGTGCATCCAAAAAGTTTCTTAAAAGTATCTGTGTGAGAATAGATTAAGATGGTTACCCTATGCGCTTTGTAGATATTGTTGATAACTTCTGTGGCGTTTGCTCCAGAGTTGTCTGCCAAAGCTCGTGGGATGCTCTCGAGAGCTACGGCAAACTTGCGAACGGCATACTGTTCCAACCCCGGCAGTGTATCAGCATACTGCAGGAGTTTCTGAGCCAATTCTATTTCAGTTGCACCAGCTCCAGCAACAAACCTGAAAAAAGGTAGTGGTATGTTGTTTAAAAATTTTTTTTTTCACAACCTTAAATGAAATATTTGTTATTATATAGTGGAATTTCAAAAAAATCTCTCCTTAGTTCTTCCTCATAGGACAAATTTCACCACTGTTTTAGGCTGTCAGTAAGTCACAGTACTGTTTTATACACTTATTTTTATAGTTATTTAATTGGTATATAATTATAATAAGTACTGAAGAAAAGTATAACAATGACAAGACATAATAACTAATGGAAAAAAATAATTTAAAAATTAAAAAAATTATTGATGGCCAGGGCGATCATATTAGATAAACTGTATCTAAAAATAATTGTAAAGGTGAAAGTTTGTGTTTGTGTGTGTGTGTATGTTTGTTATTACTCTTTAACGCCGCAACTACTGAACGGATTTGGCCGAAAATTTGAATGGCGATAGATTATGCCCTGAATTAACACGGTTCCTGCGGGATTTTGAAAAAACCTAAATCTACAGCTACAGGTATAGGTAGATTTAGAAAGTAGGTATAAAGATTCGAAAAGGGCGCAGGAACGGGAACTGGAAATCAACTACTATTCCATCGGTATTTTTGAAAAACCGACAAAACGGAACCGAATCCGAAGCCATGTGAACATATAAAAATTCATACCTTCCATCTCTGGCGATGCTTTTGAATGTATTGACACCATCGTCTATGGCTCTCTGAATGTCATCCATGTAGTTATCAGTGGAACCTCTGATAACCACGGTGGAGATGCGGGACTCGTTGCTCTCCATGTTGAACACAACCACCCGCGTGTCTCCCACCTCGTCCACTCTGACTACGTCACAGTATCCTAGTTCTTGAGCTGTCGGTGTAGTTAATCTTGGCAGTACCTAAAAAATAGTGTTCTGTAAAGTTGGTTTACGGACGATAATTTTACGTGATAATGTCATAAGAAAACATTATAGAACACATTATATAGGCCGATCGTGCCTCTCTATCGCTCGTTCCGCGCTCGGCTAAGGCGAAACGTGACAATGAGTCAAGCTTTTTCGTGCGTGCAGCCGATTTATAAGATGTTATCACGTCAAAAATGGAAAAAACATCACAGATCAACGTCTATAAAAATAATTATTAAATTAAGTCAACTTACAACAGCATTAACAGTTTTAGCAAGACGCCGGAGATCAAATTTGGAATTAAGACGAACAGCCATTATACCATACTTATTGAGGAAATGCAGTGCCATATCACCAAATTTAGCGCCGGCAACAATCACTTTCACTCCAGTGTCTGAAATATCTTTTATTTGTTTTTCTAGCAGAGACTCCTCTCCCTTGCTGAAGTTTAGAAGTTCGTCGGCTGTCTTGATGAGCACTGTGCCCTTGGTTTCTGTTTGAGTGATGTCAACTGGACAAGAGTAAATTGCGACTTTGGCTTTTGTGGCACTTGTTATATCTCCTTCGACTTCTCTCTTAAAAACCATGCCTGAAAGGACTTCCGATTGCAATAGACCGGCTCCAGGGATCTATAATAAAAACAAATAATTGTATTGTGGATATTACAAACTATTTTTTTAAATTATTTTAAACTAGTTACTTTTTCAACCTTGACTGGTTGTGGAGGTGTTAGTTGCATGTGTAAAATCAAAAGGAGAATGACCACCCCTGACCCAAACATTTACACAAAATGTAATTTATTAAAAATTATCTTACGAATATAAGACAATTTGAAAATTAATAATTATTAATGCTACACTTCACGATAAAAAAATGTTATAAAAAAGGAATTAAACCGTCTTTTCAACTTCCCGTTTAAGTCTGGCGGCCATTTGCATTACATTCTACGCATAGGTACATGCCCAAATAAAAAAAGGTTTGTTATTTTTAAAAAAATAATTTCATTTAAAATAGAACGGATATTAATTATTTAAATACATTATTTTATTTGTTATTTGTTGTAAATCGTACAATGTGGCCGATTCTGTTGTACACAATCTCTAAATCTAAACTAAAATGACAGGTCTAAATATATTCCTGTCTGTTTCACAATCCTCCCTGCTGAAGGGGATAGCACTATTTTTAAACCTGTCAATTTAGTTTAGGTTTAGAGATTGTGTACAACAGAATCGGCCACAATATATGCTTAAAGTAAATAAGTAATAATTAATATATATTTTTTTTATAATATTGTTTTAACTTCGTTGCGTTTTGTGCAATGGAATATAATATAACTACAACCTTTTTGATTTTGTGTAACGAAACTTATTTCAAGATGTCAATGTGACATGTCATTGTTTTAGTTGTGTGTGACGCTAGTGACGTCTACTCTGTTTACATTTTGAATGTTTATTGTAGCACAGCGGAGACCAATATTAATTTGGTTTATTGTTTTTGTATTGGATATCGTTGGACAGGTATGTTAAGTATAGTGCGCGCCAAACAAATAGTTCAAATCGGCAGGAAAGATACACGGCTTTCCTTACTACTTTAACAATTATAAACTACACATAACCTAGAATCATTTTCAAACTTAAACTTAGATTTATTTAAAACTACAAGTCCTAGAGGTATTAAAATGGTGTGTTTGGTTATCAGGAATAAACCTGCAATAAATGCTGCATACAACACGCTTGTAAACGACTGGGTTACACGGCCATAGATTTTTGGGCATTCTCCTTTAGTGTGTCAAATTGATTTGGTATAAATAATAAAATTAATGTCAAACAAAGCTAGAAGTTTTCATAATTGGCCCAAAATTATTTCCAATTATCAACATAATAAAGGCACCAACATAACAGAGTGCCTTTATTATGTAGTAATCGCAAAATAGATGCCATTGCAGATTTCATATGGAAACCTGTCAAAACTCTTTGGTACAGATATGGACATAAGCTACTTTTTATTTCAGGATGGAATTTTTAAAAATCTTAATCTACACCAACACAGGGATTATCTGTTTAGCAACACGATTATCTGATGCAAATGAGATTTTGTCTCTTGAATTTAAATACCTACCTTGCATATTCTGACATTGTCTACATTGAATGTTGTTTTTTCAGGCAGAATTGCCACTGACGCTCTGGCAACAAGACTGGCAATAAAATCTTCATTTCCATATTGTTTGGACATTATCGCCGGCTTGATACATTTAATGACCTCTTCAACATTTTTACAATCTTTGATTTCATGACACACAAGTTCAGGGAGTATTTCTAAGCATTTATCCAGTGCTCTTTCATATCCTTCTGCGATTTCGCTTGTTGTAACTCCAAGGCGTAGAAGCTCATCTGCAGCTTCGAGCAAAGCTCCAGATATCACAATTACAAAATTGGTGCCGTCACCAACTTCCGCATCTTGCATCTGACTAGCTAAGACCATCAGCTTGGCAGCCGGGTGCTCAACGTCCAACTCACGTATGATGGTGCCTGCATCGCTCGTCACAAACTGTTTATCAATGTGATTAATGATCATCTTGTTCATTCCATTAGGACCATACGCAGATCGTACACTTTGCGCAAATTGTTTGCAAGCATTTATATTGCGGTAGACTGCTTCTTCTAAGCCAGAATACATCTGAAAATATATGTTTATAACATAATTAACATATATTATATTAATAAAAGAGCTATTAGGTGTGGTGTATAGTAATAGGTGTTTACGCCACAAAATGTTAAAAAGTAGTGAGTTGATCAGCATTGATTTGCATTTTATCTGTTGAAAAAGAAAATCTTTTTATTTGTTTATGCATCTGCATCCATAATTTTAACTTCCTTACCTAAACACCAGTTTTATAAATTTTTGTCTGTCTTATCAGAGTTAATTTTTTGAACAGCTGAAGTAATTTTAAAGCAATTTTCATAAACAGGCAGAGCATTTTACAAGGAATGTTGTAAGCTACTTTTAATGACATATAATATTAAAATAATATCGTCGCGGTCCGCGGACGAAGTCTTGGACATGAGCTAGTTGGTAAAGTTACATTATCCGAATAAATCGGTTTTCCGAAAACCCAATTAGTTCAGATTTAGATGCTCTTCTATAATTCTATAATTTCAAGTACAGTTGGATATTTTTTAGATCCAGTCATTGGAAAGGAATTCATTTTCAACTTATATAGGATATTTTTTGTTTTACTTTAATATTTTAGCTTGCTTAGTTAGTAATTAGATCAAAACATCGATTAATTTGTGTAATAAATTTAATTTTTAGATTTAAAGTATCATACGGGGTACCGACCACATGACAGGAACAAAGATTTTGGTTATGATATTTCAACTTACCCGTGCTCCCTCTTTTAACATTTGTGGCATACCCGGTGCTTTCGGTATGTGTAGGGCCATTTTTGAGATTGAATTTGTTGAAATTTAAAATAATTTTAATACAAAATTCACGAGAAACTTCTCAAGCGCACAAAATCACTTATAGACACAGATTAATGATTAGTATCTGCTTATAGATACAGACACAGATTAGGTATGATACAGAACATATGTTATTGGTCTGTGGATACAGAAGCACAGAACAAAAATACCATAGACAACGAAAAATAAAAAAAATACTCTCTAACGAGAGAAGAATACAGATTATAAAGCAGTGCACAGAATCACAGATTAATTCACGATACACAGAATAGGTACCTAGTTGTTCCTGGGGGATTATTCTGTAAAGGGCCCTTTACATTTGGCTGGATTCAGTGCACTAAATGAAAAAGACTCTAGAGAAAGACAAGTGTAAAGGCATTCAGACAGTAAGACACACTATTATAATTAGACAGTCAGAGTCGACACTGCAGTTAGCATGCTGAATCCAGCCAAGTGTAAAGCGATTTAGCCAAAAAAATACGTTCAGTTGTCCGCTGACCGCCACTCGAGGTGGAGTGCCCACACATCCAGTACCTATAGTATCGCTTCATTAGTCGCCGAACGCAGCGCTTTTGAGGAGCGTTATCTATAATAATATACAGAGGCTTGTCTCGACTGACTGACTGACTTATTATCAACGCACTGCCTAAACCACTGAAGCTAGAAACTTGAAATTTTCACAGTAGCTTCCTTTTATAACGTAGGCGCACACTAAGAAAGGATTATTGCGAATTATACCCCTAAGGTGGTTAAATAGGGGATGAAAGTTTAAATGAAAGTCCGTCATTTATCAAGTTATGTCCATGAAAATCGGTTTTTGTACCTATTGTCAGTTAATAATTTTTTTCAAAGAAAAATGAACTGACTTCAAATCATTCGAACTAAAAAGTTTAAAATAATTTTTTATTCATTTAGATTTACGATTAAACTACCTAAACCTAACTCAAATAATATATAATTTTTTGAACTCGGCGCCAAATGACTCATACTTTTCAAGTCGAAAATATGCTCCCCGCGTCCTGGACAGCCTCACCCTCCGTGACTATTATGGTTCACCGCGCTCGCATTCAAAAGTGGATAGTTACTCTGATTTTACTAAGACGAATTGAATGTGGTTTGGCGCCGACTCCAAAAAATTATATATTATTTGAGTTAGGTAGTTTAATCGTAAATCTAAATGAATAAAAAATTATTTTAAACTTTTTAGTTCGAATGATTTGAAGTCGGTTCATTTTTCTTTGAAAAAAATTATTTTATGCTTTTTAGTGATTTGTTTTCTTTATATAAATAATAATATAAATGAGAACTAAGTATGTAAAATAGATTATGACCTATATATTATTAATTATTATTAAATATCCTGTGACATAATACATACATTTTATGTGTCATAACTAAGTATAGGTGAATGGTTTTATAATGTTCTAACCCAACCTAACCTAACTTCCGATCTGTACAAGATTAGTTTGTATGCGTACTACTCTTGTATTATTTGGAAGACCTTGATTAAAAAGTAATTTACAATATATACGCGACCAGTTTCACACCCTTGTGGTTTGGCTTTGTATAGAATGGAAATACACGTAACCGTGCACAAACTCCAAGGAATCACTATAGTAGGTACAGCTGTACTGACTTCGGGCCAAAACTTTTTGCAGAAGGTCAATGTTACGTAGGCGTAGCAGAGTGAAGTTTTTGGCCTGAATAGGTATATTAGACTTCAGCAATAGGTCTGGCAATATAAGAAAACATATTAGTGACATATGTATAGTGTATACATTTATGGTTACAACTTCGTACGTAAGAATGATAACTCGATGTGTTATCAAAATCGGTTCATTAGTTGCGGAGATAATCGCGAACATACTTACATATATAGGTACATACATACATACATACATACGGATCGAATACAGAACCTCCTTTTTTTGAAGTCGGTTAATGAAGTCGGTTAAAAATAAAGAATTACGTGTTTCTGGAATTTTGGCAATTCTACCCCCAAGTGGGTAGGGGGTGGTAAGCGTAGAGGATGAGGATATTTATAAGAATCCAAAATATATAATTCGTTGTAGATAGTTTTTGTCTTAAAAGCAAATATTTTTTTCATCCAACACTTCCTGCGTCTTTTTTTATTAATTAAAATCGAGATCGACGCAACCATAGCCAAGGCGAGCCCTATTCTTTGATATTTTGATGGTCCCATGAGAGCTCTATAAATACGTGCGACAGTTTCGGAATCCTTGGTTATACTGAGTTAGCTAGCTAATTAGATCAAGTGTAAAGAGCAAGCTCTAATTAGCCACGCTTAGTGTCTGAATTCAGTCACACTGAATCCAGCCAAATGTAAAGCCGGTTTTAGTTAGAAACTGAAAATAGTTGCTAACGAATTTGTTCGATATACATTGCATGCTAGGGAAAGACGGACATGGAAAGAGCTGGGGGAGGCCTACGCCAGATCGGCGACTTCTATCGCAAATGAAAATTGTGATAAAATTAATTTGATTTGACATTATTTAAGAACTTTAATTATTCAAATTATATAAAATGCAATATATATAATAAGATTTATAAGTACAAGATTCAAAAATTAATAATAATATTATGTTAAATAGGGTAGTAGAATAAATGGCTTTTTTATTTTATTTTATTTTACATTGCTGCTTTACTGTGTAATTTATGCAATTAAGCCTTTATTAAAACGTGGCGTATGATTTTTTTTTGTCATTGTCACAGTGGCCAGTTTTTTTGTTTGGCAAAATGTATTTTTAACCCCCGACGAAAAAACGACGGGGTGTTATAAGTTTGACGTGTCTGTGTGTGTGTGTGTGTGTGTGTGTGTGTGTGTGTGTGTGTGTCTGTCTGTTCCCCTGTGGCGCTCAAACGGGTGGACCGATTTGAATGCGGTTTTTTTTGTTTGAAAGATGAATTAGTCGAGAGTGTTGTTAGCTATGTTTAATGAAAATCGGACCAAGATGGCCGCCGCTACAAAATGGCGGATTACATATTTTTTCACAACTCCCTTAATATGGGTATCAAATGAAAGGGCTTGACTAGTAGAATAGCACTATGCAAATTTAAAATGACCGCCGCCACAAAATGGCGAATGTCGGGGGTTTTTAAATTTTCAATTTATACTTGTGATTTGGTTTCGGTTACGTTAAACTCAAGTTCTTACAAAAATACTGATTTGTTCTGTTAATTATTATAAACAACTTTTCTTTATAAAGTTACTGTGCAATGGTGGGTAGTAGTATAATATCAATATATACATAACTTCCAAGGATGATATACTGGTATTTGGCAGGTACTAGATTCTATGTTCTGTCGTAAGATTTAAGAATCTATTCGAAGGTATTAAGTCTGTATTATATACTAGCTGAACCCCGCAACTTCGTTCGCGTAGATATAGGTTTTTATATAGGATCGGATCGGATCCCATACTTAATTCTTGTAGACCGTACCTAAACTAAATGTAGCCTAAGTTACTCCTTATAACATTGAAAGTTCCATTAAAATCAGTCCAGCCGTTTCGGAGATTAGCTGGAATAAATAGACAGACCAACAAACATAAATTTAAACGCACACCAGTTTAAAATAAGCCGTACGTTCAAAGATCCGGGTCCCAAGTTATTTGAACCCAATACTGAGGATTGTAATGTCTGTCATTTCTAAACTAAAAAACATATGACCTTGAAATATTTACGGGACAATACATAAAGTACTACCTTTCTAACAAAAAAAGAATGAGTGAAATCGAACAACGCGTTAATGAATTACAGCTAAATACACGTTTTAACTTTCATCCCCTCTCCCAAGGGAACCGTGCTGAATTTCGGGATAAAAAGTATCCTATGTCCTACCTCGGAGTATAAACTCAAACCGTACCAAGTTTCATTTGAATCCATTCAGTAGTTTCGGCGTGATGCGCAGCCAAGATACAGACAGACAGACAGACAAAAATGAAAAAAATTGCAGTTTTGGCTTCAGTATCGATTATACAGTAGTGATGGCACCAATAAACGACAAGCACCCATAATCGACACTTTTTTTTTAACCGTCGAAAATAAGGACAGAGAACGAGTTTTTCAACTTGGCAACCTTGAATCCTAGACAATGTTCTTCCTACTGTTAGTCAGTAAAAAGTCACGAAAATCCGCCAATTTATTTAAAGATGGCAAATTAAAAACTAAGTGGAGTCAGTTCGTCCGTGAAAAATCAAGATTTATTAAAGAAATCGTTAAGAGGTTGAGTCCAAACTTTTGTCAATTGTTTTAATACTATAAAAGCTATTTGAATGTTACTTTATTTTATGGATTGCTATAGCTATATATCCTTTTTATAATTTTATAGCTAAACTTTATAAGGTTATAATAATTTCGTGGAAACAGACGGTGTCGTACACTAGTTCCTCTAAACTACATTTTTCCAGTAATCGACATATGTCGATAATAATTATTTTTGAGGTATATTTAATTGTTAATGGAATCTAGCTCGTTTTCCTTTCCTTATTCATTTCATATTTGAAAGCAAGTGATCGGTGTTTAACTACCAGTAATCGACGAAGTGTCGATTACTGGATATAAATGTGTCGATAATTGGTTTCACAGATGGCGCCGAGAAAAGATTACACCCTAGAACAGATCTAAAAAGCCATTGAGGCCATAAAAAATGGGGAAAACAAAAGGCAGTCGCTTTCAAATTACGTACTTAGTAAAGTAAGCGTAATTTGAAGAACTCCAATTTTTTTAATGCAGCTGAAAAATTTGACTTCTTCAAATTGCGCTACATGATAAAGCCACAGGAAAAACTCAAATTTGTTGCACTATGGGCCCGAGTACGGGCCTTACAAAAACAGAAGAGGATATATTAGTGAGATGATTAATAGCATTATCCGAAATACATATTCCAATGACGAAAAATAATTGACCAACCCAGTACAAGCAAAATTTGTTAAATATTTAGAAAAAGAAATTATGAATTTTTTTCAGCACCAAAATTACAATTATTCAATATTTTTTTCTACAAAGATAGAAATAGGTACGCTTTAGAGCCGTCGCCCTAATGAAGATTTGGTTTTGTATGTGATTTGGGCAAAACGTAGGTCTGATTGTCTTCCAAATTCACTTGCAGATAAAGATATTTTAATTGACCAATCAACCAGATAAATTTTTTAATGTGCCAAATCAATTTTTTACTTCATCTCGAGAAGCAGAAGAAAGTCTTCGTACTAATAATAACACCAGGACTGAGAATAAATCTATTCTATTCTATTACTTAGAGTTTACCTAGTACAAATGAGCCAAAATATACTTTCATTGAAAATACAAGTTACGATATGCCTGCGGAATATCTCAATATTCTTTGAAGAAATGATGAGATCAATATCAGGACTAAGAATAAACCAGAGAGGGCTCAATGCTTTTTAGATGCTGTCCTATTATCAAATACCACGAGACATGAAAACACTCCCATCGAAGATAACTCGAAGCATAGTACTGATGCTGTCCTTAATTTACCTGCAGAGGAGGAAAACACTTTACCTAGACCACCACCTGACTTTTTACCTGACACACACGCAGACACGTACTGTTTATATTTATTTCAAGACCAACCTATTTCTACACGACAACCGAGTACCGGTATTGGAATTATTAATGTAACACCACATAAAGAAACCATGGCAACATTTTTAGGTGTGACGGTTCCATCTCCGTTCAAAAAGTCTTGTTTGGCTTGGGGAAAAAAATAAGAATAAAAAAAAGAAACGAGAAAAAATACCGTTAACAGTTACAAGCAAAGCGTGGTAACAACATAATGAAAAAAAAAGAAATGGAGAAAAAGAAAATCCAGCAGGAAAAAGAAGAGAGCTAAGCAGATAATAGAAAAAATAAAATAAAAGAACAACTTCTTGGACTAATGACTTCGTATCCCGTCCTGTAAAATATTAATAAATAAATCAAAAAGTAATCGAAGTCCCTAACATTCATCCGATGATTCGATGGAAGAAGCGGATGTCGATTATTAGGTGTCGTTTACTGGTGAATGTCGATTACTGAGTTTCGACTACTGGGGCTTCGATGTCGATAACTGGAGATTTGACATATTTTTGGTTATTTCACTTTTCCCTTTAATCTATGGTTTTTCAGTTAATAAAAAATACTTTCTTAATGATATATTTTATTATTTGCACTCCTAGTTATTGCTCTAAGTGTAAACATTTATTTTTAAATTTTGATGAAAGTACACGACTTCCTTAAGGCCACTCTCTTCACGCGCTTATCCATACAAACGTATTACGCCTATTATTCTAATATTTGTCGCAATAGGTCTAAAGTTAAGCCAGATATCAATTTATATCTCCATTATCTATGCCATAAAATAAAAAAATTAGTAAAATTATATTTATTTTAAAAGATATGACCATTGAAAAATCACTATTTTTGGGCAAATTTTGAGGCAACTTCGTGCGTAAATAAACTAGGGTAAGCCGTAGTAATCTTGGCCACCCCTCAATCATTGGCCTTTTGACTTTATAATTGATTTATTAAGAGTTTTATTCGCGCACAAGGTTTATAAAAATTACTACATTTTTCTATGTTGACAACACTCCTAAATAAAACTGATAGTTTTTAATAATATCAGCTAGCAACACTTGGAAAAAAATAATTTTGTGACGTGCATGATGACGGCGTGAATTATTACGAAAATCATAAGAAGTAAGTACTTCTATATTGTCAATTACCTGTTTTCTTCGAATCTAAATTAGGAGGTATGCGTTCTTATAGGTTATTTAACATTCAATTTAGATTTATATGTCTTAATTAGAGAGAAAAGACACGAAATAACCAAAAAAAGTGTAGGTCAAAGTTAGTACCGTCCGCTTATATAGAAGATGAATTGATTAGCATGGGTGCCAATTAAAGTAGTCACTGCTTAAAAATATTTACCCTATTTTATACTTGTAATGAATGTTACTGTAGACTCCTTTTAAAATAATTTAAGTTAAAATATCATAGGACTGCAGTAACTAGATTTTAGCAGGGTCAATCTTTATACTTTTACGTATTTGGCCGTGCTAATCGTTGTATTTTTACGTATGCCAATTTTTGTGCAAAGAAACATAATATTTGTAGTGATGTACCGAGGTCGATACTGAACAATTAGATATACCTACCTATGTACTAGTCTGTTTATTATTTTTACGGCTAAACGAGATCCTACCTAATGACCAATCAATTCATGTCAAGTTTTGACTTATTAAACATGTTGACGAGTAATGTTTTCCTACCCTATTAATATTAAAAATGCGAAAGTATGATGATGAAGTGGTATTGAAGATGTATGTTGGTTTATTCGTCAAACGGATAAAGTAATAGCTCCTTCGTAACTTCATATCATATTGAAAGTGCTGAATGTAAGATTTATAATAATACCTACCTATCTATATCGAATTATCGGTAATAGTTTTGAAGTGGCATGTGGCTATTCCTGACACAAAAAGTAATCCTTTTTCTTTTATAATAACTACTTGATTTCCGTGACTTCATCCGCGTGGATTTTGTTTTTAGATTCCCGCGGGAGCTCTTTGATTTTACGGGCTATATAGAAGCCTATGTTACTTTCGAGGTCCTCCACTATACCCATGCAAAAATCATGATGATCCGTAGTACTGTTGCAGTGTGATTGAAGGATAAATCAACAAACAAACATACCTTCGTATTTATAGTATTAGGGTATGTAACTTGCGCTTTTCCCGCAACTTCATTGACGCAGAGATCAGACACTATCCGATAAGTTTTTTCTGGATATGGATTGTTTGACGAATTTCATCCGAATCATTTCAGCCGTTTCAGCATAATTAATATAAAAAACCAATAAACAAACAAGCATACAACGTTACTTTCGCATTTATAATATTAGGTACTAACTGACGCTCGAGATGCAAGCAATCACTGGTGACAACTCATAATAGTTAGGTAGGTAATACTATAGTATTACAAAATTTCCGATGTATAATTAATGTTTAATTCAATAGGCAAATAACGATTTTTATTAAAAAACAAATGTATTATATTTAATTGTTTAGTTTGCTTTGTTGCAGATAAAATGCCAAAACCTACCAAAGGAGGCATTTATGCAAGTACCCACCTACCAACTTATATATCGACTTAGGGCTAAATGTCCTATACCTGCACGTCACTATCGTATATTTTATTAAAATTCTAATAAATTTTACTAGTGATTAGCATAACACATTATAAAAATTAGCAGTGCTAATATATACAAAAGTATAACGATTAACATGCTAATCATTATACTTTTGGTATGGCATTCACTATGCTCAAAGGCTAATGATTGTACTTTTGGCTCCATTTTTAAATTTATGGCGTTTAAGTTCTTAGAGAGATGAAATACAATTACACTTGTGGTTTATTCGAATTCTCAGATTCATACTCAACAACTTGAGAACAAATGCTGTTTGGTTTTGAGCCTTAACTCGACGGAATAAATGTTTACAGTCAATGTTCACCTTAAACGGCCAATCACTATATCGCTTACCCTATATAAGAAAGCAGAAAATTTAAAAACGACCAAAGTCTTGTCATAGGTTACTTCATAATAATTACAAATGTATTTAGTTTATGTAATAAATTGCCAAGTATTTGCTAAAATAGGCGTAATTCCAAACCTAGATTTGCATATTTTTACTTTGCCATTTTTCACTAAAAAATCATGATATCTCAAGCAAAATTTATTACAGGGGAAAGGTGCGGTTAGTGCGGTGAAAGGGGTTACAAGTTAGACACGAAGAAAAGCGAGTAGCGGCCGATTTCGCACGATCTATCATAATATATGACATAATTAGTCAACTACGAAACGTAAACAGCAAATATGTCACACGTTACGTATAATTAGCATTTTTGTTGTTTATTTTGCTAATTGTAATTTACTGCTCTTTTATTCTATTGTAGACTCGTCAGCTAGAGATTATCGATACGGATACAAATCTAGACTTTTTCCAAGCCGGGCCCCCAAAAATCCTCGACAAACACGAAGAAAAAGGAACAAACAGCATCTAATGATGCGTAAGTATCTACATATCTACTTGGTACAAGCTGACTAAAAATGAACATGAGTAAGACGAAAATCATGTCAAACACTCATGTCCCGCTTCACCCGATAATCGTTGAGAACTCGGTGCTCGAAATTGTAGACGAGTATATATACCTAGGACACACAGTCCAGCTAGGTAGGTCCAGTTTCGAGAAAGAGGTCAACCGCCGAATCCAACTCGGATGGGCAGCGTTCGGGAAGCTCCGCGATGTCTTCTCGTCCAAAATTCCTCAATGCCTGAAGACGAAAGTCTTCGAACAGTGCGTGTTACCAATGATGACATACGGATCCGAGACATGGTCGTTAACTATGGGCCTCATAAGAAAGCTCAGAGTCGCTCAGAGAGCGATGGAGAGAGCTATGCTCGGAATTTCTCTACGCGATCAAATCAGAAATGAGGAGATCCGTAGAAGAACCAAAGTCACCGACATAGCTCAACGGGTTGCGAAACTGAAGTGGCAATGGGCGGGGCACATAGTTCGGAGAACCGATGGACGTTGGGGTCCCAAGGTGCTGGAGTGGCGACCGGGAAGCGCAGTGTTGGTAGACCCCCCACTAGGTGGACCGACATCAAACGTGTCACAGGGAGCCGCTGGATACAAGCGGCACAAGACCGTGGCATGTGGAAGTCCCTTCAAGAGACCTATGCCCAGCAGTGGACGTCAATCGGTTGATAACGACGACGACGACGACAAGCTGACTCCCCCTGCTTCATAAAAATGCTAGAAATAAAAATGTTATAAACAGTAATCTATCTATCTATAATATAATAAAACTGTAACGGATCCAATTCTGTACATTGAAGATATTTTGAAAATTTTTATTGGGTGGCACTCTATAATCGATACTGAAGCCAAAACTGCAATTTTTTTCATTTTTGTCTGTCTGTCTGTCTGTCTGTCTGTCTGTCTGTCTGTCTGTCTGTCTGTCTGTCTGTCTGTCTGTATCTTGGCCGCGCATCACGCCGAAACTACTGAATGGATTCGAATGAAACTTGGTACGATTTGAGTTTATACTCCGAGGTAGGACATAGGATACTTTTTATCCCGAAATTCAGCACGGTTCCCTTGGGAGAGGGGATGAAAGTTAAAACGTGTATTTAGCTGTAATTCATTAACGCGTTGTTCGATTTCACTCATTCTTTTTTTGTTAGAAAGGTAGTACTTTAAGTATTGTCCCGTAAATATTTCAAGGTCATAGGTTTTTTAGTTCAGAAATGACAGGCATTTAGTGGGTTCCAATAACTTGGGACCCGGATCTTTGTACGTACGGCTTATTTTAAACTGGCGTACGTTTAAATTTATGTTTGTCGGTCTGTCTATTTGTTCCAACTAATCTCTGAAACGGCTGGATCGATTTTAATGGAACTTTCAATGGCAGATAGGTGATGTTATAAGGAGTAACTTAGGCTACATTTAGTTTAGGTACAAAAAAGGATTATGGGATCCAAACCGATCCTATATAAAACCTATATCCAGGCGGACGAAGTCGCGGGGGTCGGCTAGTACTAAATATAAGTTTTACGCCCAGTCTGTGTTCCGAAACGAACGAACTAAGGTCGAGTCCAGACTAAGTAACACCTTTCAAACTATATTACATGCAATATAACCACTACCGCCACTACAGCCTTTTTAACGTCCCACTGCTGGGCACAGGCCTCCTCTTTCATAGGAGAGAGGGATTTAGAGCTTAGACCCACCACGCAGCTCCAATGCGGGTTGGCGGGCTTTTGTCACATGATAGTGAAAATAACCGGGAACAACTGCCGTGCTCTCCGAGGCAAGGGGGCAGTTGGCGGTGTTTCACACCGCCCACTACCAACTTCGGGCTGGCACTGAGAATTTCTTGACAGAAAACCCAATACCTAAAAACTATTTGCCCGACCCGGGAATCGAACCCGTAACCTCGTCACAGTCGAATACTCTAACCACTATATCAACGAGGCAATATAACAATAGACTTTTATAGCAAATTAGGTTTCAATACTAAGGGATAAAATATAATAAACATAAAGTATAATAGGAAAAAATTATTGCCATTTTACAAACTGGTTTTTTTATAGGTAATTTTTAATTGCACATCTAAAATACTAAACGTGCAATAAATATACTGACTTGCATACTAAATGATACCGTATTACTATTAATTTGTACAACTAATATACTGATTTGCACACTAAATTATTTCTTAGTTATGGTCCAAGAACGAGCGAAGCGAGCTCGGGACTTGCGGCACCCCAACTCAGATAGGTTAGGTTAGAAGGGACAACGAACAGGGGGATGGCGGGGTCTATAAGACTCCGCCATCACCTTCGTTGTTATTTTTTTGTTTTCTTTTCATACTGCCCAGAAAAAGGAACCCTGCGAAGCGAGGCTTCGTCAACTGCATTTGGTAACATCTATTTAACGATAAAGATTCGTAACGCGGTTCGCGCCATTTTTACGCGACATGCCCGCGCGCGCCTGATTCATAATTTTATGCGTGGTCCGTGGATTACCAAGTAGAGATAACAAAAAAAAATTTAAATATAAATATCCACAATACCATTGTGGAATAATATTAATAATAATAATGATTAATTTGGTTAATATATTACAATTGTAAAATATCATCAAAGAATTACTAATTCATGGTTTACATACGTAAGTATCAAACTACTAAAGTTGATACTGTTTCGTACGTAATTATAATCACAATAATAATATTATAAAGGCAAAAGGTAAAAGATTGTGTGTGTATATGTGTATGTGTGTTTGTGTGTGTGTATGTGTGTGTGTGTGTGTATGTGGGGTTTTGAAAAACCGAAATGTATAGCTACAGCTATGATTACTATAGCAAACTTGCTTGAAAGTAGGTATAAAGGTAGGAAAAGGGAGCGGGAACGGGATCCACGATTCCCTCGGAATTTGTGAAAAACCGAAATTCACGCGAGTGAAGCCGCGGGCAGAAGCTAGTTTTACAATATATAAATAAGCTACTCATATTCACTCCTGAATAGTTTTGTATGGGAATTTTCGTCAAAATTTCTATATGTAGGTAGTTACTCGTATGAGTACAAGTCAAACATTATAAATCTAAAAAAGTAGTTGGGAGCTGAATGTGAAAAATTCTAGAGTATAGCCACGAAAGTTTGTGTGTACATATGTATGTATGTATGTGTTTGTTATTCTATAACGTCGCAACTACGAAAAAAGCCGCAGAAAGGTTGGAAAAAGGAGCGGGAACAGGAATCGGAAATCCACGATTCCCTCAGGATTTGCGAAAAACCGTAATACACGCGAGCGAAGTCACGGACAGAAACTAGTTATTTAAATAAAATTTCTATTTCAATATTTATTTTTGGGTCAACATTCTTCACACCAAATATCCAAATTTCAGATTTCTAATTCATTTCATCTGCGACCTAGATATGCCTGACGTACTGGGAGGGGAGAGTGTAGGGGGCACTGATAATAATTAAACTTGTAGTCAGTTTATAGAATTAAAATAAAATATTATATACCTAGTTTACGTCCAACTATCACACTAATATTATAAAGACGAAAGTTTGTGTGTATGTATGTATGTCTGTATGTTTGTTACTCTATAGCGCTGCAACTACTGAACCGATTTGGCTGAAATTTGGAATGTAGATAGATTATACCCTGGATTAACATATTATAAGGCTACTTTTTATCCCGGAAAATCCTAGATTTTACCAAGGGATTTTTAAAAAACTGAAATCCACGCGGACGAAGTCGCGAGCATCAGCTAGTTATCTCATATAAAAAGTTAGCTATGTACTATACTATTTTACCCACTTATACTAGTTCACACCACTATTTTACATTACTTAATTTTGAAAACAAACTTTTTTTTGTGACGCTACAAGACGTCGTAATTTCTTGAAATATTCTATTTTTAGAATGGCCTCGGGTCTCGTGACATTTTAGTTTTGCTTTTGGTTTATCGTTATTATAATATATTATCTGCCTATTATATACTAAAATAATTATGTAATAATACTCCTATATATATGTACTACAAAGTTATCTATATCTTAAGATACTATCGCTTTTTAGTGAATAATAATTACGTAAACAAAATAAAACATAGTTTACAAATATTTCCATAAAAAAAGTTTTATACTTTTTCTGCTATGTTATGTCTTTTATTACATAAATTTAACACTCCAAATATATTCTTTGTCTTATTCCCAGTAATTTGGTACATAAAACATATATATTACTTACAATCATTACCTAAATCTAATTTAATTTGTTTGCATAAGCAGTGCTCGAATTGAAGTTGAAAGAGACAAAATGGCGGAAACGAAATTTTAATTCTCAAGTTCTAACATTTAATTTTTGGTCATTTCATTTTACGTTCAATTTAACTCCGATATATCTTATTCTTTAGGTAGTAAGATACAGAATCGAGTAATATTTTTTGTTTATTTATGACTTTTGTATCTGCGTCATAAACCAGCGACCAATGGGCGCGCTATTTTTATGAACACCAATGTGATCGGTGGACGCTACAGACCGTGCGAATTTCACGAACACCTATGTGTTCGAGGGACACGTGACGGGTTAATATTATATTGTATAACTGTCCACTATAATATTATCTCCTGCGTAGTGCCCTGCATATGCGCACACACTTGTGCACTAGAATATCTCCTGCGTAGTTGACCCTGCTTCTGTTGAGATTGGCCGCTTTGACCGAGATTCGGAGCGCTGTGGTCATAAAGTGGGTGGTCCCGGGTTCAATTTCCGGCAGGGGCAATTTGGGATTTTATAATTTCTAAATTGTCTCTGGTCTGGTCTTATGGGAGGCTTCAGTGGTTGGCTACCACCTTACCGGCAAAAGCCGTGCCGTCAAGCAATTAAACGTTCCAGTACGATGCTGTGTAGAAACCGATCAGGGGTATGTATACCTCTTTCAAGTTAGCCCGCTTCCATCTTAGACTGCATCATCACTTAACATCAAGTGAGATTGTATTGTATTGTATTTACAGAGGGGACGCCGCCAGGCGGGTGATCAGTCCTATGTAAGGACCATTTCACCTAATTCCCCGTATTTGGACACAGGTTACTGGTGTCCTGGCAGTTTGTTGTGCACCGGTTTAAGGGGGGCAGCCCCTCAAACCTTCCCACGACTTTCGTAAACCTAAGAATGTATACCCTATAGAGAGGTGTCTTCTTTTTAGGGTTCCATACTCAAAGGGTAAAAACAAAACCCTATTAATGTCACTCGGCTGTCTGTCCGTCCGCCGGTCACAGGTCTGTAGCTCATAGACTAAATGAGTTGAGTAGAAAAACCTAAAATTTTGGTATTTGGTGTAGAACGTTAACCCAAAACTAAATATTGAATTAGAAATTGAAGTAAATTATTTTTCAGAGGGGCATGGAATATTTTTCAGGGGGGCTTTCCCATACATGAGAAAGGAGCCGAAAAAAAATTTTTTTTTAACCTAGCTTGTGGGGTATCATTATTTAGAACTTATTAAGTAGAGCACAAACATATATTTTTTTAATTTTTTGCTTAAAAAATAAGGAAATGGGGGGCATCAAAGTTGTTAGGTTTAGACCATTTTTGTGATGGGGGCTATCTCAAAAACTAAACCAGTTAGGAATATGAAACTTAGGTATATTATGAACCATATACTGTATTTAGACAACAAATACTAAAAATAATGATTTATAAAGTAATTTGTAAGCTGTGATCAAAACAAACGAACACTTTTTGGGTTTTTCTTTCACGGTTTGTTGCGATGTCTAGCTTGGAAATGAAATATTTCTCACGCCCAAAATATTATGTTGTTCATAATTATGTACGGAACCCGAAAAGAGCGAGACCCGACTCGCACTTGGCCAGTTTTTTGATAATATCGTTACCTTGCAGTTCCCTTCTTACCAATAAGTACATAGGGCAATCAGCTATGAAGTGAAAGCTAGTTTCTTTTTCTCCACACTCTGGACAGGATGGGTCTTCTACGAGTCTCATTATTGCAAGATATCTATTAAGCAGATAGTGTCCAGTTGTTATACCTGCTACCTAGGTAGTGTAGTAGAGTAGGCTAGGTTTGGGTCCGCAGAATTACATACATTTTATGTGTCATACTAAGTATAGGTGAATGGTTTTATAATGTTCTCCAACCTAACTTCCAATCTATACAAGATTAGTTTGTATGCGTACTACTCTTGTATAATTTGGACGATCTTGATTAAAAAGTAATTTACAATCTATACGCGACCAGTTTCACACCCTTGCGGTTTGGCTTTGTATAGAATGGAAATACACGTAACCGTGCACAAACTCCAAGGAATCACTCTATAGTACAGCTGTACTGACTTCGGCCCAAAAGTTTTTGCAAAAGGTCAATGTTACTGTTGGATATTGAGTAGGTACAATTATTATATTATTTAGTCTGTGGTCATAGTTAGTCTGCGATTATGTCTATGTATGTATGTATATAGTCTATGGTCTTGGCTTGTTGAAAATGATGGAAGTTTCTTTGTTTAAATAATTATGTGAGATAATTAAATAAAGTTAATATGAAAGTCTACAAAGTGTTTATGTGATCCACGGAACTCTCTCCCTCTGATACAAAAGTAAACCAAATATTAAGATGGTAGCGTCGTGTGGTTAAAATATCAAGTTATTCCCGTGGTTCTTAAGTGGCGACAAAATGGCGATGAAAAACGAGATTAATATTCCGATATTTGACGGAGCTGAATATACGAATTGGAAAGTTAGAATATTGAAGTTTCTGCAGTATAAAGGATGCTTAGAAGTTACGAAACGGGATATTTGTGCGACCGATGATAATGCCTGGCTTGAAAAGGACATCCAGGCGACAAACTATATTTACAGCGCCATTAGTAACGAACAATTGGAATTTATATCGGATTTGGATTCATCCTATAAAATACTGAAAAAATTTGATGAGATGTACCTAAAAAAGTCTACAGCGCTGCAAATTGTGTTCAGAAACAACTTGGAAACAATTAAATTGAAAAATTATTCAGATGTTGACACTTTCTTCCATGACTTTGAAAAATCGGTAAATGAGTTGAAACAAGCTGGTGCAATTTTAAGTGAACAAGAAAAGTTAAATTACATGTTAAAGGCATTGCCATCTACGTACAGTTATTTAGGCGATTTAATAGATATTTTACCAGAAAAAGAAAGAACTGTCGATTATTTAAAGAGTAAAATTAAATTGAAAAATTTGGAAGGAAAAAGTGGAAGAACAATGGAAGCACCACATACTAATTCTAATGTTTTTAAGGCAAGTTCTCAATCAGTCTCTACATTAACTTGTTTTTCCTGTGGAAATAAAGGTCACAAACAGCAATTTTGCAGGCAGAGGTTCTCAAACTTTCGAGGTCAGAGGTTCCCAAATCAAAATCATAATATGGGCCATACATATTCACAAAATAATCAAAATAGTAATTATTCGAGCGGATTTAATAATTATAATTCACGAGGACGTGGACGTGGGACAAATTATAGAAACCAAATGCATGGAAATCGAGGGAATTTTCAACAAAAAAATTATGAAACTTCAGGAAATAGTTTTCTCACAGAAATTGAAAATAATGTGTCATCAGTAACCTGCGTTAAGGACAATTCTGTTGATGGGATGATAATTTGGCTGCTGGACAGTGGTTGTACGGACCACATTATTAATAATCATGAATACTATAACACTGTGACAGTATTGCAGGAGCCCGTAAAAGTCAAGGTCGGTGATGGAAGAATTCTTGAGGCAACTAAGGTTGGTAATATCACAGCATTTTTTCCGGTATATGGTAAAAGAGTAGAAGTTACGTTAAAGAATGTTTTCTATGTGAAAGAGATGAAGGCAAATTTATTGAGTTACTCAAAGATTACCGACTTAAATTCAATAATTTCACAAGGAGAGTTAACAAAGATTTATAATTCAAATAGACAGTTAATAGCTATAGCAAAGAAAGAAGGAAGATTATTAAAGATGATGAGTTTTGTTCAGAAAAAAGATAGTCAGAATAAAATTTGTGCAAGTGTAACTAAGAGTAATATGACTGTAAAAGAAAAACTACATCGTACTCTAGGTCATATAAATTTCAATACCTTAAATATTATGTGTCAAAATCAAGTTTTAGAAGGAATGCCTACCTCAATAGAGTCTGAGTATATGAGATGCGGTACATGTATCGAAAATAAAATGAGTAACGTACCATTTAAAAATAACAGGCAACGGGCAAATGATATTTTAGAGTTGGTTCATACGGATTTAAATGGGCCTCATCAGACTGAAGGTTTTTGTGGTGAAAAATATTTTATATCATTTATAGATGATTATAGTAAACTGGCAAAAGTCTATTGTATACAGTCAAAGGCACAAGTTTTTAATTGTTTTGTGGAGTATGTGAACGAGGTGCATAACTTAACAGGAAAAATGATTAAAGAATTGAGATGCGACAATGGTAAAGAGTATATAAATACTAAAATGTATGATTTTGCAAGAGAAAAAGGTATAATGATTAAACCATGCCCGGCATATACGCATGAGTTGAATGGAACAGCTGAGAGATTTAATAGAACTATCATGGATACTGCGAGATGTCTTATGGCTGAAGCAAAAGTAGAGAGGCGTTACTGGCCTGAAGTGGTTAAAGCAGCTACATACTTAAGAAATAGAACATTGACTAATACAACTGAAAAGGATAAAACTCCATATGAAATATTTTTCAAGAAAAAGCCATCATTAAATAATTTAAGAATTTATGGCAGTAAAGTATATGTTCGAGTACCAGAAGAAAAACGCAACTCAAAATGGGATAGAAAAGCTGAATTGGGAATTTTACTAGGATATACAGAGGTTGGATACAGAGTTTTGATAAATAACAAAGTAATAGTAGCAAGACATGTTGATATTATAGAGGATGATATTAAATGCATTGGGTTTGATGATGATTGTGATGAGAAAAGTGAAAAAGGAAATGATAATGAAGAAAATGATAAAGATGATCAGACACTAAAAGACAATAACTCCAACAGTGAGAGCAAAGAGAGTGATGTGAATAAATCAATTGATGGAAAAAGATTCCCTAAAAGACAGATTAAAGCTCCAGTACGATTTGATGAAGAATATGGTTATTACAGTGTATGTGTAAATTATTGTGATGCTTTGACCCCAGGTACTTTTCAGGAGGCGTTAATGAGTGATGATGCAGAACAATGGCAATGTGCGATGAACAGTGAAATGGACTGTCTTGTTAAAAATGAAACATGGACTCTTGTGGATAAACCGAAAGACAAAAAAGTTTTAGATGTGAAGTGGGTGTATAAGAAAAAACCGAACAATGTGTATAAGGCTAGGTTAGTGGTTAGAGGTTTCCAACAAATGAACTGTATTGATGATACTTATTCTCCTGTAGCTAAAATGCAAACTTTGAAGTTGTTATTATCTTATTGTTGTCAGAATTCCTTGGAAATTGAACAAATGGATGTAGAAACAGCGTTCTTGAATGGTAAAGTTTTATCAGAGGTTTATGTGAAACAGCCAGATGGGTTTGAAGATAATTCTGATAGGGTTTATAAATTAAACAAAGCATTGTATGGTTTAAAGGAAAGTCCGAGATCTTGGTATGAATGTTTTAATAATTTTATAGTAACTCTTGGTTTTCGCAGAAGTAAATATGACTATTGTCTCTATGTTAAAGAAGTAAATAACCTAAGAGTATACATTTTATTATTTGTTGATGATCTTTTAATTTGCTGTAAAGATAAAAGTGTAATAATGGAAGTTAAAAGTAAATTGTCTGACAAGTTTGTGATGAAAGATATGGGTAAAGTTAAAAATTATATTGGTATTGATATTGAATATGATTATACGAAAAATAACACTATGACATTGAGTCAAAAATCTTATATAGAATCTTTAGCTAAACGTTATAAAATTGAAAACTCTAAATTATATAATACACCAATGGAAATTAATTTAAAACTAGAACAAAGCGATGTAAATGAGAATCTTCAGTATAGAAATTTGATTGGTGCACTTTTGTATATCAGTTCAGGTACAAGACCAGACATAGCATTCAGTGTTAATTACTTAAGTAGATTCCAAAATTGTTATAATGAAACTTTTTTTAAATATGCTTTGAGGGTCCTGAAATATTTGTATTTGACAAAAGATTTATGCTTAACATATTTTAAAAATGATAAAGCAGATATTATGGATTGTTTTGTTGACGCTGATTGGGCAGGTGATGTTGTAGATCGGAAGTCAACTACTGGATATTGTATTCGATTGTTTGGAAATGTTATTTATTGGAAGTCCAAGAAACAGAATTGTGTTACTAAATCATCTACATTTGCTGAATATATTGCGCTGTCAGAAGCTGTAACAGAGATAAATCTTTTGATAAGTATTCTTAATGATTTGTTTATAGAAATAAATGATCCTGTTAAAATTTATGAGGATAATTCTGGAACAATGACTATAGCTAAATATGGTAATTTTACAAAAAATTCTAAACACATAGAGGTTCACTACCATTATGTTCATGAATATTATAGAAATGGCATAATTAAAATTTTGAAAATAGATACAGATAACAATGTTGCGGATATTTTTACCAAGTCTTTAGGTAGAGTTAAGTTTGAAAGGTTTCGAACAATGTTAATGTTAAATTTAAAATAAGAAGTATTATAATATAATAATTGTAAGGAGGCGTGTTGGATATTGAGTAGGTACAATTATTATATTATTTAGTCTGTGGTCATAGTTAGTCTGCGATTATGTCTATGTATGTATGTATATAGTCTATGGTCTTGGCTTGTTGAAAATGATGGAAGTTTCTTTGTTTAAATAATTATGTGAGATAATTAAATAAAGTTAATATGAAAGTCTACAAAGTGTTTATGTGATCCACGGAACTCTCTCCCTCTGATACAAAAGTAAACCAAATATTAAGAGTTACGTAGGCGTAGCAGAGTGAAGTCTTTGGACAAAATAGGTATATTAGACTTCAGCAATAGGTCTGGCAATATCAGAGAACATATTAGTGACATATGTATACATTTATGGTTATAACTGCGTACGTAAGAATGATAACTCGATGTGTTATATATTAAAATCTTCTTGAAAGTGTGTAAATTATGATAGTGAAATAATCATCAAAATCGGTTCATTAGTTGCGGAGATAATCGCGAACATACTTACATATATACATACATACATACTTACATACATACGGGTCGAATACAGAACCTCCTTTTTTTCAAGTCGGTTAAAAATTAGTGTGCGATTCAGTATTTTAGGCGCTACTTTCGAATATTAATAGTGGGCACATTTAGTGTGCAATTCAGTATTTTAGGTGCTACTTTCGGAACATTTTGTGTGCGAAAGAGAATCAATAGATATACGATTAAGTACCACCCTTTTTTAATTGATAATTTTTTATCGCCTATAATCTCTAAACACATTGTTTACTTTTTAGATGTTCTTGGAGCCTTTTGAATTGCGCTTAGGGCAGAAAATATCTAAACGAGCGAAGAACCATGATGATAACGAGTAAATAATATTTCAAAAACCAATGAAAATTAATATATATATAGCTGTTCGTTCTGATTCACTGACTCACTCATTCATCGCCCCTCCTGTAAAATTTTGTATGAAAAATTTTTTTTTCACTAATGGTTTCGTATAGAGGACAAAAATTGAAGTAGAACAAAAATATGGAGAGAGCTGATGATTGAGGATTTCAGAGACGAGCGACGGGCACGCTTAAGGTATTGAAGATAGGTGGGGGGTGCTCGAGCAAATGTCACTCGAAACGTCATCCAATTGGCAGTCAGCTGAAAAAAAAATTCAAAATGGCGAAAAAAAGATGGTCGCCATACAAATTTCGTCGGTCTCCATCTCGGAGGGTATAAAAGATGGAAGAGTGGTTTCTTGGCAAAAGATGATGAGGATCCAAAGGTCTACTCGATGAATTGAAAAAAAATTCAAAATGGCGGAATTTATTTTTCCATAGAAAATGTATGGCGAATATTGAAGAGACTTCAAGTTGTGAACTATGCAAGGCTTTAATGCGGTTTTTTGGAGAACTCTCAAAGAAAAATATGGTAAGACATGATGATTGAGGGTTTGGAAGTTGGTTGAGGAGCCCGGGCAGGGTATTGAAGATAGGTAGGAGGTGCTCAAACAAAAATTACTCGAAACATCATCCAATTGGCAGTGAGCTGAAAAAAAAAACAAAATGGCGGATTCAAGATGGCGGCTATACAAATTTCGTCGGTGTCTATCTCACCAAGTATAATAGATGGAAGAGTGGTTTCGTGGCAAAAGATGATCAATACTAAAGATCTACTTGAAGAGCAGAATGATTCGAAGAAAAAATATGGAGAGTGATAATGATCGAGGATTAGGAATAGGGGAGAGATAGGTGGAGGCTGCTCAAACCAAAATACCCGAAAGCGAAACCTCGCGGTCCGCTTGCGGGCCGCGCACCCACGCGCCCTACTAGTACTGTTATATAATTATTGTGTGCTTATGATTATGATAATCAAAATATATTGAGACAGGGTAGTCAAAGCGAACTAACATGTATTTTATAATATTATTATCTTACAAAGTGTACGAAACATTATCTCCACCGTAATGTAATAGACAAATTTGTACAGAAAAAAATATTTTGTTTTGCAAAAATTGCATTGTCGATTCGGTCTAACATGCTCGCGCGCAGATTTGCTAAAAGCAGTAATGAAGTGAGGGGCACCCTCCTCAGGGCTTACTGTCAATGTTTATATACCTGTCAGTTGTGGTACTGGTACAAGAGGGTGTCCTTCAGCACCATAAGGGTGCAGTATAATAACGCATATAGTCTGTTCGTTTTCTTAAGGTCGCCTTTTGTGTCTTGCCGCCTCCGCCGCGCGGTGTTTTGCCAAAGACACCGCCTTGACTTCAAAGCATGCCGCGCGGCGTGTACAGGCACAAGGGGTTTTGGCGTTTTATACTTACTCATATTTTTTCATTAAAATTCTCTTTCCTTTTTATATTTTTTTATATTCGTATTTTATTACAATATAACCATAAACATAAAATATAATATTCTCATGAACACGGGTCTTCTCTCAAAATGAGAAGGATTTTATCCATAGTCTACCACGCTGGCCAAGTGCGGATGGGCAGACTATGCGGAGATTCTGTTAGAATAGAAAAAAAATTACAAACAGAAAAAAAGTAATAAAAATAAAAGCAGAATACTAAGAGCACCTTCGCCTGTACCGACACTAAGTTACCGAACGAACTATACCGCATCATTATGAAATTTCCCAGATACTGCAGCGCATCGAGTATGTTTGCCGAGTCGGGGGTGCCTGATTTCTTTGCTGTTATCAGAGCACGTATAGCTTCCTTCTGGGAAAGATTGCGTAACTCTAGTAACAGCATCCTCCAAGTGGTGAGCCAGGACTTGCGCGGTCCAATGATTGCTCATTGGATCAAGATGCATCGAGATCCAAATAGGAAATAACTCTGCACACCTTCAGTGTGCAGCGTTAATTTAATAGGTATATGTAAATTTATATATATAGTATTCTATATCACCTATTCTATTGTATTTGATTTTAATTTATTTAATTAATTTTTGATATGTTTTTTGTTTTTCTATATTCATACCTACTTGGGTTTTTACCTGAATAAAGAAAATTATTATTATTATTATTAAAAAAATCCATCCATCCATCCATCCATTACATGTTTCAAAGAACATTGAGCAAAATTCATGTTACGTCATTTCGCTTTGACTCTGCGCTAATATGTCTTGATATTTGATCCCTTACGTGCATAGCATACATATTATTATAAGTACTTTTATTTTATAATACGACTGTGTACGAACTATCTAGTTGTGTCCTAATATCTTTTTTCTCTTTTGTGTCATTTTGCTCATCATGTTTAAATGTTTAAATAAATGTTTAAATAAATGACTTTAAATAACTTTCTTATTTTATTTCCAATATTTGGTATCCTTAGCGACCATGCAAGAGACACGGTGTGGCGCCGGCACCACTGAATTTTTCATATATTATGTAAGTATAAAAGTTGGTAAGTATCTACGAAGATCATGAATACATCAATGTAATAAGGTGGATTCACGTTATTCATAATATAATGTAGATTCAGCCGTATTTTACATAGAATATAATATATTCACATTTAAAAATGTGTGAAATATTATACCTAAATACACATAGTTCTGTTATTTTACATTTCTTAATATTATCTTGTATGATTTTGTTTTATATATGCACATTCTAAGTAGGTTTTCGAATATACATATAAACAAAGTTTTGACAGCGAAAAAATATTATGTTACTTAGTCTGGACCCACCCTTTTGTCAATTATTTTTATCGATTTGTAAAATAATTATTATCACATTATCCTACTAACTATATCTAATATTATAAATGTGAAAGTGTGGATGTTTGGATGTTTGTTACTCAATCACGCCGCAACTACAAAACCGATTCGGCTGAAATTTTGAATGGAGATAGCTTTTGAATGGAGATAGCTTATGCCCTGACTTAAAACATAGGCTTTTTAACTTTTATCCCGGAAAAATTCACAGTTCGCACGGGATTTTGAAAAAAAAAACAAATCTATAGCAACAGCTGTAGGTAGATTACTATAGCAAACTTCCTTGAAAGTAGGTATAAAGGTTGGAAAAGGAAGCGGGAACGGGAACCGGAAATCCACGATTCCCTCGGGATTTGTGAGAAACCGAAATTCAAGCGGGCGAAGCTGCGGGCAGAAGCTAGTTTTAAATAATTTTGGGGGATAAGTAATCAATTACATTTGTAGTATCTCTGGGTTTTCAATTATTTTCTTTATTTTTTAGGATTCCATTCCTCAAAAGGAAAAACGAACCGTAAATGAAAAAGAAATAGGCATGATTGTGCATTGTACTGTCCAATGTCCAAAGGTCCATATGTCATTTCTTTCTCGCTTTAGTTTTACGTGTAGCTATGGTAGCTGCATACTCTTCTTTACTGACGATGTCTCGCTCTCTAAATGCAGCTACCATAGCTACACGTAAAACTAAAGCGAGAAAGAATGACATATGGACATTGGACAGTACAATGCACAATCATGCCTATTTCCTTTTCATTTACGGTTCGTTTTTCCTTTTGAGGAATGGAATCCTAAAAAATAAAGAAAATAATTGAAAATCCAGAGATACTACAAATGTAATTGATTACTTATCCCCCAAAATTATTTAAAACTAGCTTCTGCCCGCAGCTTCGCCCGCGTGAATTTCGGTTTCTCACAAATCCCGAGGGAATCGTGGATTTCCGGTTCCCGTTCCCGCTTCCTTTTCCAACCTTTATACCTACTTTCAAGGAAGTTTGCTATAGTAATCTACCTACAGCTGTTGCTATAGATTTGTTTTTTTTTTTCAAAATCCCGTGCGAACTGTGATTTTTTCCGGGATAAAAGTTAAAAAGCCTATGTTTTAAGTCAGGGCATAAGCTATCTCCATTCAAAATTTCAGCCGAATCGGTTTTGTAGTTGCGGCGTGATTGAGTAACAAACATCCAAACATCCACACTTTCACATTTATAATATTAGATATAGTTAGTAGGATAATGTGATAATAATTATTTTACAAATCGATAAAAATAATTGACAAAAGGGTGGGTCCAGACTAAGTAACATAATATTTTTTCGCTGTCAAAACTTTGTTTATATGTATATTCGAAAACCTACTTAGAATGTGCATATATAAAAGAAAATCATACAAGACAATATTATGAAATGTAAAATAACAGAACTATGTGTATTTAGGTATAATATTTCACACATTTTTAAATGTGAATATATTATATTCTATGTAAAATACGGCTGAATCTACATTATATTATGAATAACGTGAATCCACCTTATTACATTGATGTATTCATGATCTTCGTAGATACTTACCAACTTTTATACTTACATAATATATGAAAAATTCAGTGGTGCCGGCGCCACACCGTGTCTCTTGCATGGTCGCTAAGGATACCAAATATTGGAAATAAAATAAGAAAATTATTTAAAGTCATTTATTTAAACATCAAAAGTACTAAAATTAAAACTAACTTTTTAGTAATCGGTCTGAATGATGAGCAAAATGACACAAAAGAGAAAAAGGATATTAGGACACAACTAGATAGTTCGTACACAGTCGTATTATAAAATAAAAGTACTTATAATAATACTAGTACGGCGCGTGGGTGCGCGGCCCGCAAGCGGACCGCGAGGATTCGAGTAGTGTTTGTTTGAGCACGTCCCACCTATCTTCAATACCCTCGCCGTGCTCTTCATCCGTCTCCAAAGTCTTCGATCATCAGCTCTTTCCGTATTTTTCCTCCGCATGAATTTTTGTTTTCTACACGAAACCATCAAAAATTTTTTTGTGTAGAAAAATAAATTCCGCCATCTTGTTTTTTAGTTCTTGATCATATTTTTCAAAGAAACCACTCTTCCATCTTTTATACTTGGTGAGATAGACACCGACGAAATTTGTATAGCCGCCATCTTGAATCCGCCATTTTGGTTTTTTTTTTCACCTCAGTGCCAATTGGATGAGGTTCTGAGTATTTTTTGTTTGAGCAGCCCCCATCTATCTACAAAACTCTGCCCGGGCTCATCAATCATCTTCCAAACCCTCAATCATCATGTCTTCCCATATTTTTCTTTGAGATTTCTCCAAAGAACCGCATCAATCGCCTTGCATACCTAGTTCACAACTTTATACTCTCTCTCAATATTCGCCATACATTTTCTATGGAAAAATAAAGTCCGCCATTTTGAATTTTTTTTGTATTCATCGAGTAGACCTTTGGATCCTGATCATGTTTTGCTAAGAAACAACTCTTTCATCTTTTATACCCTTCGAGATGGACACCGACGAAATTTGTATGGCGGCCATCTTTTTTTCGCCATTTTGAATTTTTTTTCGGCTCACTGCCAATTGGATGACGTTTCGAGTGACATTTGTTCGAGCACCCCCCACCTATCTTCAATACCTTAAGCGTGCTCTTCAACCGTCTCCGAAATCCTCAATCATCAGCTCTCTCCATATTTTTCCTCTTAATGAATTTTTGTCCTCTATACGAAACCATTTGTGAAAAAAAAATTTTTCATACAAAATTTTACAGGAGAGGCGATGAATGAGTCAGTGAATCAGAACGAACAGCTATATATATATTAATGTATGCTATGCACGTAAGGGATCAAATATCAAGACATATTAGCGCAGAGTCAAAGCGAAATGACGTAACATGAATTTTGCTCAATGTTCTTTGAAACATGTAATGGATGGATGGATGGATGGATTTTTTTAATAATAATAATAATAATTTTCTTTATTCAGGTAAAAACCCAAGTAGGTATGAATATAGAAATACAAAAAACATATCAAAAATTAATTAAATAAATTAAAATCAAATACAATAGAATAGGTGATATAGAATACTATATATATAAATTTACATATACCTATTAAATTAACGCTGCACACTGAAGGTGTGCAGAGTTATTTCCTATTTGGATCTCGATGCATCTTGATCCAATGAGCAATCATTGGACCGCGCAAGTCCTGGCTCACCACTTGGAGGATGCTGTTACTAGAGTTACGCAATCTTTCCCAGAAGGAAGCTATACGTGCTCTGATAACAGCAAAGAAATCAGGCACCCCCGACTCGGCAAACATACTCGATGCGCTGCAGTATCTGGGAAATTTCTTAATGATGCGGTATGCGTTATTATACTGCACCCTTATGGTGCTGAAGGACACCCTCTTGTACCAGTACCACAACTGACAGGTATATAAACATTGACAGTAAGCCCTGAGGAGGGTGCCCCTCACTTCATTACTGCTTTTAGTAAATCTGCGCGCGAGCATGTTAGACCGAATCGACAATGCAATTTTTGCAAAACAAAATAATTTTTTCTGTACAAATTTGTCTATTACATTACGGTGGAGATAATGTTTCGTACACTTTGTAAGATAATAATATTATAAAATACATGTTAGTTCGCTTTGACTACCCTGTCCCAATATATTTTGATTATCATAATCATAAGCACACAATAATTATATAACAGTATTTTCATTGGTTTTTGAAATATTATTTACTCGTTATCATCATGGTTCTTCGCTCGTTTAGATATTTTCTGCCCTAAGCGCAATTCAAAAGGCTCCAAGAACATCTAAAAAGTAAACAATGTGTTTAGAGATTATAGGCGATAAAAAATTATCAATTAAAAAAGGGTGGTACTTAATCGTATATCTATTGATTCTCTTTCGCACACAAAATGTTCCGAAAGTAGCACCTAAAATACTGAATTGCACACTAAATGTGCCCACTATTAATATTCGAAAGTAGCGCCTAAAATACTGAATCGCACACAAATTTTTAACCGACTTGAAAAAAAGGAGGTTCTGTATTCGACCCGTATGTATGTAAGTATGTATGTATGTATATATGTAAGTATGTTCGCGATTATCTCCGCAACTAATGAACCGATTTTGATGATTGTTTCACTATCGTACTTTCAGGAAGGTTTTAATATATAACACATCGAGTTATCATTCTTACGTACGAAGTTATAACCATAAATGTATACATATGTCACTAATATGTTTTCTGATATTGCCAGACCTATTGCTGAAGTCTAATATACCTATTCTGTCCAAAGACTTCACTCTGCTACGCCTACGTAACATTGACCTTTTGCAAAAACTCTTGGGCCGAAGTCAGTACAGCTATACTGTAGAGTGATTCCTTGGAGTTTGTGCACGGTTACGTGTATTTCCATTCTATACAAAGCCAAACCGCAAGGGTGTGAAACTGGTCGCGTATAGATTGTAAATTACTTTTTAATCAAGATCGTCCAAATTATACAAGAGTAGTACGCATACAAACTAATCTTGTATAGATTGGAAGTTAGGTTGGAGAACATTATAAAACCATTCACCTATACTTAGTATGACACATAAAATGTATGTAATTCTGCGGACCCAAACCTAGCCTACTCTACTACACTACCTAGGTAGCAGGTACATATAACAACTGGACACTATCTGCTTAATAGATATCTTGCAATAATGAGACTCGTAGAAGACCCATCCTGTCCAGAGTGTGGAGAAAAAGAAACTAGCTTTCACTTCATAGCTGATTGCCCTATGTACTTATTGGTAAGAAGGGAACTGCAAGGTAACGATATTATCAAAAAACTGGCCAAGTGCGAGTCGGGCCTCGCTCTTTTCGGGTTCCGTACATAATTATGAACAACATAATATTTTGGGCGTGAGAAATATTTCATTTCCGAGCTAGACATCGCAACAAACCGTGAAAGAAAAACCCAAAAAGTGTTCGTTTGTTTTGATCACAGCTTACAAATTACTTTATAAATCATTATTTTTAGTATTTGTTGTCTAAATACAGTATATGGTTCATAATATACCTAAGTTTCATATTCCTAACTGGTTCAGTTTTTGAGATAGCCCCATCACAAAAATGGTCTAAACCTAACAACTTTGATGCCCCCCATTTCCTTATTTTTTAAGCAAAAAATTAAAAAATATATGTTCGTGCTCTACTTAATAAGTTCTAAATAATGATACCCCACAAGCTAGGTTAAAAAAAAATTTTTTTTCGGCTCCTTTCTCATGTATGGGAAAGCCCCCCTGAAAAATATTCCATGCCCCTCTGAAAAATAATTTACTTCAATTTCTAATTCAATATTTAGTTTTGGGTTAACGTTCTACACCAAATACCAAAATTTTAGGTTTTTCTACTCAACTCATTTAGTCTATGAGCTACAGACCCGTGACCGGCGGACGGACAGACAGCCGAGTGACATTAATAGGGTTCCGTTTTTACCCTTTGAGTATGGAACCCTAAAAAGAAGACACCTCTCTATAGGTTTACGAATTAACATTCTTAGGTTTACGAAAGTCGTGGGAAGGTTTGAGGGGCTGCCCCCCTTAAACCGGTGCAAAACAAACTGCCAGGACACCAGTAACCTGTGTCCAAATACGGGCAATTGGGTGAAATGGTCCTTACATAGGACTGATCACCCGCCTGGCGGCGTCCCCTCTGTAAATACAATACAATACAATCTCACTTGATGTTAAGTGATGATGCAGTCTAAGATGGAAGCGGGCTAACTTGAAAGAGGTATACATACCCCTGATCGGTTTCTACACAGCATCGTACCGGAACGTTTAATTGCTTGACGGCACGGCTTTTGCCGGTAAGGTGGTAGCCAACCACTGAAGCCTCCCATCAGACCAGACCAGAGACAATTTAGAAATTATAAAATCCCAAATTGCCCCTGCCGGAAATTGAACCCGGGACCACCCACTTTATGACCACAGCGCTCCGAATCTCGGCCAAAGCGGCCAATCTCAACAGAAGCAGGGTCAACTACGCAGGAGATATTCTAGTGCACAAGTGTGTGCGCATACGCAGGGCACTACGCAGGAGATAATATTATAGTGGACAGTTATACAATATAATATTAAATCGTTAAATAGATGTTACCAAATGCAGTTGACGAAGCCTCGCTTCGCAGGGTTCCTTTTTCTGGGCAGTATGAAAAGAAAACAAAAAAATAACAACGAAGGTGATGGCGGAGTCTTATAAACCCCGCCATCCCCCTGTTCGTTGTCCCTTCTAACCTAACCTATCTGAGTTGGGGTGCCGCAAGTCCCGAGCTCGCTTCGCTCGTTCTTGGACCATAACTAAGAAATAATTTAGTGTGCAAATCAGTATATTAGTTGTACAAATTAATAGTAATACGGTATCATTTAGTATGCAAGTCAGTATATTTATTGCACGTTTAGTATTTTAGATGTGCAATTAAAAATTACCTATAAAAAAACCAGTTTGTAAAATGGCAATAATTTTTTCCTATTATACTTTATGTTTATTATATTTTATCCCTTAGTATTGAAACCTAATTTGCTATAAAAGTCTATTGTTATATTGCCTCGTTGATATAGTGGTTAGAGTATTCGACTGTGACAAGGTTACGGGTTCGATTCCCGGGTCGGGCAAATAGTTTTTAGGTATTGGGTTTTTCTGTCAAGAAATTCTCAGTGCCAGCCCGAAGTTGGTAGTGGGCGGTGTGAAACACCGCCAACTGCCCCCTTGCCTCGGAGAGCACGGCAGTTGTTCCCGGTTATTTTCACTATCATGTGACAAAAGCCCGCCAACCCGCATTGGAGCTGCGTGGTGGGTCTAAGCTCTAAATCCCTCTCTCCTATGAAAGAGGAGGCCTGTGCCCAGCAGTGGGACGTTAAAAAGGCTGTAGTGGCGGTAGTGGTTATATTGCATGTAATATAGTTTGAAAGGTGTTACTTAGTCTGGACTCGACCTTAGTTCGTTCGTTTCGGAACACAGACTGGGCGTAAAACTTATATTTAGTATTACTGTTTATAACATTTTTATTTCTAGCATTTTTATGAAGCAGGGGGAGTCAGCTTGTCGTCGTCGTCGTCGTTATCAACCGATTGACGTCCACTGCTGGGCATAGGTCTCTTGAAGGGACTTCCACATGCCACGGTCTTGTGCCGCTTGTATCCAGCGGCTCCCTGTGACTCGTTTGATGTCGGTCCACCTAGTGGGGGGTCTACCAACACTGCGCTTCCCGGTCGCCACTCCAGCACCTTGGGACCCCAACGTCCATCGGTTCTCCGAACTATGTGCCCCGCCCATTGCCACTTCAGTTTCGCAACCCGTTGAGCTATGTCGGTGACTTTGGTTCTTCTACGGATCTCCTCATTTCTGATTTGATCGCGTAGAGAAATTCCGAGCATAGCTCTCTCCATCGCTCTCTGAGCGACTCTGAGCTTTCTTATGAGGCCCATAGTTAACGACCATGTCTCGGATCCGTATGTCATCATGGGTAACACGCACTGTTCGAAGACTTTCGTCTTCAGGCATTGAGGAATTTTGGACGAGAAGACATCGCGGAGCTTCCCGAACGCTGCCCATCCGAGTTGGATTCGGCGGTTGACCTCTTTCTCGAAACTGGACCTACCTAGCTGGACTGTGTGTCCTAGGTATATATACTCGTCTACAATTTCGAGCACCGAGTTCTCAACGATTATCGGGTGAAGCGGGACATGAGTGTTTGACATGATTTTCGTCTTACTCATGTTCATTTTTAGTCAGCTTGTACCAAGTAGATATGTAGATACTTACGCATCATTAGATGCTGTTTGTTCCTTTTTCTTCGTGTTTGTCGAGGATTTTTGGGGGCCCGGCTTGGAAAAAGTCTAGATTTGTATCCGTATCGATAATCTCTAGCTGACGAGTCTACAATAGAATAAAAGAGCAGTAAATTACAATTAGCAAAATAAGAAGGCAAAATATACAACAAAAATGCTAATTATTATACGTAACGTGTGACATATTTGTTGTTTACGTTTCGTAGTTGACTAATTATGTCATAGATGATAGATCGTGCGAAATCGGCCGCTACTCGCTTTTCTTCGTGTCTAACTTGTAACCCCTTTCACCGCACTAACCGCACCTTTCCCCTGTAATAAATTTTACTTGAGATATCATGATTTTTTAGTGAAAAATGGCAAAGTAAAAATATGCAAATCTAGGTTTGGAATTACGTCTATTTTAGCAAATACTTGGCAATTTATTACATAAACTAAATACATTTGTAATTATTATGAAGTAACCTATGACAAGACTTTGGTCGTTTTTAAATTTTCTGCTTTCTTATATAGTTTATTTACGCACGAAGTTGCCTCAAAATTTGCCCAAAAATAGTGATTTTTCAATGGTCATAACTTTTAAAATAAATATAATTTTACTAATTTTTTTATTTTATGGCATAGATAGTGGAGATATAAATTGATATCTGGCTTAACTTTAGACCTATTGCGACAAATATTAGAATAATAGGCGTAATACGTTTGTATGGATAAGCGCGTGAAGAGAGTGGCCTTAAAGTGTCGATTACACTGGTCTGCAACGAAATCCTCCTTTAAATTAAAATATGATAAATATGAAGAGCTTAACATGCTGAATCTAGATCTGCTTCTTATTCTTTGCTATCACGTATATTTTATTTTTTATTTTATTTTTTTAAATACCTCTAAATTCTGTATTTTTTGTGAGTCATTCTTGCATTAACGCTAGTTTATTCATTCTGTATCGTATTTTTCCACACAAAAATGACTTGGGTTGATAGAAAGAGAGAGAACGATATCAACTGATGATGATTTTACACTAATGCATACGTTTCTGCAGTTCTTGCTGTGACTCCGTTGCGCTCAGTTTGATATAAAGTTGTAAAGTGATTGTTGCTGATTTTAACCTAGTATATCGGTAAGTTTTATATTATATTGATACATGTAATTAAAATTTATGTGTAGTTTCAACTATATAGCAAAAAAGATTAGAACGTGATTAAAATATAATTTTAATTTTATGGCAAATTTAATTTTGTTGTAGGTACAAAATGCCAAGGATTTGCAAAAACTCTCCTGACGTGTTTTGCTACATTTGCGGTAAATTTACCATAAAATCTCAACGGAACACATTGACTAGTCTGGTTAATATCACTAATGTGCGTTATTTTGGGATTCCGGTCGATGATAGAGACAAAAATTGACTTTCGAAAATATGCTGCAAGAGTTGTTCAAGAGCTTTTAGAGGTTGGCTCAAAAAAAGTCATAAAACTATGCCATTCTCAACGCCCATGATTTGGATGGAACCTCAAAACCATCAAAACTATTGTTACTTTTGTATGACTTCGACAATTTTCTTGGAAACAAAAAAAAAGTGAAAACTACAAGGAAAGCATCCAAGACCTTGTCTTCTTATAAAGCTTTAAAATGCAATATGGTACTTAAAATTAATTTTTTAGATTCTCACTTAGATTTCTATCCCGAAAATCTAAGAGTGGTATCTGATGAACACGGTGAAAGATTTCATCAGGTCATATTGTACATTGAGAGGCGTTACAATGGAAAATGGTCGAAAGCAATGTTTGCCTATTTTTGTTGGTCTTTTTGTCGCGAAACTTCATTAGAAAATATAAAAAGAAAAAAACTACCAAGTGAAATGATATAAGCAATATGTAATTACATTGTCTTATGGTTTTTAATGTTTTAGTGTGATTATATGTAATATTTTGTCCTAATTATATTAAAACGATGATTTATTTTCAAACAAAAAATTGTTTTCTTTAAAAATTCCCTCACAAAAAATATATACGTGATACATATTTTTTTAAACCAAGTTTCTGTAGAGAAGTATCACATCTATAATAATCTTGCACAATAATATGAAGGAGTGCAAAAAAAATTTTTTTTGCAGACCAGTGTTATTGGTGCCAGTACGGTACCCTCCAATAAAAATTTTCAAAATATCTTCAATGTACAGAATTGGATCTGTTACAGTTTTATTATATTATAGATTTAACTGTCCTAGGCTTAATTTATCTAGATGTAACCATCTGCGTGGACGATCGTGAGACAGCGAAATTCAAGTACTTAATTACATCGTCCTTCCTCACTTCACGTTGTTTGGCTCAATCACGTACAAAATACGTTTAGCCAAACAAAAAACTGCCCACGGTGACAAGGACAAAAAATCATTCGTCACGTTCTATTATGGGCTTAATTGTATAAAGCTATATTACTTTATCAGTATATGGCACTATCTATAATAATCTATTATCTATGGAAGGAAAAAAAGCGCGGGAACTGTTGTAGTGAATAGGCGCGAATTTGTTAAATTATCCTGTTTTTCTGCTTTAATTGTAATAAAAGAGCTTTATAAGTGTTATTAAAATAATTTTTGGAGTTCCCCAAGATGGGGAGTTCCAGAGAAAAAAGGAAGAGGAAAAAAGATTTATCTCCTAGCGGTGAAAGTATATCCAGCATCTCCAACGGATCCTTGAATGAAGAGAATAAGTATATCCCATTTAAAATACCAGATTACAGTCGTAAATATCCCGAAAACAGCACATCCAATGAATTCGTTGTATTTTTGAACAAATCCGACAACAGTCCATTTTCAGATACAGACAAGATTTTGATATCAACTTCATTGCGGCAACATTGCGTGAGCGGTGTGAAACACCTGCAAACATTGAATAAATACAAGGTGGGGATTATATTTGATATCCCCAACAATGCTAATGTATTTCTACAAAACACTAAACTACAAAAACAAATTAATGTCAAAACTAGCATACCTGCTGCAGCTACTGAAATCACTGGAGTCCTGTCAGGAGTATCTATAGATTTAGGTAATAGCGAAATTTTCAATTTACTTGGCAGCTCTCGAAATATCGTCCAAGTGAGAAGATTAATGTCACGTCGTAACACTGAAGATGGATTTTCCCTTGTGCCTACACCAACGGTAGCTGTTACATTTGCAGCAACTCAACTGCCAGATTATGTTTATCTGGATTCATGGCGTCATGAGGTAAGGACATACATTCCACCAGTAAAGCAGTGCTTGCAATGTATGAGGTATAACCATATTGCAAAATTTTGCAAAAATAGCGCTAGATGTTCAAAATGCGGCCTTTCAGGCCATTCTTATAAAAATTGTAACATAGAGAAACAAGATGTCAAATGTTGCAATTGCAATGGCAATCATATTGCTGTATCTGCAGAATGCCCAATTAAAAAACAAAAAATTGAAGAGAACAAAATAAAAGCCAGAGCAGTGAAATATTCAGATTTATTAGGTGAAAAAGCATTTCCCCCATTACCAACGAAGGACCCATACAAACAAATACAATTTATATTAAAGTCAGATTTATTCATGAATTTATTAATTGAATCTCTAGTAAAGATTATCTCAACTAAATCTGATGATACTCCTATTAGTTCGATTAACATTAAAAATATCCTTATAGACACATTCAGAAAAAACGACCCAAATTCAAATAAATAATGGAGCGTAAAAATTTAGATTTAAATATAGCACAATGGAATGCGCAAAGTATCTTATGTAATCGACATGTTTTAGTTCAATTTTTATATGAGTATAATATACATATTGCCTTAATTAGTGAAACTTGGTTAAGTTCAGAAAAAAATTTTAATATTAAGGGATATAAAATAGAACGTAAAGATTTAGGTAATAAACATAATGGTGTTGCAATTATTATTCATAACAGTATACCTTATAAATTAATTGATACTTATTGTGATAACACATTTCAAAATATCTGCATCAGAATTAATATTAATAATCAAGAAATAAGTATCATTAGCTTTTATAGTCCCCCAAATGCATCCTTTAATAAAGAACACTTAGATACATTACTTAAAAGTGTCCCAGAGCCTTTAATTCTAGCAGGAGATTTTAATGCTAACCACACTGCTTGGGGTAGCATTAATACAAACACACGTGGTAAATATATTTTTGATTTTATTAATAATAATAATCTGATTCTGTTAAATGATGGGCAACCTACGACGGTTGGTTCCCTCACTTGGCGTCCAAATGTTCTAGATTTATCAATAGTGTCTCCTTCTATTTCACTTTGTTGTGACTGGTGGGTTCATGATGACCCTCTTGGCAGCTACCATTTACCTGTAATAATGAAAATTTTAATTAGTAAAGATACTACCAATACTTATTCAATAACTGGTGACAACATTACTAAATATCCTAATATTAAGTGTTTAAATTGGGATATATATGATGAAGTAATAACCAAATTATTTTCAAATTTTGTATATGATTTAACATCTCCATTGAATTCATATTCAAAATTTATAACAACATTACATGAGGTTGTTCAAAAATGTTTACCAAATCTTAAGAGAAGTACTGTTATTCCTAATAATAATAAGAAAAAAATATGCCACCCCTGGTGGAATAGTAAGTGTACACTCGCAGTACAAAATAGTAAAAAGGCATATTTAGAATTTAAAAACAATCCAAACGAAACAAACTATTTAAACTTTAAAAAACTACAGGCATTTAAAAAACTAATACTAAAGAAAGAAAAACAGAATAGCTGGGTAGAGCTCTGTACTTCATTTAATCGCAGTACTCCTATCTCATTAATATGGAAATATATGAAAAAGTTTAATAACACTTATACAAAAGATGTTAAAATCATCAGCGATAACAACACATGGATTTTGGACTTTTTAGAAAAATATACACCAGACTATGTAAAAGTTGACAATATCTTACATTCTAAATTTAATATTAGTGATAGAAATCAATATCTATTAAAACCGTTTTCGAAATCAGAATTTATTTCAGCAATATATAGTAGAAAAGACTCAACAGCAGGTTTAGATGGTATATCTTACAAGTTATTTAAAAAAATGAACAGCAAGGTACTAGATATCTTTTATAACATTATTAATAGCTTATGGAAGGAAAACATAATCCCTGATGATTGGAAAACTGATTGTTTAGTACCAATAATAAAGCCTGATAAACCTAAGTTTCATGCAAACTCGTACCGCCCCATAACTTTAACATCTTGTGTTGGTAAAATTTTTGAACAACTCATAAAACAACGGCTTGAATACTTTATAGAACAAAATAATATCCTACCACAGAACCAATTTGGCTTCCGAAAAGGTAAATCTGCACAAGAGAGTATAAGTCTGTTACAAATTAATATTCAAAAAGCAATTCAGCAGAAAAATAATCTTATATGTGTTTTCTTTGATATAGAAGGTGCATACAATAATGTAAACTTAGAAATTTTATATAAAGAGTTAGTTCAAATTGGATTACCAGATAAATTAGTAAATTGGATTTTCAACTTCTTATATGAAAGGAAAATATATGTTAAATATGGGAAATTTATTGGTCCCAGATACTCTTATTTGGGAGTTTGCCAGGGGGGCATCCTGAGCCCTCTTATGTATTTACTTTATATACATAAATTAAACTTATACCTGGGATCACATGTTAGTAATCTACAATATGCAGATGATTTAGTTATTTATTTGTCAGGTAAATGCGTTTCTGAAACTGTAAATATAATTAATAAGTCTTTAGTAAGCTTAAGTGAGTATTTTAGTTATTTAAATTTAAATATTAATGTCAATAAATCCAAAGTTGTTATCTTTGGCAAAAAGTACATATCTCCTATACAAGTTCTATATAATGGCATGAGTTTGCCATTAGCCAATGAAATAAAATTTTTAGGAGTAACTTTTACTAGTAATTTATTGTGGGCAAAATATGTCGATGAATTAGTACTTAAGGGTTCAAGGGCATTAAATATTATGAAATCTTTATGTAAAACTTATTGGGGTGCAGACCCAAAGATTCTATTGTTGCTATATAAATCATTGATTCGCAGTCATTTTGAATATGGGTTCTTATGTTATGCTTCTAACAACCAACTTGTTAAAAAACTGGAATTAATACAAAATTCTTGTATGCGTACCATTACTGGTGCATTTAAAACCACTCCTATTATTTCAATGCAAGTAGAATGCAACATTCCGCCTCTAAAAATAAGATTTGATTTTCTTAAAAATAAATTTCTCCTTAAATTATATTCAGTTAAAAACAACTACCTTTTCAATATTCTTTTAACTAATCAGTATGAGTCTTGTACCAATCGTAAATCTCTATATTTATTGAACAATTTCACTCAATTTTCTGAATATTTGAAAGCACTAAACATTCATAGAACAGAAAGTTCTTGGCCATGCTTCAAAGGTACATACGAGAGTAAATATGTACACATAGAAATAGTTATAAATTCAAAATTAAAAACCAAAGAGGAAGTTTATGAAATGTTCTCTACTTGGGAAAATTGTAAATTTATATTTACCGATGGTTCCAAAAACGGTGACAGTACCTCTATCGCCATTTATGACAGCTCATCTAAATCTGGTGTAGGTGAAAAAATCAATGCAAATGCAAGTATTTTTACGGCTGAAGCATTGGCCATCATGTCCGCTCTGCATCATATTAGTACTAGAAATAAAAACAATGAAACTAAATGGGTGGTGGCAAGTGACAGTATGAGTGTTCTCACAGCATTGAGTAACTGCAAGATAGTTTCGAAAAATAATTATTTAATATATGAAATTAGACAGAAATGGCTGCAGCTTACTAATGAAGTAGTGATGTGCGTAATCGATTATCAATAATCGATTAATCGATTATTAAAATGATCGATTGCAATCGATTATGATTTTGCATAATCGATCATGATCGATTATAAAGATATACGTTTATTACCAAACTTTACTACCAGCTTTCTGTTATTAATTTGCTTGCTAAAATATAATATGGTTTGGCAACCCTATCATTGCAAAAAGGGTATTCCCTCATGGCGGCTCCTCACTTCGCGTATTCGTGTTCGCGTATTCGTATAGCTTTATTCGGCAAAATATTTGACGAACACGCGAATAAACATTACATGACAATTAGACCATCCACACATGGAGCAAATAGCCAAATACCCGAATATTCACCACAATGTGTTACCAACTCTCAAAAATATTTTTCCCTAAAGCTTAAGTCAAAAACACTAATAAAAAGGCCAAGATTTTTGCTTTAAATTCGAAATTAATGGTTTGAAATTATGATGATAATATTGGTCTTATAAAAAAATTGTAAACAAGAATTGTTTTAACGTAATTCCAAAATTATGATTCCTAATGAATGATTGAAATTGCTAATTTTATGAAAATTTAATTTTGAAATTACGGTTTTCATGATAAATAGTCCTAATAAAAAATACGAGACATTTTTTTTGAAAATTAAATTTTGAACAACTTTTATTTAAAATCTAAAAAGACAAAATACTTAAAAATACCCCAAAAATATAAGGCCCCTACAAAAATCCCACCGATTTTTTTTACTCCCTAAATTTAGGGAGGAATCCCTAAGTTGGCAACTATGATTGGCCGAATACGATCGCACATAGGTAGTTACTCTATGGTAGATAGATAGGTACTCGCTAGTAGTCTGTGTTCTGTACTCCGCTAGGAGTAGGTACCTAACTATAAAATGTATATGTTCTGTGGTTCTGTGGATATGTCGAACCGTCGGACGAGATAGCACTTGCAGCGGGATTTTTAATTCTTGTTACTATATTAATTAATATAGATAAATTTTATGTGATTATTTTTTTAGGGTCCCAGATACTAAAATTAATTTGGTGGTCGTCGTCGCCGTTATCAACTGATAGATATCCACTGTTAGATATAGGTCTCTTGAAGGGACTTCCACACGCCAAGGTCTTGTGCCGCTTGTATCTAGTGGCTCCCTGTGACTCTTCTGATACCGTCGGTCCACCTAGTGGGGGGTCTACCATCACTGCGTTTTCCGGTGCGAGGTCGCCATTCTAGCACCTTGGGACGTCACGGGACACAACGTCTATCGGTTCTCTGAACTATGTTAATTTGGTAGTTCTAAAAACCCTAAAATGGTCCACCACCACCACTACTACAGTCTTTCTAACGTCCCACTGCTGGGCACAGACCTCCCTCTCTCATAGAAGAGAGGGATTTAGAGCTTAGACCCGCCACGCTGCTCCAATACGGGCTGTAACGACTATTGTCGCATTATAGTGATAATAACCGGGACCGAATGTTTTAACGTGCTCTCCGAGGCACGGGGGTGAAACACCGCCATCTACCAACTCCGAGATGGCACTGAGAATTTCTTGACAGAAAAAACCAAATGATTTGCCCGACCCAGGAATCAAAGCCGGGACCTCGTGATCTGCAGTCGAATATATTAACCACTAGACCAATGAGGCAGTAAAATGGTCGCAATGTCCCAGTAATTCATGGTAATAAAACGTGTTAGTAACGGCACAAAAACAAATACAAGTGACGCTCGTATTAGTAAGCGGCACGCGAGCGCTATATTAGTATATTATTAGCTATGCGTTTATCCTGAAGAGTATGTTCCTTGATGTGAATAGGACGAATATGTAGTCACAGTATTTGTGTATTTGTCTATTCGGCTCCTTTGATGCGCGTTGAAAAACCGACAGCTGTGCGGATAAGCGTGTTTGTTATTCGTCATAATCTAGATTATAATTATTAATCTGTGGTTAGTATATGATCTATGTTGCCAAATAGGCAAATAACGCGAATATTCGTCAATTACCATCCACACATCGCCGTTTTCGGCAATTAATGTTATTCGTCCTATTTGCCGAATAGGCAAATAAATTTACCCAAATAGGCAAATAGCGCGAATGTTTCGTCAAGTATACCATCTATACATCGCCGTTTTCGGCAAATATGGCAAATACGCGAACACGAATAGCGAAGTGAGGAGCCGCCATCAAAATTAGTTTTAGGCTTTGTTCACACCAAACGGATAGTCAGCCGCCGACTGTGAGCGAGCGTTATGCAGCTTACAGCTTTTTCATACATACTCAACTTTTCGAACACACCGAACCGACGATACGCCTTTACCAACTGTAGTGAAATTACCCCCGCTATGAGTATCTATATATGTACAAGCTGTGCCCCGCGATGTTACCCGTGATTAATAAGTTTGTACACATAAAAAATATTTTCATCCCATCTATTCGAAAAGGACGACTTGGTTCGCCTTTAAGTGCACCCAAAGGTGGTGTTTGCGGCGTACTTATTTATAAGTGCGCGTAAAAGATAATTGCGGCGCACTTATAAATAAGTGCGCCGCAATTATCTTTGCCGCGCACTTTTTGAAAATGAAGGGCCCGTGGTCCCACCGGGCTAGGCGCGAATGATATCAATTGTTAATATTGTTGTTACAAGTTTGACGTCTGTGTATGTATGTGTGTCTGTATCTGTCTGTTCCCCCGTAGCGCTCAAATGGTTGAACCGATTTGAATGCGGTTTTTTTTGTTTGAAAGGTGAATTAGTCGGGAGTATTTTTAGCTATGTTTGATGAAAATTGGTTCAAGATGGCCGCCGCCACAAAATGGCGGATTACATATTTTTTCACAACTCCCTCAATATCGGTATTAAATCAACGGTCTTGTTGTCACGACCTTTCATTTTGACGTCTGTGTGTGTACTGTGTATGTGTGTGTGTCTGTCTGTTCCCCCGTAGCGCTCAAACGGTTGAACCGATTTGAATGCGGTTTTTTTGTTTGAAAGGTGAATTAGTCGGGAGTGTTTTTAGTTGTGTACGATGAAAATCGGTCCAAGATGGCCGCCGCCACAAAATGGCGGATTACATATTTTTTCACAACTCCCTCAATATGGGTATCAAATGAAAGGTCTTGACTAGTAGAATAACACTATGCAAATCCAAGATGGCCGCCATCACAAAATGGCGAAATTCGGGGGTTTCTTAAATTTTTAATTTATACTTTTATTATTAATCCGCCATTTTGTGGCGGCGGCCATCTTGGACCGATTTTCATCAAACATAGCTAAAACACTCCCGAACTAATTCACCTTTCAAACAAAAAAACCGCATTCAAATCGGTCTATCCGTTCGAGAGCTATGGGGGAACAGACAGACATACACATACACACACACAGACACGTCAAACTTATAACACCCCGTCTTTTTTGCGTCGAGGGTTAAAAATATGAGGCGCCTTTTATTTCCTCATAGAGGGTGATGAAAAGTAGAGTGTATTACTCGGGCCGTCGGGCGCAATATATTTTTGGCTCGGGCGACGTACTTTGAATCCCTCGCTACGTTCAGGATTGTACTAAAGAATCCCTCGCTACGCTCGGGATTCTACTATACAATCCCTCACTTCGCTCTGGATTCAAAAAAGCGCCCTCGCCGTAAAAATATTATTTTGCTCCCTTAATCCTTATGATACAATCTACTATTGAACAAAATCATCTAAGAGTAACTTAGCAACGAGAACGACAGCAAATTCATGCAAAAGCATACAAATGCATGCAACGACAGCAAACTATTGCAATAATTTGTTATGTGAGCGCGTAGACAGTGTGAGAGTGATGTACCTAAGAACAATCAGCGTTTAACAGTACCTATCTCGTTTTTGGAAGTCTATATCTATTTAAGTCCCTCAGGAACACTTTTCCGGGATAAAAAGTAGCCTATGTGTTATTCCAGGACATAACCAGCTATCTCCAATCCAAATGTCAGCCAAATCGGTCCAGTAGTTGCGGCGTTAAAAAGTAATAAACATACACACATACATACACACACACACAAACTTTCGCCTTAGTGTAATAAATAGGTACCTAATAGGTATGTATATTTAATTTTGATCAATTACATTATTTTTTAATTATTCTATTTAATTTTCTAATTTCAATTTCAAAAAATTTAAAAAATAGTGTTTGTTTTTCTTTTTTCAGAACAGTCTAAAAGGTTATAATATAGATGTTGCTACTAAATGCAAGGGTTCAGTATTTTTTCCAGAAAGTAGAATTGTTTTTTCAGTTCTTTCTAAGAATTATTTCATAATCGATCATTAATCGATTAATAATCGATTATTATTTTATAATCGATTAATATAATCGATTAATCGATTATCAAAATAATCGAATCGGCACATCTATATAATGAAGGTTTTATTATATATTTTGTTTGGACTCCTGCACATATTGGGGTGAATGGTAATGAAAATGCTGACTTTTTAGCTAGAACAATAGCAAATTATTCAAGTGTAAATAAAGAAACAGATAATATAAATAAAGTTGCCATTCCTTACACTGATGTAGTCAAAAAGTTAAGGGATGCCAGTTACAACGATTGGAAAAAATTCTGGAAGTCTTGCATTAGCATTGAAAAGAAGGGACTGTGGTATGCAGGCATACAAGATGATATCGTTACTAAACCTTGGTTTTCGAAACCAAAAGTGTTCAAAGACAGAAGATTTTACACCACTATTTTCCGCTTACGCTTTGGTCATTGTCGAATTAACACGCATCTATTTAGAATGAATATGCAAGAATCTGAAATATGTAATTTCTGTCAAACCGAACCGCAAACATTGGAACACATATTCTTCTCTTGTTCGTCCTTCGGCATTCAGCGCCTAGTGCTGATGGATGAATTACTGAAAACTTACAAAAAAATGGAAAATGTACCGCGCTCGATGAAACATTTATTGAAGAAACCTGAAAATTATAAATGTCTGTATAATTATGTGATAAATACTATAAATGAGATTTAAAATTGGATGTGACTACATAGTTAGTGAACTAGCTAAAGTTTGAAGACGTGGACTTGACTCTAAGGGATATATAAGAAAGAAAACTTTTAAGCTATAAAAATATAGATATATTTAATTCAGATGAATCATAACAATGATTAAAATAAAGAAAAACATTTAAAAAATGTTACGATAGAATAGGCTATGCCTTTAATTTACAACACAGGAAATATTAATTACGACTTACCAGGCTGTATGGTCAACGATCTTGGCCTGTCCCGAAAGGGACGAATCGAAAAAGAAGAAGAAGTATCTATGGAAGTCCTCTATCTACGGTCCTAGGCATAGAGTAATATATAGGTACCTACTATCTACGGTCCTAGGACTCCTAGGACAAAATGCTTCAATTTAATTACAAGGAAGAAAATATGAAAACAAAACAAAGAAGTCATATTCAATTAAGTTCCTATATTTTAATTAATTATGAAATTATTCCTCCAATTACAGTACCATATCATAACTACATACTAGGACAATTTGGACCATTATAATAATTCAGATAAGTACATCATTTTTAGGGTTCCGTAGTAAACAAGGAACCCTTATAGTTTCGCCATGTCCGTCCGTCTGTCCGTCTGTCCGTCTGTCCGTCTGTCCGTCTGTCCGTCCGTCCTCGGTTAATCTCAGAGACTATTAGTGCTAGAAATCCGTAATTTGGCATGAGTATAAATATTAATCACGCCGACAAAGTGGTGAAATAAAATTTTGATAAATATTTTTTTTTAGGGTAGCTCCCCTACATGTAAAGTGGGGATGAATATTTTTTTTCTCGTCTACCCCATAGTGTGGGGTATCGTTGAATAGGTCTTTTAAAAATACTGTGGGTGTGGGAACATCATTTTTCGATTTCTAGATCCGTTTGTAAAATATGATGTTTTAAAGTGCAAATTTTTATTAGAGTCAAGTGTCCCCCCCCTCTATCAGCCAAATGGCAGTATATAGGAACTTGAAAAAATTCACAGCAGTAGGGTATATAATCAATTTTAAAGGAAAACTATCACGGCTAAGTAGGGTTCACAGGTTAAGGAGTTATATCTGTTTTTCGAGGATTGTGACTACGGAACCCTACACTGCGCGTGGCCCGCCACGCACTTGACCGGTTTTATTCAGTCTATTGACATATAAATAAAGATGAAATGGTTGACAATTAGGGCTCTTGTTAACACGCCACGTTTTGTATCGCGCGCGTCATCCATACAAAACGTGAGTTTTCAGGGCGTGTTAACAAAGGGCCTTACAGCGTTTCCCAAATAGAGTTGATGATACTTATTCACCATCTATGAAACATTTCTAATCTAATACAAAAAAATAAAACTCGGATACGTTAAATAGCATGTTTGGAGGTACTACCTACATTTATTAGACATGTGAAGCATACAATACAATTTTACGCGAGAACACTGCTCATAGAAGCTATGACTCGTAATACTAGCGTTTTCTATAACTAACATCACAGGACACTCCCAGAAAGTTTTATCTCATTCTTAAGTAATTTTAATAAGTATATAAGTAATACTGTCGGAAATTGACCTAAAAAAATATTTGCGTTTCGTGAGCCTCTTAATTTAACATCACATATTTCTTGGAATTGACAGAGTTAAGAAAACATATAATTCATAAATATAAAATACTATACCTATTACCATACCAAGATAGGATATTTTTTAAAATAGTCAAAATAATATTAGGGGTCTCTATATTACCTAGTTATTTAAATTCCTGGTTAATATAAGAATAGTTTTGTCTGTGACAACTTATGTTATACTATTTTGAAAATACAAAGTTTATAAGTATATAGCACAAAAAATACCAAAAGGAGATTAAATTAACAGTAAATTCGATTTCATATATTCTTAAAAGATATAAAATAAAATATAAACAGTCTTTTACATAGTCCATATTTTTAAAAGCATTGCCAGTAAAAAAAGTATTACAAAATAACAAAACTAAATATCTACTTCTGAAAAGCTGAATATAAAAAGAGAATGAGATCAAGAAATTTAAAATTTTGGCATTTGAAAAGCATTGTTTTTTCATTATCATATACTTACATATAGATACAATTGGATTACATATCTGAGTATAAGGCAATAAAATAAACCTATTTATTCCTGTATGATAATAACATATCCCGATAATATACTTAAATGTCTAAATTCTTAAAAAAAACATGTTTTCTTTACATTAAATCTGTCTAATCGGGACTACTGCGAAGAGGACAGAGATGCGAAACTGGTGCCTATTCTGTTGTACACAATCTCTAAATTATTGACAGCTTATGATATGTTTTTCATAGTGTAAATCCTGCAGAAAAAGATAGCATTGCTTTTGGGACCTGTCAGTTTCGAGATTGTATTCAATAGATTTTAAGTCTATACCGCTATGTAAGAACACATAACACCACCTACCTACTTATTTGCATTTTTAACCATTTCACAATAATTATTACTATAAAGTTCGATTTCAATATGATGAAGTCCTTCTTAAGATTAATTTTAATAATCGGTGACGATGAATCGTCAGTTTCATAAGGACATAAAAGTTTCAGAAGAAATGAACACTCAGTCAAATTGTTGTGATGATGTGTAATGTACATAGAACTCAGGCTCGCAGGTAGACGACGAGCTGGTGGTGCGCGTATCAGAACAGGTTGCGCGGCGACGGCACGGCCACGACGGCGGCGCCCGCGCGGCTCGTGGTGAGCGACGCGAGCTTGCGCCAGCTGTTGCTCAGGCTTACAGAGCTTGCGCCAGCTGTTGCTCAGGCTCGTAGACCTTGCGCCAGCTGTTGCTCAGGCTCGCAGAACTTGCGCCAGCTGTTGCTCAGGCTCGCAGAACTTGCGCCAGCTGTTGCTCAGGCTCGCAGGTACACGACGAGCTGGTGGTGCGCGTATCAGAACAGGTTGCGCGGCGGCGGCACGGCCACGACGGCGGCGCCCGCGCGGCTCGTGGTGAGCGGCGCGAGCTTGCGCCAGCTGTTGCTCAGGCTCGCAAAGCTTGCGCCAGCTGTTGCTCAGGCTCGCAGAACTTGCGCCAGCTGTTGCTCAGGCTCGCAGGTACACGACGAGCTGGTGGTGCGCGTATCAGAACAGGTTGCGCGGCGGCGGCACGGCCACGACGGCGGCGCCCGCGCGGCTCGTGGTGAGCGGCGCGAGCTTGCGCCAGCTGTTACTCTCTGGGTCGTACATTTCCACCACGCACAGGTACTGCGACCCGTCGTACCCGCCTGCCGGCAAAACGCGCGTTTGAACATACGTGTGTGACTCACATACCTTCCACTGTGGCAATCTACCCCCAAAAAATAATTGCTCCAGTTACATGCGACCGTTGGCAGAGCGGCACGGATCTCTGCTAGTCTATACACAACCCAGTAGACAGTGTGCGATGCGACTCACCGACGGCTACGATCCTGTCGCCCAGCAGGCAGGAGCCGATGGCGTCGCGGCCGTAGGAGAGGCGCGCGAGCAGCACCCACGCGTCGGCAACGGGGTCGTAGCGCTCCACGCACGCCATGCGGCCGCTGCCCGCCGCGTTGGCCGGCGCCTCGTGCCCGCCCAGCGCGTACAGGAACCCGCCCGCCGCGCACACGCTCACGCCGCCGCGCCGCCGCGTCATGGGCGCGCAGTTGGTCCAGTGGTTGGTGGCCGGGTCGTAGCACTCGACGGAGCGCAGGCACGCGCCGCCGTCGCGCCCGCCCACGGCGTACAGGCGCCCGCGCAGCGTCGCCACGCCGCACGTGCTGCGCGCGCCCGCCATCGGCGACACGATCGTCCACGTGCGCGAGCACGCGTCCCATCTGACATTACATTTTGAAGTCGTTTAACAGGCCGACCGGAGCAAACTGCATCTTTTACATTGAAATTGTGGCTAATTCTGTTGTACACAAATCTCTAAACTAAACTAAAATGACAGGTCTAAATCTATTGCTATCCTTTTCCGCAGTGAGCACTGTGAAAGAGATAGGAATAAAAGACCTGGCATTTTAGTTTAGTTTAGAGATTGTGTAGAACAGAATTAGCCACAATCTGTGACTAAAAACGCCTAAACGGACTCTGTTATACTTCTACTGACACTGCATTAGGGACCATAAACGGCACAATTTTTTTTCGCGGCTTGTGTCACTTTGTTGACTATACTTCAGTGTTTCTTTAGATTCACTCATTCTCTTGGATACAAGAACAATAAAAATGGCGGGAATCACTAGATGTAATACCTTTCGACGGAATTGAGATAGATCCAGCCGTCGTGGCCCCCCACCGCGTAGACGGGGGAGTTGGGCCCGTTGCCCAGCACGGCCACGCCCAGCCCGTGGCGGTGCGTGTTCATGGGCGCGAGCGTGCTCCAGCTCAGCGACGTGAGATCGAAGCACTCCACCTGACATTCACATAACATCATTCCTTAAAAAGGTTTTCAAAATAATTTGAACTTTGTTAAAGGCATTCAATCCCTTTCATTCATTATAGTGGTATACTATATACGAAGCTCAGATAATAATTATGCTCACGTAGTGCAATTTGACATTGCAAAAATCAACTGGAAATATAAAAAAAAATTGTACATGGCCATACTGACCTTGGAAATGTGCAGATCTTTCTTACCGTATTTAAGGTTTTCAGACCATCTCTGCCTCCTACAACGATAAGTTTATTTTGCATCACTGCAACTCCAAACTGCAATCTTCTAGCCCCCATTCTCATAAAAGGAGTCCATGAGTTTGTTCGAGGATCGTACATTTCCATGTTACTAGCTGCCTGAAATATTATAAATAGTAATCCTTGGTTATTGCCATACTGTTGACAAGCCACCATCGTCAAATTACATAATCTCTCAGGTAAAAGATATTATAAATGACTAATTTACCTTGTACCCATCCATACCACCAATAGCCAGAAGTCTTCCAATTGTGGAAGTTCTAGGTCTTGTTCTATGAGAGAACAGAAGAGACCGCCTCTCTGGTAATAAGTGCCACTTTACAGCCTCCATTATCAAGGGCTGGCACTCAGGAATATCACCGCAGACTTGTTCCACTTTGTCTATCAAGTACTGGAATTAAAAATTTAAATCAAATAAATGAGGAGCGTTGTTTCAAAACTCATTTTGTCCAAAAATGTGTATTTTTCAAAAATAGCCGTTTTTAATTTATGCCTTTTTCTTAAAGTTATATGTAGAAATAAATTTACCATGCTAAATATAAAGCATAATATAGCAAGTCTGAATAAAAAAACAAATAGTGTTCTATAGTTTTTTATTAAGTTAATTAAGCATAAATATTGGACAAAATATGTTTTGAACCATTTGTATGGACATAATACATTTTGAAACACTGGTTTATGGACACAATACATTTTGAAACACTGGTTTATTTTCAAAGCATATTATGTACATAGAAATGATTCATATTTTGTCCAATAATCCTACTAAAAAATAAAAAAGCGCTTATGGCCTATATTTTATGCACAGAGTATGCATAAAATAATGTTTTCACTGTATTAAATCAAATTTATATATAGCACAACATATATTAAATCTTGAGTTATTATGAATGCATGGAATTATGAATGACAAAATTGTTCAGTTCAGGTTCCTTTATTTCATAACTGAAACAAAATAAATTCATATTGTAGCCAGAATCTTATAACTGCCGATAAAATACAGTTAGAGTCGTATAATAGTACAAAGAAACAATAAAACGATAATTTAAATATTCCTCGCCTCTTTGTTTTGGTGTTCTGTGTCTTTTTTTCTTGAGCTAACTGAACGATTTCCTACTAGGACTCCTTGCTCCATGCTTGTGCAACAATATTAAAACAATTTTGTTTAAATTACTAAGGGCTTGTTTCACCACCTTCTGATAAGTGTCGGATTTTCGGATTATGTCAAATGACAAAGACAAAAGTAGGTAGATACTTACCTTACTTATCAGAAGGTGGTGAAACAGGCCATTATTTAAATAATCGTACAGTTTGCCGCCACAGACATACCATAATAAATTGTTATTTTGCTAACAGGTGGACAGACTATGTTTTGAAACACCACTTCACACGGACAAAACATATTTTGAAACAGCGCCTCATTTTGACATTCGATTATTTACTTGACAAATTCGGTTTTTATGCACTAACTTTTGCTAAGTTAGTTACTCTTGCATTTTAAGGCCATATACAACGAAATCTCTTATTTTGATTACTATGGACAAAATACGTTTTGAAACAACGCTCCTCAAATAAATTTTAATTAAAAAATAAAACCAAACCATCTTCAATTGATTCATGGTTGAAAATCTACTGAGTATACAGACACTGAGTTAGAGAATAGGGAGTCAGCCCCCTGATTGTGTAACTTTTGACGATGAAATGGTATTCATTTGATGGCCTAAGGCCATTAAAGTAAAATATACCTTGAATGTATTGATTTAAAGTCACAAATTCAGTACAACTGATTTGAACATGAAGCGTAATGGATCGTACGTACATACCTAATCGTATAAGAATGGATACACGAAATTGAGCTTTATTTCAATGAAAGTATGGTTTATTTTACTTTGATACCTTAGGCCATCAAATGAATACCATTTCATCGTCAAAAGTTACACAATCAGGGGGCTGGTCTGGCTAAGAAACAAATGTCTCATTACTTTTCAATCATTAAAGCAACAACACAGTCAAATAATAAATTTATCAATGTAAATATTATGTAACTGTTAGGAATAGGGGTAGAATCGGCAGGTGAATTTTAAATTCACCACTGGCTGAGTGAGTGACGATTTTTTTATGATTTATATTACCAGAACCAGGCTTGATGCTGTATATATGATTGTAAATCTCATATAATAAAAAATTGGTATGAAAATTATGAATTCGCTCATTTACCTCTGACGAGAGAAGAGGCAGTTTAACCAACTTTAGCAAATCTGCCAAATGTTTATCCCTGTTCACTTTGTCATGCTGCACCCAAGTTATTAGACTTTCGAACACTGTTTCTTCAGTCTCCACATTGAGATCATCTGATTTGAGCAAATCTGACAGCTGTTCTGTCTGTAAGGTCAGGAACTCTTGGTGCTTAACAACCTAAAACAGAAGCAGAAGTTGCCATTCATAATATTATTTATTGGTAAAAATACAAAGTTCCTGTACCATAAAAGACATATAAAGTAAACAATAGTTTATATGTCTTTTATATATGTATAGCCATAGTTAAGCAAAGTTTCTGGTCCCCAAGCATGCTTGTACTATCACAAATTACGTACATCAATATTATAGACACACACAAAATAAGACATGATCATTGATCATGAATTTACTGAGAATGCAAAGCAGACATTTCAGTTAATTAGAAAATAGTTTTAGGTGCTAATTAATTAAAATATATATTTTTTTTTTTAAGTTTAAAAATAAGTGGTTCTTTGGAAGAAGATAATTAGATTTTAAATTATCTTCGTCTAACTGTACAAATTGCAATGTAACTTATAATAGAATAGAATAGAAAAGTTTTTAATTCAAATAAACTTTTAGAAGTACTTTTGAATATGTCAATTGAATCTACCATGATTAAAATCTAATATGATTAAAACCTTTGTTTCTTGAATTTTTCTCACAAACAAGAGTAAAGTTATGACTTACTACATTAGTTTAGTTAAAATAATAATAAATAATAAAATTGTATTATGAATCTCTTTTGTATGTTTACAAAATTTCAATCATTTCACAGTACACAGCTCTGCCTCATCCTTCCAATATTACTAGACTGTTGTTTTATTTCCGGTTTTATTAGACAATAATGGACTATTTCAATTATGTACAATATTTTCATTATGGTGTAGTAAGTATGTTCACTTTTATAGTAAACTTGATATGGAATGTTGTAAGTAGTGAGTGTAAACAAGGAAATACTTTTTCAAAACTAGTTGATTTATGGTAATTGCATGTAGGCATATATTTTTAGTGTTTCTTAACATAGTTTAAGCCTTAATAAAGGTATACCTACTCATATCATGACTAAGATTCCTTGGAAAACAAAAATGTACAAAATGTGCAAACAAGAATAATGTTTAAATTTTTTTCAAGAGTGAATTTAGAATTGTATCTAATTTAATTTTATTCTAAAATCTTTGAAACAAAATATATATATTTTTTTTAGAATAGAATAGAGAAGATATTTTCTTGTTAAAATTGGCAAGGGAATCTACCACTGGTTCGGAATGTCTTTTCTACAAAAAATAACCACTAATAAGCAAAAGAATACAGAAAAAGAAAAAGTGCTAATAAAAAATACTTTTTGACCTGCATAAAATGTTGGTGCGTATAATCCAAAGCACTTCTGTGCAAGCCCATACATGATTGTTGTTCAGCAAACAAAGCTATTCCTATACAGTTGCACGGATCTAACTGTTTCTCTAGGAAGTCACAGCAAGCCTTTGTAACTGTATGCAATTGGAGCAAACTGGCTGTAGACAGTAGGATCTCTACAGTGTCTTCACTTAGCTCTGAAAATTAAATGATGCATTGGTGATACTAAAGTGCAACATACAAAGGAACAAAGAAATGTATTTATATCAAAATTATAATACCTATAATGCCTGTATAGCAATAATGAACGAGTGATCTAAGTGCCTGTGAGTCGACTCGTTCTAGAGTTATTTCTGATGATTGAGCTTCCCTTAGGGAGCCTGTAAACATGGCTGCAAAGTATTCACTGCAAGATGCTAAAACAACTTTGTGTGCTGGCATTCTGTAACAAAATATTATATTGAAGTTTGTAATGAAAATCCTACTCATTTGAAATTTAAGAATACCTAGTAAAAACTCTTTAATATACTAAACTAGCTTCTGCCCGCGTGAATTTCGGTTTTACACAGGATTTTTACAGGATAAAATATAGCCTATGTGTTAAGTTAGGGCATAATCTATCTCCATTCAAAATTTCAGCCAAATTGGTTCAGTAGTTGCGGCGTTAAAGAGTAACAAACATACACACACACACAAACTTTTGCCTATAAAATAAGTATTAGAGTGATTATGCGTATGTAGCAAACTGAATGTTTAAAATACGCCAGAAAAAATCAAATTCAGAAAAATTTGCAGTAGTTACTTAGCAGGGACTGAAAGCGGTAGAGCATACCGGTACATACCACCGTTATCATACCGGTACAAAATAGGTACCAAAATCTCAACCTTTATAAAAGATACCTTTATTTAACCGCTTTGCGATTTCGGTACCGAAAAAATACGAAAAGGTACGCGCGCGGGGGTGAAGAATTTGGCCACGTGCCGCACGCCGCGCGTCCCCCGCTTCCTATCGGTTCCTGTGTTTGTTAAAACGTAAGGATTTTAAGAAATTCCAAATTCTAAATCTAAAAATAAGAATATTAAAGAATAAAGAATGCCGTAGTGGTGGGATTCATTCAACAGCACATCAAAGTAAAGCCTTATTAGATAAAAATATCGATATAAATAGCGGTACCGAAATAAAAGTAATGTTTTTCATTTCGGTACCGCTAAACTGAAATATAAAGGTACAGAAATAAAGAGGTACCGAAATGAAGCGGTACCGAAATTATAGGTATTTAAACATTTCGCTACTTTTATTAAAAGGGTAGGCCCATTACCGCTAAATAAAACTACCATTAAATTCCGGTTATTCAGTCCCTGTTACTTAGCGTCTAAGCTTAGCGTTTTTATGTAAGCAGAAGATAGGTATTTAAATGGTTATTTTATTTATCTATTGTTTTTATTTATAGAAAGTGAATATGGCAGTACATTATCATTAAAACAAAGAGTTAAGAAAATTGATCAATTGCAGTTTTGTAACGGAAATAATAAATTATCACATTACCTGCATCCACCGGCAATTAATGTAACATCGCAAAGTTTTTGTGATTGGTAATATCCGTAAATATTTTTCATTGTTGTTTCGGAATGTTCTTTATTACAATGGAATTCATCTGGATTGGATCCACTGGAAAGGCTGAGCTGGCTCAGTTCTCGAGGCAATCCTTCGTCAATGGAATTAGTCGAGACATTGTCTTTTGCCGACTCTGCTTTTTGAGAATCACAGTTAGACATTTTTAAAACTTATTCGGTGTTTGGTACGTACTGACCGGACAGCCGTGAATGGCCGTGAAAACATTAAACAAAGCCACAACAAAGCTTTCCAGTTTTGGATAGTCGACCACAAAGAATATACTACTCTCTACGAGAGGTCGACCAACTGCAAAAAATATATAAAAAAACCCGTATTACTAATTCCCCGGAAATCTGACAGCTGTCATTGTCATTTACAGATGAGTTATTTGTATGGAGAACAGGGTTAACATCTACGAAGTACGATTTTACCCCAAACTACTTTAATTCCCTGTCATCATAAAAAGCCATATGTATGCTGAATAATAATATTAGTCGTTTCGCCCTAAAATAGAAAACACCAAGAGTGAAAACAAGAAAGTGCACACTAACAGCAATAGAAAACAAAAGAAGCACATTGAAAAAATTTATTGAAAAATGGATGTCGAATGACAACACCATGAAGTGTCTGTTAGGCATTTGTCATATCTACATGCGGCAGTTGATTTGTATTTGCATAAGTTTTGAATATTTTATCTTTTTTGTGGGAATTGTTTTATCTTTTTTTTTTTTTTTTTTTTTTACGCTGGGAAATGCATTTACGCACACCTTTCGGAAGCAGCGCAGCGGACTGCGACGCTTCCGGAAGGTAGTGTGGGACTCAAGCAGGCCAAGAAGTGGCCAGAATACCCACTAAAACCCAGCGATGTTCCTCCGTGTCGCCTGGTGGCTGGGTTACGGGTACACTTGCGCAATCATCCGCGACCCAGCCGGCGCCGTCCGCCGAGGCAGACCCTCCACCGGGGGACCTAAAGGCCCCCTAACACCGTCTGAGGCGCACCAGGAACATAATGGTGCGCCTCCCGACCCGAGGCGTCTCAACGGGCGACGGAGACACCATTCCATCACCCGGAGTTCCTCGCTAGAGGCAACCCTCAAGAGGGCCACACCCGCAGGCGACCCTCAAGAGGTTCACCCCTCGTGTAATTTTTTATAGAGGTTTTCTTCCTCGCGGCCCCTCGCTCAGTGCGTGGGGCCCCCGGTTCCACTCAGTGCGGATTACGGGTTGCCCGACGGTGGCCGAAGCCAGCGCCCACCGGCCAAAAAGACCAGCGGACCCGCCGCGCAGGGCGTTTCCACCCCCTCCTGTAATTTTTTAACGAGGTTTTCTTCCTCACGGCCCGAAAGCCTCCCCCCCAATTGTCGCCGCCCGGAGTCTCCACAGTCCACTCTGATGAACAGAGAAGTACCAGGATCCTCCAAGCGGCAACCCCCTGCTGGTTTTGGTCCGCGCCGGGTTTCCCCGGTACCTCCCATATCTGGGAGGCGTTCCCCCATCCGCCACCGGGGGGACGCGCCCGATGGGGGACCAGCAACCCCACACGGGGAATTGTTTTATCTCTGGTAACATTACGAAACGTCAGAATTCCGGGGAATTAGTAATACGGGTTAACCTAGTGTTGCTTACTACAAAATTTAATTTCCCTATTTTTCCTGAGATTCTGGTCGATCTATACCTACCTACACAAAAAAAGATTATAAGAACCACAGAACACATAGGTATTACTCCTGCCGGAGATTAGAACTCTGTGACCGGTCGACACAGACACACCACACCACAGCACGACACAGAGCACCAAGAGCCCAGCATAGAAATAATATTAATATAGAAGTGCCATAATGTCCTATAGAAAATAGTAGATCGGAGAATAGCTCAAGCTTATCAAAATTTTCATAAGTGTGTAAGAGACAACACTTTTAAACATAACAACAAAACAGGTCGTGGCAGAAATATTGCAACTTCCCTTTGGTCGCGCCTAACGCTATATTCTGGATATAAACTGCTCAAATTTCCAAACCTTCTTCCTAGCACAGACCTAATCCCTTGCTTTCCTATCCTATATCGGCTACACCGCAGTGCTCCGTTAGATGGCGCTAGTAGTCTCAAAATCACGATAAATTCAAACTGAAGACCGGCGTCCGGCACCCCCGCGCCCGCACTTTGGCAATGGCGATCGTAATCAAACCGCAAGCACGCGTCTCCGACATTTTTTTGTTAAAACCGCAATAAACTGCATCAAACAGTATAGTGACCTCGGGAGTGGAGTGAATTAACCCCATTGAGCTGCAGCACAAGTGCAGTGGACCCTGGAACGGAGTGGATCCGCCGCCAGACTGGAGCCAGAACTGCGACTATCAGGTACGCCGATTTCCTCCAACTTCCTAACAAAGCCCCCACGTCCGTGAGCAGTTTATATCTATCAATTCGTCACCTATAAATACAGTCCACAATATAGTTTGTCGCGAAACCTTGTCCGAAGGTGGACAAAGTTTCGATTCCCGCGCCGCCATTTTTTGGTCCTTCGAGCCGGATCTAAGAACCGCCATTTTCTGGTACCTTCGACCGGATCTAAGAACCGCCAATTTTCGGTTCCTATCGACTCGGATTTGAACGCTTAAAAAATATGTATTTTGCTATGATGCACTAGTAAATAATCCCGCGTTATTAACTCTTAACTTAAGCAAATAAAGTATTTCGTTTACCCCGCATTATTTCGTTTACTCCGCATTATTTCGTTTATCCCGCATTATTTCGTTTATCCCGCATTGCTTAAGAAATAGAGTTATTAACCATCATTTTTCATAGTTAAAATACCTACCTCATAAGTCGGTACGTAACATATTCATTGTTAGTTATTTATAACTGATTGCCTATCCGCGTAGTTCATTACTTGAATTATCGGTGTGCTTAGTCTAAAGCGGAGCACTCGAAAACGAACTCGAAAACTATTGATCGATTTCAGAGTAAAATAGACCTAAAATGGCTTGTATTAAGGTTTGAGTTCGCCAATACATTCAGCATTCGAACAATGCTGAATGTATTGGCGAACTCAAACCTTAAGACAAGACATTTTAGGTCTATTTTACTCTGAAATCGATCAATAGTTTTCGAGTTCGTTTTCGAGTGCTCCGCTTTAGACTAAGCACACTGTTCGAAAACGTTTTGTAACTACCCACTAGATTCGAATATAATAAAATTATATCAACCGCGTAACTTCGTTTATTGCCCGCTTAACTTGTTAATGTACGTAATAATAACCTACTGTTCGATCATCGTCATCATCACTAGGTACCTACAATATTTGTGCATTAATGTTCTCTCAACTTAACTATCAGCTAACATTCGATTAAAATGTTGAAGAGCGATAAAACTGTACAATCGGGAAGCAATGTCGATGTGCAACTTATTTTATTGGAACACCGACGCAATGCCATGTTTGCCTATTTACAAGAAATCTTCGATCTATCAAAAGACATATCGAATGACCAGTCGCTACGTGAGGATTTCCTCGATGCCAGTAGTAATATTGATACTTTGCGTTCCGAATTTGAGGAAATCGTTGACGATTACAATAATCGTTTATTGTCATTAAATCCGAAAGCGACTCCGGAATTTAAATGTTTAATTTCTTACGAACGCCTTTATATTTGTGTTAAACATTTGGTTTCGCAGTTCGCTGGGGATGATGAGGTTGATGGCGAAGAGCCGATGCATACATATTTGAGTACCGCGACTTCACCTACGCGACCACTATGTTCGCTTTGTAACTTACAACACGAACTATTGTACACAAATTCCGTACCCGTAGGTTCCGAATTCGCAAATTCCGCGCACGTAGATTCTGCGTTCGTAAATTCCGCCCTCGCAAATTCCGCAATCGAAAATTCCGCTTTCAAAAATTGCGCTTTCTTAGATTCCGCATTCGAAAACTCCGCATTCGTAGATTCCGCATGCGTAAATCCCACTTTCGCAAATACCGCATTTGAAAATTCCGCACTCGTTAATTCCGCTCTTGTCAATTCCGCTCTCGACATTTCTGCTTTCGCAAATATCGCACTCGTTAATTCCGCTCTCATGAATTCCGCATTCGCAAATTCTGCTCTCTTAAATTCCGCTCTCGAGAAACTACGCACTCACAAATTCCGCTCTCGTAAATTCCTCTCTCGCGAATTCCGCATTCGTAAACTCCACTTTCGTAAATTCAACTTTCGTAAATTCCGCATTCGAAAATTTAGCCTTCGCAAATTCCGCACTCCAAATTTCCGCACTCGTAAATTCCGCTTTCACAAATTCCGCTCTCGCAAATTCCGCATTTGCAAATTCCGCACTCTAAAATTCCGTGTTCGTAGATTCCGCGTTCGCAAATTCCGCACTCGCAATTCCTCTTTTTGCAAATTCCGCTCTCGTGAATTCCGCTCTCGCAATTTCCGCGTTACTAACCTTACTGCTACGACTGGTTTGCCTGTTAATAGTTACACGCACAAGTCGAAACCCGCATCCACACCCGCGCACTCCGATAATGTTGCGCTGTGTTCCTTGTCGAATTGTTATATTCCTCGTACACCTACTACGCTGTTACTCGCTACTGCACGCGTTGTAGTTTTCGATTTGCAAGGGAAGGAATACAATGTGCGTGCATTATTGGACAGTGCCTCGCAAAGTAACCTCGCGAGTCGAAATCCATGCCAGCAGTTGGGTTTAGATGCAAATCAAAGTCCCAAGCGTTCTGTACTCAAAGAAATTGGGGGTACTACGAAACCAAACAAGGGTTCGGTATCTATTAAATTATTTTCTAGATTTGATCCTGGTGTTTGCTTCAACATGGATTCGCTCGTAATAGACAAGATCACAGAACGCTTGCCCACTACATCAGTAGATAGTTTGGCTTTAATAAATTTCAATAATTTACCTTTGGCTGATAACACATACTTAACCCCAGGAGACATTGATTTGTTGATTGGAGCTTCTATCTTTCCCCTCCTGCTACTGTCCTGCAGGGTTCAAGTTCAGTCTAAATGTCTTTCGCCGATAGGTCAATTGCGCATCGTACTGGACGCTAACTATAAAACGACTACGCAAACTTCCCTCAACGACATTTTGCATAGTAGCCAGAATCTGCAAGGGAATTTATTTCACATCCTCGTTAATTTTCGCTTATACCGCATCGCTCTCTCCGCTGACATACACCAAATGTTTCTTTGCATTGGAATTCGGCCGTGTGACCGCACGTTCCAACGCATATTATATCGTTTCTCCCCGCAAGAACCTTTAAAGGTTTATGAATCTAACCGCGTTTGGTTTGGACTTAAGTCTAGTCCCTATCACGCTCTTCGTACTGTGAAGCGGCTCCTTTCAGACGAAGGTGCTTCTTATCCGCGAGCTAAAGAGACTGTCGATACAGGTTTGTGTATGGACGATTTCGTCTATAGCGTCGACAGTAAAGAGGACGCAATTTCCATCGCTGCTGAGGTGATTGCCTTAATGAAGCAGGTCAGTTCGATCTCGTAAAATGGACAAGCAATTCACAAATGGTTTTAGATTCCATTCCGCCGTCGCATCGTCTTTCTACTATCAAGGAGTTCGATGATTCAGAACCACATAAGGTACTCGGTTTATGTTGGTCACCCGCTACAGACTATTTTTGTCTCAAGATTAGTATACCCGCTGAATCTTGCACAAAGCGTACCATACTGTCATGTATCGCTAGAATTTGGGACGTCATGGGTTTCGTTGCCCCTGTGGTCTTATATGGTTCACCTCGTAAGGTAGTATCTCTTGCGCGATTGGAGCTTTGTGCAATTCTAGTTCTCAGCTGCTTAATCACAAAGGTAATTGAAGGCTGCAACAACCGCATAATTATTGACCGCGTATTCGCATTCTCGGACTCAACGGTGGCGTTGTGTTGGGTGCATTCCTCGCCCCATCGTTGGGACACCTTCGTGGCCAACAGAGTTACAAAAATTCAAAATGAATTTCCCGCGCAAACGTTCTTTCATGTGCCTGGCACTGAAAATCCCGCCGATTGTTTATCGCGAGGGCTTAGTCCCTCACAAATAATTGATCACCCGCTTTGGTTCTGTGGTCCTCAATGGATTCTATCAGATCCAAATCATTGGCCTGTTACTGCTTTCAATCCTTCCACGGTGTCACAGCCTCCGGAAGAAAAGAAACATGCTCTTATCACTGCGGAAGACAGTGAATTGAACTTAATAATTTCGTTGGCAGACCGCTTCTCGTCGTGGTTGAAACTCTTACGCTGCGTAGTTTTCATCTGTCGTTTTAATTACGCTTTCGTCAAGCACATGCTTTCGGAGTTTCACGACTTTCTAATGTCCAAATACTTCAAGTCAAAATTTGGTCACGTGTTATCTGAAAACCGCATCGATTGGTCATTAAATACTCCAGCCGCCAGCCATTTTAACGATAATTGGGAAACCAATATTAAGAGTCTTAAAGCTCATTTATACCGCGTTGTTGGTGATCAAATTCTGACTTTCGAAGAATTCAGCACTGTGCTTGCTCAGATTGAGGCAGTGATGAATTCTCGGCTATTGTACCGCACGTTATCTAATGATCCGTCGGAGCCTCTCGCGTTGACGCCCGCGCACTTCTTAACCCTTACATCTTTGAAGTATTTACCCGCCAAAGAAATAGAGGAAGGTCCGTTACATTTGCTTTCGCGGCAAGAATTAATCGATAAACTTGTCCAATCGTTTTGGAAGCGTTGGAAAGCTAATTATTTGCATACCCTGCAGATGCGAAGCAAATGGAACACGCCTACCAACCCAATCGCGAAAGGTGACGTCGTGATACTAATAGTGGATAACGCACCGCCACTTCACTGGCCGTTAGGACTGATCGAGGAAGTCTTCCTGGGGTCTAACGGTGTTATTCGCATTGTCCGCGTTCGAACTGCTACAGGTTCTTATTTGCGTCCTGTAGTACGTGTTTGCCCCTTACCTAAGGATTAATTATAATTATTTTAATGTTTTCGCTTAGGTTAGGATCCGCATTAGTTAAGTTCATATAATTTCAAATTAAATTAGAATTCAAATCCATTAAATTTTATGATCTGTATCTCAATTCGTAAATTTCGCATCGTAATTTTTTTTGAAGGTAAACCTTCAAGCCGGGGGGAATGGTCGCGCCTAACGCTATATTCTGGATATAAACTGCTCAAATTTCCAAACCTTCTTCCTAGCACAGACCTAATCCCTTGCTTTCCTATCCTATATCGGCTACACCGCAGTGCTCCGTTAGATGGCGCTAGTAGTCTCAAAATCACGATAAATTCAAACTGAAGACCGGCGTCCGGCACCCCCGCGCCCGCACTTTGGCAATGGCGATCGTAATCAAACCGCAAGCACGCGTCTCCGACATTTTTTTGTTAAAACCGCAATAAACTGCATCAAACAGTATAGTGACCTCGGGAGTGGAGTGAATTAACCCCATTGAGCTGCAGCACAAGTGCAGTGGACCCTGGAACGGAGTGGATCCGCCGCCAGACTGGAGCCAGAACTGCGACTATCAGGTACGCCGATTTCCTCCAACTTCCTAACAAAGCCCCCACGTCCGTGAGCAGTTTATATCTATCAATTCGTCACCTATAAATACAGTCCACAATATAGTTTGTCGCGAAACCTTGTCCGAAGGTGGACAAAGTTTCGATTCCCGCGCCGCCACCCTTAATATGGCGGATATTATAATAAAAACAAACAAAGTTTATAACCTACAAATCACAATTCTCATTTATTATTCAATAGAACTTCTTCATTAAGCCCAATAACATAAATTTCAACTAACAATATGAGTTCCTTCACTTCCTGCGACATCAGAGGCTGCCAATGGAAAAATAGGAAAAAACATCCAAAATTGTCAACTCATCGGTAAGTACTATTAAATTCTTTTGAAACGTGTATTTTGCACGGATAATTATCATAAAAGTAATAAATAACCTTTTAATTCATAAATAAAAGTTGTTCAACTATATTTTATACCATTTTCTTTGTATATTTTATTTAACCTTAATCTTTTGTTATGACAGCTGATAGTTAATGTTCATAGATTAGTAGAAGCTAGGGTTGTACTTATTCATAAAATATATCGACAGGATATGAATATTTTTTAATAGGTATTTAATTTGATAAGGTTACCAAAAGGAGAAGATAAACGCAAAAAATGGCTGGATATAATAGGTACTGAAAACAAATATAAATAAAAAAGAGGTTTATGATGGGTTTATGTTTGCTCTATGCATTTTAACCCTTAAGTACCGACGTGTGGTCTGACAGACACCTCGAGAGGTCGAAAAGTCTGATTACCTATGTTAGCGAAAAGTATCCTCCTGTGCTTCTCTTTACCCCTTGGGAAGACGCCCAGTAGCGTTCCTGCAGAGTGACAGTGTTGGCGCGTACGATTTCGGTAAGTTTTGATTTTTATAAGATCACGAGTGGTCTGACAGACCACTTCCTTCACTTACGACGCTTCCACGTCGGTACTTATGTAACTTTTTTTGGATGCGACTTTTTTCAGATTATATTGTTTTCTCTTTTATTTTCAGTCTGTTATAACAATGGATTAGCCAGGTTCTTCAGGCATGAAACGGGCAGCCACAAATAAAAATAAAAGTGTTCCTGTACGTATGAAAAAATATCATAAACTGCTTCAATATAAAGACCACCAAGAACGTTTAGTGGATTGGCTAAATGAGAGCTCAGAGTCCGAATCTGACGATATCTACCCAAATTTTACTACTGGAGAGTGACCATAATTCAGTACCTAAGTCCTGAATAGACTGTGATACTTGTATGAAACACGTGTGCCTACAATGTAGTAAGCCTATGAAAAGACTGTTTGTAAACTTTGATAGTTCCTGCAATTTGATACCTTGTGATTTTTGAGAAAACGGTTGATTATTAAGGTTTTTTTTATTTTTATTATTTATCTAGCTATTAATCTTTAAGAAAAAATTATTTTTAATAAAAAATAATAGTATTACTGATACATATGAATTATTACACGCACATAATATACATAATATACATATGAATTATTACACGCACCTCTAACTTTTCGGAGTTAGAGAGTTCTCCATAACGTTCTCAAAGGTGTGTGAAGTCTGCCAATCCGCTTGGCCAGCGTGGTAGACTATGGCCAAAACCCTTCTCACTCTGAGAGGAGACCCGTGCTCTGTAGTGAGCCGGTAATGGGTTGATCATGATGATGATGATGAATTATTAAGATAAAAGTTTTTTTTCTGACGAAGAATCTATGATTGTTATATAAATGTTTATAATAATCCCGAGGGAATCGTGGATTTCTGATTCCCGTTTTTGTTTCTAAGCTTCATACCTACAATTTCAAGGAACTTCACTATAGTAATGTACCTATAGGTATAACTATACATTTCGGGTTTTTCAAAATCTGACACACCCACACACACACACACACACACACACACACACACACACACACACTCACACACAGACAGACAGACAGACACACGCACACAAACTTTCGCCTTTATAATATACCTAGTATCTGCCCGCAGCTTTGCCCGCGTGAATTTCGGTTTTAAACAAATCGCGAGGGAATCGTGGATTTCCGGTTCCCGTTCCCGCTCCCCTTTCTACGTTTTATACCTACTTTCAAGGAACTTCGCTATAGCAATGTACCTATAACTCTAGCTGTAGATTTAGGATTGTTCAAAATATGACACACACACACACACACACACACACACACACACACACACACACACACACACACACACACACACACACACACACACACACACACACACACACACACACACACACACTCACACACACACACTGACACATACACACACGCACACACACACACATACACAGAGACATACATAGACACACGCACACGCATACGCACAGGCACAAAAACTTTCGCCATTATAATATTCCTAGCATCTGCCCGCGGCTTTGTCTGCGTGAATTTTGGTTTTAAACAAATCCCGAGGGAATCGTGGATTTCCGGTTCCCGTTTCCGCTCCCTATTCCAAGCTTTATACCTACTTTCAAGGAACTTCGCTATAGTAATGTACCTATAGCTGTAGCTATAGATTTCGGGTTTTTCAAAATCCCGTGGGAACTGCATTTTTTCAGGATAAAAAGCCTATGTTTTAAGTCAGGGCATAAGCTATCTCCGTTCAAAATTTCAGCCAAATCGGTTCAGTAGTTGCGGCGTGATTGAGTAACATCAGTATAATATTAATATATAGTAGGAAGTAGGATTAATATTTTTTTTTCACGGAATTTGGTGAAAACTTACCTTTTTAGGGTTCCGTAGTAAACAAGGAACCCTTATAGTTTCGCCATGTCCGTCCGTCTGTCCGTCTGTCCGTCTGTCCGTCTGTCCGTCTGTCCGTCTGTCCGTCCGTCCTCGGTTAATCTCAAAGACTATTAGTGCTAGAAATCCGTAATTTGGCATGAGTATAAATATTAATCACGCCGACAAAGTGGTGAAATAAAATTTTGATAAATATTTTTTTTAGGGTAGCTCCCCTACATGTAAAGTGGGGATGAATATTTTTTTTCTCGTCTACCCCATAGTGTGGGGTATCGTTGAATAGGTCTTTTAAAAATACTGTGGGTGTGGGAACATCATTTTTCGATTTCTAGATCCGTTTGTAAAATATAATGTTTTAAAGTGCAAATTTTTATTAGAGTCAAGTGTCCCCCCCCTCTATCAGCCAAATGGCAGTATATAGGAACTTGAAAAAATTCACAGCAGTAGGGTATATAATCAATTTTAAAGGAAAACTATCACGGCTAAGTAGGGTTCACAGGTTAAGGAGTTATACCTGTTTTCCGAGGATTGTGACTACGGAACCCTACACTGCGCGTGGCCCGCCACGCACTTGGCCGGTTATTATGTCTCAAATACACTGTAATTTATTTGATTCGAAATATTTAGTTTTTCTCCTTATAGTTATTTGACTTATTATCGAAAACGTACCCTAATTTTCAATCGAAAATTCATCCGTCAAAATATCAGCTTTTTTCAAAAAGTAGGTTTGCGTTCTGTTCGTTGAAATCTCTACTTTTTGATAAATCTTCTCAGAAAATGAAAAAAAAACCGGAATTCGATTTTTTTTAAATCTTGTACTAAAATATCATTCAATTTTAATTTTTTAGGTTATGTTACGTTAAGCATGTTATTTTTTAAAGAAAATATTACTATTTTTATTTTAGATTTGCCACTTCATTATACTTATTGCATTAATAGACCAGTGTCGATAATTTTTGAAGCCAAAAAAAAATCACAGTAGGATGAAACCCATTGGAGAAGGAGGAGAATATTATTAAAATAAAAGAAAAATAATTTACGGGCGATCTGAGCTCGGAAAGGGGAGGGGGAGAGTTTTAAGGGTAAAAAACGGTTTATCTCGATTACCGGCAAAACTACAAGTCCTATGGAAAAACATTAAAATATGGCAAAGTTGTAGGTAATAAAAAGATCTACAACTTTTGTATTTACACTTTTTTCACATGACCTCAAAATTTATGTAAAAAGTTACGATATTAAGTCAAAGGAGAAAAACTAAATATTTCAAATCAAATAAATTACAGTGTATTTGGGACATAAAAAGGTAAGTTTTCACCAAATTTCGTGAAAAAAAAATTATTGTAAAAGATAAAAATAAAAAACCAAAAACTTGGTTTTTTTTCCATAGGACTTGTAGTTTTGCCGGAAATCGAGATACAACGAAGCTCCAATAAATGACCATTTATTTAATTCTGATTTATTTGAGGTTAGGTCTTTGAATGTATTTCATTATTTAGCCCTAATTCTCAATGAGTCTACCACCACTTCGGAAACCTATTCTATCAAGAAGAAGTGGCAAGAAACTTGATAGAATTTGTAATGTAAATGAATATTAATGTACGAAATTAACTTTCATTTAACTAAGATAAGATAAAGTGATTATGATAGGATGATTTTAAACTATATAAGACTTTATAAAAACTTCACCGATAACCTTTCCGTAAACTTTATGATGATAGCTTAATCATTTTTATTCGATAAACTTAAAGTAAGGTTTTTTAAAGATTCACACGACAATTATGACATATAACAAAATTACAAGAAGTCTATATAATTTACATTTGGAGAACAATATTAAAAGAACCAATACTTAGCTTTTTCAACTATTTCGACTCACTAAATATAAATATAAACCACTGTTGCTTATTCAAACGAGAATAATCCGCTGAACTCCGTTGAGTCTTGTTTTATATTCTTTTTCCCACCAAAAAGTAACAAGAATCGCACCCCACGCGCTTTGTCCTGGTTGGTCAGCCTTTAGACCAATACGGTCTATTCAGCCCTCCTATTGGCTGATATAGACCGGATATAGCTATTTTTCGGGTTTTTTGATTGGTTGATATCTTGACACAGTTTATAACATTGATATATTAACTAAGAGATTTCAGATTAAGAGCGCTCTCCATGCAAGCGAGAAGTCGTTGGTGGGCGGAGCCTAAAATATTGCTGTCTCGTCCTGCATTTAGAGAGCGAGACATCGTCAGTAAAGAAGAGTATGCAGCTACCATAGCTACACGTAAAACTAAAGCGAGAAAGAATGACATATGGACATTGGACAGTACAATGCACAATCATGCCTATTTCCTTTTCATTTACGGTTCGTTTTTCCTTTTGAGGAATGGAATCCTAAAAAATAAAGAAAATAATTGAAAATCCAGAGATACTACAAATGTAATTGATTACTTATCCCCCAAAATTATTTAAAACTAGCTTCTGCCCGCAGCTTCGCCCGCGTGAATTTCGGTTTCTCACAAATCCCGAGGGAATCGTGGATTTCCGGTTCCCGTTCCCGCTTCCTTTTCCAACCTTTATACCTACTTTCAAGGAAGTTTGCTATAGTAATCTACCTAGAGCTGTTGCTATAGATTTGTTTTTTTTTTTCAAAATCCCGTGCGAACTGTGATTTTTTCCGGGATAAAAGTTAAAAAGCCTATGTTTTAAGTCAGGGCATAAGCTATCTCCATTCAAAATTTCAGCCGAATCGGTTTTGTAGTTGCGGCGTGATTGAGTAACAAACATCCAAACATCCACACTTTCACATTTATAATATTAGATATAGTTAGTAGGATAATGTGATAATAATTATTTTACAAATCGATAAAAATACTTGACAAAAGGGTGGGTTCAGACTAAGTAACATAATATTTTTTCGCTGTCAAAACTTTGTTTATATGTATATTCGAAAACCTACTTAGAATGTGCATATATAAAAGAAAATCATACAAGACAATATTATGAAATGTAAAATAACAGAACTATGTGTATTTAGGTATAATATTTCACACATTTTTAAATGTGAATATATTATATTCTATGTAAAATACGGCTGAATCTACATTATATTATGAATAACGTGAATCCACCTTATTACATTGATGTATTCATGATCTTCGTAGATACTTACCAACTTTTATACTTACATAATATATGAAAAATTCAGTGGTGCCGGCGCCACACCGTGTCTCTTGCATAGTCGCTAAGGATACCAAATATTGGAAATAAAATAAGAAAGTTATTTGAAGTCATTTATTTAAACATCAAAAGTACTAAAATTAAAACTAACTTTTTAGTAATCGGTCTGAATGATGAGCAAAATGACACAAAAGAGAAAAAAGATATTAGGACACAACTAGATAGTTCGTACACAGTCGTATTATAAAATAAAAGTACTTATAATAATATGTATGCTATGCACGTAAGGGATCAAATATCAAGACATATTAGCGCAGAGTCAAAGCGAAATGACGTAACATGAATTTTGCTCAATGTTCTTTGAAACATGTAATGGATGGATGGATGGATGGATTTTTTAAATAATAATAATAATAATTTTCTTTATTCAGGTAAAAACCCAAGTAGGTATGAATATAGAAATACAAAAAACATATCAAAAATTAAATAAATAAATTAAAATCAAATACAATAGAATAGGTGATATAGAATAGGGGAAAGGGGCCCAAAGCGGATACGTTAAGATTGAGTTTGAAAATGAGTAGTTTGTTAATCGATGTTAATATTAACTTTTACACAAACGAATAGTGTGTCTCATGGCGCATAAAGTCGTTAAAACAGATAAAGATCGGTTGATAAATAATAAAGTTACAAGGAAATTTATAAAACTTAAAGAAAAACCACTTTGCCCTCAGGGGGGGCCTAAAGCGGTTTTTGGTATCGGGCAAAGCGGACATACCAAAGAAATGCAAAATAAGTCATATAATCTTTATTGTTTTAATAAAAAACGCACAATTTAAGACCCCTCTCCCAGTTTGACGCTATTGAAGTTTAGGTATCTAACGGCAGGTAGGCTGGCGGCCAGTTACACGGACGACTACTTGGATATAGCGCGACTATGACTATAGTTTTGGTACTTGTATTAAATATTAATTTATAAATTATTTATTTGATATTGTAGTATTGTATATTATATATTTACTATAAAATATTTTTAAAATGACTTCGCGTGGGACTTTATCGAATAAGTATTTCATTAATCTACGTTCAACTTACAAAACAAAAGCGACCAGGATAATATGATGTACTTCTCTATAATGACATGTAGGGTTCCGTATTTATATCATAGGTATCACGCATATTTAGCCTTCAACCATTTTTTTCTAAACTAACTAATAAAAGAAACAATCACCTTTTTAATTATTTAACAATTACCAATCATTATTATTATTATACATATTTCAAATCATCTGTCTGAAAATAACATTACAGAGCTGTTGCATTGCACCTGTTGAAGTTCTTGGATACATTTTCTGATAAGAGTACAATTATTTAAAGTTTACCTATAGAACAATAACAAGCTATAATTTAAAAATTAAAAAAACCCGACTGCCATGCTAAAAAACGAACTAAAAAATTAATAAACTTACACCGTACCACTTACAGTGTAGTTGTTATTTATTTTGTTTTTCATGATTTGTCACTCCAAATTGATTTAAAACATATAGATTGTATACATTTTCGTACTTGCCTTTTAAAGCCCTTTATTTTGATACCCCACTCGAGGGTCTTGCAGAAAAAATTTTTTTCAGCCCGCACATTAAAGTGCATAACATTCGCCATTTTGATTTTTTATGAATTTTATGTACCCAGTAACATTTGCGTCGTCAAGACAAATCTAATGACGTATAATTTATCAAAATAGGTTGAGCCGTTAAGTAGTTAAGAACTGACATAGGAAACGGTCATTTTCTACGATTTATCACTCCAAATTGTTTCCAAATATATAAATTTATACATTTTCGTATTTGCCTTTTGAATCCCTTTATTTTGATACCCCACTCGAGGGTCTTGAAGAAAAAAATTTTTTTCAGCTCGCACATTAAAGCGCATAAAGTCCGCCATTTTGTTTTTTTTTTAAATTTAGGTACCCTATAACACTCGCGTCATTGAGACAAATCTAATGACGTATCATTTATCAAAATCCGTTGAGCCGTTGATTAATTACAAGCGGACATAGGAATGGACATACATACACACAGGTGAAACACATATACCCAGTCGGGTAAAAAAGTATGCAATCTTTGTTTACTGCTAAAATGTCGGTTTAGTCAGAAGTGCAAGTGCGACTTTTATTACAGTAATTAGTAATAAACAACAGGTGTTTGTAGTCATTAGGTAGGTACCTAGTATATTTTTTTGGGAGGAGGGGGCGAATTTTGCTATTTCGTATAATTTTTTTTTCTTCTTCTTTTGATTTCTTCCTTAAAAAAATACAACGGCCATTTTGGATTCCAAAATGAACATCATTTTTTATGTTCAGTCCCCCAAAAAACTTCGGAAATGAAATGACACCCATATTATAAACAAGTGGATAAACCCGCGACTTCGTTCGCATGGATATTGGTTTTTAAAAATCCCTCTCATTGAGAACTCTTTGTTTTTCCTAAGCTCCTTTGAGCTTATACCTTGCTAAAAACTGTTGAAATTTCACTGGCGGATGTTTAGGTACATCAAAATGTAAACATCCGCCAGTGAAAGTCCTATCAAAAACGGTCCAGCCTTTCAGAGATTGGCCGGTAATTTATAAAGTATCTCCTTTCTAACAAAAAAAGAATGAATGAAATCGGACCACCCGTTAACGAATTACAGCTAAGTACACATTTTGACTTTCATCCCCTCTCCCAAGGGAACCGTGCTGAATTTTGGGATAAAAAGTATCCTATATATTACTCCGTAGTATGAACTTAAATCATGCCGAGTTTCATTTCAATCCATTTAGTAGTTTTTACGTGATGCGCGCACAAACATACAGACAAACAGATAAACAGACAAAAATTTCAAAAATAGCTTTTTTATGTTCTATTACTTATCCCTAACATCCACCAGTTATTATTTTGCACAAATATGGCAATTCTACGATTTTATTATATTATGTATAGATATGTATAGAAGATAATTTCTTTAAAAAAAAATACGACGGCCATCTTGGATTTCAAAATGGAATATTAGTTTATAATATTATATTTCCGTGACTGTCCTAGGTGCTATGCTGTAATTTCACTTATTTAAAAAAATACGCACTATTACTTACTACTCACGCATATTTTTTAGAAAAATATTCATGCTCAAAACTTTGCAGTCGTTGTATAAATTAGTGTTTACACGACTCTCGTACGTGCATCTGGATGGTGGCAAAATTTGCACAGGTCCTTCCCCAACGAGCGCCGGGCGCATACTAAATAAGCTAAGACCAGTGTTACCAACTCTCAAAAATATTTATCCCCAAAGTTTGTGTCAAAAACCCCTAAAATCATCTTAATTATTGAGTTGTCCCCCTAAAATATATATCAATATAATTTCATAATAATTTAGAAATAATATGCTGTAATATGTTTCAAAAGTCTTTTTATTATAAGTTATTTAATACATAAATAAAATATTTCGTCTTCATCTGAAGATTCAGATTTTTTGAAATCAATCATAACTAGGTACATTGAATAAATTTAACATTTTATTGGATGGATATTGCTGCCAGTCACCACAGAGTGGTTGTAGAATTACGTACTAGATCTCGTTATAAGTCGCTAGGTCAAGAAATAAATATTAATATTATCAATTTAAAAATATCCTTGAAAATACCCCTAAAAATTTCAGACCCCTAAAAAAATCCCATCTCACTTATTTACCCCCTAAATCTAGGGGGAAAACCCCTAAGTTGGGAACTGTGGCTAAGACAATGCGTAGCTATTTATTGTAATTTAGGGTGATGTTTAATAAGTTTTTATGTTTGATCAAATAAATGGATTGTTAATTAAACTATATACATAGATTCGTTAAAGAACATAGTTTATTTCTACATAAAAATTTTATTGAATTTATGCTTTTTTCAATACAAAAAATCGTGTTAAAGTAACCGTATAATTCGGGAAATTTGGCGGAAGTTCTTTTTTTTTTACCCATTAATTTGATAAAAAATCTATATTCTGGTCTGTAATGTGTCAATAGGACTATATGTCTGATATTTAAGTATTTTTTTCAAGTAAATCAGATGACTTTAAAGGACAGATATAGAGCTTCAAAGTTGAGTCTGTTATTTATTTTATTAAAACGAGGTGTGGGAAATTGATCATTACAAAATAAATAAAATAGTTTTTGTAAATATAGTCTGACAAATGTCAATATGAAGGATTAGTTTATTTAAAACATGTATTGAAATATGTGAAAGTCTCTCCTACGATGCTAAATTTGGAGCTTGAAATCTCAGATTTTTCAGAGAAAAGTTAATTTAAAAAAGAGCAAATTCAATCTCTCCTTTCAGCAAAATAAAAGAAATCTTAAAAATTAATAATGATGATGAAAATATGGCCTTCCTTTAAAGCACTGGCCATGGACTTTTCGTCCCACGCAGCTTGAGCAGTTTTTCGTTAGTATTTATTCACCATCTAAAAGGATACATACAATTGATATAACAGATCTCATTTCACCCTAGTCGTGGGCAAAGCGGTTAGGTAACCTCTTTGCCCGAACCGCTTTGCCTTTTTAGACTGTTCATTTTCACAATCAAAAATAACTTCAAAATCAGACGAGTACATACAAGTCGGCACTTTCATATCATAGTCAAATACACAAAAGTCAAGATCAATTTATTGATCAGGGCTTATTTTAACTGTAAATTAAAAAAAACGCTCTACACTTACCGCGGTTTTTTTTCGAAATGCACCCAATTTTGATTTTTTACTGCACCTACTCGTGTAAACGTTCTTGCTGAGTCGGACGAATGCCCCAAGGGGAGCGGGGGGAGCGCATCGTACCCGCGCGCTTTTTATACACCTAACTATTGGCGCGTTCATTTAAAAAGACAAATCCGCTTTGGGCACCATAACCGCTTTGGGCCCCTTTCCCCTACTATATATATAAATTTACATATACCTATTAAATTAACGCTGCACACTGAAGGTGTGCAGAGTTATTTCCTATTTGGATCTCGATGCATCTTGATCCAATGAGCAATCATTGGATCGCGCAAGTCCTGGCTCACCACTTGGAGGATGCTGTTACTAGAGTTACGCAATCTTTCCCAGAAGGAAGCTATACGTGCTCTGATAACAGCAAAGAAATCAGGCACCCCCGACTCGGCAAACATACTCGATGCGCTGCAGTATCTGGGAAATTTCATAATGATGCGGTATGCGTTATTATACTGCACCCTTATGGTGCTGAAGGACACCCTCTTGTACCAGTACCACAACTGACAGGTATATAAACATTGACAGTAAGCCCTGAGGAGGGTGCCCCTCACTTCATTACTGCTTTTAGCAAATCTGCGCGCGAGCATGTTAGACCGAATCGACAATGCAATTTTTGCAAAACAAAATAATTTTTTCTGTACAAATTTGTCTATTACATTACGGTGGAGATAATGTTTCGTACACTTTGTAAGATAATAATATTATAAAATACATGTTAGTTCGCTTTGACTATCCTGTCCCAATATATTTTGATTATCATAATCATAAGCATACAATAATTATATAACAGTATTTTCATTGGTTTTTGAAATATTATTTACTCGTTATCATCATGGTTTTTCGCTCGTTTAGATATTTTCTGCCCTAAGCGCAATTCAAAAGGCTCCAAGAACATCTAAAAAGTAAACAATGTGTTTAGAGATTATAGGCGATAAAAAAATTATCAATTAAAAAAGGGTGGTACTTAATCGTATATCTATTGATTCTCTTTCGCACACAAAATGTTCCGAAAGTAGCACCTAAAATACTGAATTGCACACTAAATGTGCCCACTATTTATATTCGAAAGTAGCGCCTAAAATACTGAATCGCACACTAATTTTTAACCGACTTGAAAAAAGGAGGTTCTGTATTCGACCCGTATGTATGTAAGTATGTATGTATGTATATATGTAAGTATGTTCGCGATTATCTCCGCAACTAATGAACCGATTTTGATGATTGTTTCACTATCGTACTTTCAGGAAGGTTTTAATATATACCACATCGAGTTATCATTCTTACGTACGAAGTTATAACCATAAATGTATACATATGTCACTAATATGTTTTCTGATATTGCCAGACCTATTGCTGAAGTCTAATATACCTATTCTGTCCAAAGACTTCACTCTGCTACGCCTACGTAACATTGACCTTTTGCAAAAACTCTTGGGCCGAAGTCAGTACAGCTATACTGTAGAGTGATTCCTTGGAGTTTGTGCACGGTTACGTGTATTTCCATTCTATACAAAGCCAAACCGCAAGGGTGTGAAACTGGTCGCGTATAGATTGTAAATTACTTTTTAATCAAGATCGTCCAAATTATACAAGAGTAGTACGCATACAAACTAATCTTGTATAGATTGGAAGTTAGGTTGGAGAACATTATAAAACCATTCACCTATACTTAGTATGACACATAAAATGTATGTAATTCTGCGGACCCAAACCTAGCCTACTCTACTACACTACCTAGGTAGCAGGTACATATAACAACTGGACACTATCTGCTTAATAGATATCTTGCAATAATGAGACTCGTAGAAGACCCATCCTGTCCAGAGTGTGGAGAAAAAGAAACTAGCTTTCACTTCATAGCTGATTGCCCTATGTACTTATTGGTAAGAAGGGAACTGCAAGGTAACGATATTATCAAAAAACTGGCCAAGTGCGAGTCGGGCCTCGCTCTTTTCGGGTTCCGTACATAATTATGAACAACATAATGTTTTGGGCGTGAGAAATATTTCATTTCCGAGCTAGACATCGCAACAAACCGTGAAAGAAAAACCCAAAAAGTGTTCGTTTGTTTTGATCACAGCTTACAAATTACTTTATAAATCATTATTTTTAGTATTTGTTGTCTAAATACAGTATATGGTTCATAATATACCTAAGTTTCATATTCCTAACTGGTTTAGTTTTTGAGATAGCCCCCATTACAAAAATGGTCTAAACCTAACAACTTTGATGCCCCCCATTTCCTTATTTTTTAAGCAAAAAATTAAAAAAATATATGTTCGTGCTCTACTTAATAAGTTCTAAATAATGATACCCCACAAGCTAGGTTAAAAAAAAAATTTTTTTTTCGGCTCCTTTCTCATGTATGGGAAAGCCCCCCTGAAAAATATTCCATGCCCCTCTGAAAAATAATTTACTTCAATTTCTAATTCAATATTTAGTTTTGGGTTAACGTTCTACACCAAATACCAAAATTTTAGGTTTTTCTACTCAACTCATTTAGTCTATGAGCTACAGACCTATGACCGGCGGACGGACAGACAGCTGAGTGACATTAATAGGGTTCCGTTTTTACCCTTTGAGTATGGAACCCTAAAAAGAAGACACCTCTCTATAGGGTATACATTCTTAGGTTTACGAAAGTCGTGGGAAGGTTTGAGGGGCTGCCCCCCTTAAACCGGTGCACAACAAACTGCCAGGACACCAGTAACCTGTGTCCAAATACGGGCAATTGGGTGAAATGGTCCTTACATAGGACTGATCACCCGCCTGGCGGCGTCCCCTCTGTAAATACAATACAATACAATCTCACTTGATGTTAAGTGATGATGCAGTCTAAGATGGAAGCGGGCTAACTTGAAAGAGGTATACATACCCCTGATCGGTTTCTACACAGCATCGTACCGGAACGTTTAATTGCTTGACGGCACGGCTTTTGCCGGTAAGGTGGTAGCCAACCACTGAAGCCTCCCATCAGACCAGACCAGAGACAATTTAGAAATTATAAAATCCCAAATTGCCCCTGCCGGAAATTGAACCCGGGACCACCCACTTTATGACCACAGCGCTCCGAATCTCGGCCAAAGCGGCCAATCTCAACAGAAGCAGGGTCAACTACGCAGGAGATATTCTAGTGCACAAGTGTGTGCGCATACGCAGGGCACTACGCAGGAGATAATATTATAGTGGACAATTATACAATATAATATTAAATCGTTAAATAGATGTTACCAAATGCAGTTGACGAAGCCTCGCTTCGCAGGGTTCCTTTTTCTGGGCAGTATGAAAAGAAAACAAAAAAATAACAACGAAGGTGATGGCGGAGTCTTATAGACCCCGCCATCCCCCTGTTCGTTGTCCCTTCTAACCTAACCTATCTGAGTTGGGGTGCCGCAAGTCCCGAGCTCGCTTCGCTCGTTCTTGGACCATAACTAAGAAATAATTTAGTGTGCAAATCAGTAAATTAGTTGTACAAATTAATAGTAATACGGTATCATTTAGTATGCAAGTCAGTATATTTATTGCACGTTTAGTATTTTAGATGTGCAATTAAAAATTACCTATAAAAAAACCAGTTTGTAAAATGGCAATAATTTTTTCCTATTATACTTTATGTTTATTATATTTTATCCCTTAGTATTGAAACCTAATTTGCTATAAAAGTCTATTGTTATATTGCCTCGTTGATATAGTGGTTAGAGTATTCGACTGTGACGAGGTTACGGGTTCGATTCCCGGGTCGGGCAAATAGTTTTTAGGTATTGGGTTTTTCTGTCAAGAAATTCTCAGTGCCAGCCCGAAGTTGGTAGTGGGCGGTGTGAAACACCGCCAACTGCCCCCTTGCCTCGGAGAGCACGGCAGTTGTTCCCGGTTATTTTCACTATCATGTGACAAAAGCCCGCCAACCCGCATTGGAGCTGCGTGGTGGGTCTAAGCTCTAAATCCCTCTCTCCTATGAAAGAGGAGGCCTGTGCCCAGCAGTGGGACGTTAAAAAGGCTGTAGTGGCGGTAGTGGTTATATTGCATGTAATATAGTTTGAAAGGTGTTACTTAGTCTGGACTCGACCTTAGTTCGTTCGTTTCGGAACACAGACTGGGCGTAAAACTTATATTTAGTATTACTGTTTATAACATTTTTATTTCTAGCATTTTTATGAAGCAGGGGGAGTCAGCTTGTCGTCGTCGTCGTCGTTATCAACCGATTGACGTCCACTGCTGGGCATAGGTCTCTTGAAGGGACTTCCACATGCCACGGTCTTGTGCCGCTTGTATCCAGCGGCTCCCTGTGACTCGTTTGATGTCGGTCCACCTAGTGGGGGGTCTACCAACACTGCGCTTCCCGGTCGCCACTCCAGCACCTTGGGACCCCAACGTCCATCGGTTCTCCGAACTATGTGCCCCGCCCATTGCCACTTCAGTTTCGCAACCCGTTGAGCTATGTCGGTGACTTTGGTTCTTCTACGGATCTCCTCATTTCTGATTTGATCGCGTAGAGAAATTCCGAGCATAGCTCTCTCCATCGCTCTCTGAGCGACTCTGAGCTTTCTTATGAGGCCCATAGTTAACGACCATGTCTCGGATCCGTATGTCATCATTGGTAACACGCACTGTTCGAAGACTTTCGTCTTCAGGCATTGAGGAATTTTGGACGAGAAGACATCGCGGAGCTTCCCGAACGCTGCCCATCCGAGTTGGATTCGGCGGTTGACCTCTTTCTCGAAACTGGACCTACCTAGCTGGACTGTGTGTCCTAGGTATATATACTCGTCTACAATTTCGAGCACCGAGTTCTCAACGATTATCGGGTGAAGCGGGACATGAGTGTTTGACATGATTTTCGTCTTACTCATGTTCATTTTTAGTCAGCTTGTACCAAGTAGATATGTAGATACTTACGCATCATTAGATGCTGTTTGTTCCTTTTTCTTCGTGTTTGTCGAGGATTTTTGGGGGCCCGGCTTGGAAAAAGTCTAGATTTGTATCCGTATCGATAATCTCTAGCTGACGAGTCTACAATAGAATAAAAGAGCAGTAAATTACAATTAGCAAAATAAGAAGGCAAAATAAACAACAAAAATGCTAATTATTATACGTAACGTGTGACATATTTGTTGTTTACGTTTCGTAGTTGACTAATTATGTCATAGATCGTGCGAAATCGGCCGCTACTCGCTTTTCTTCGTGTCTAACTTGTAACCCCTTTCACCGCACTAACCGCACCTTTCCCCTGTAATAAATTTTACTTGAGATATCATGATTTTTTAGTGAAAAATGGCAAAGTAAAAATATGCAAATCTAGGTTTGGAATTACGCCTATTTTAGCAAATACTTGGCAATTTATTACATAAACTAAATACATTTGTAATTATTATGAAGTAACCTATGACAAGACTTTGGTCGTTTTTAAATTTTCTGCTTTCTTATATAGTTTATTTACGCACGAAGTTGCCTCAAAATTTGCCCAAAAATAGTGATTTTTCAATGGTCATAACTTTTAAAATAAATATAATTTTACTAATTTTTTTATTTTATGGCATAGATAATGGAGATATAAATTGATATCTGGCTTAACTTTAGACCTATTGCGACAAATATTAGAATAATAGGCGTAATACGTTTGTATGGATAAGCGCGTGAAGAGAGTGGCCTTAAGAGTGAGCTTGATTTCAAATTAATGTACTCACCCAACCTAAATGACTCCTGTCTAGGTGTAAATGAAACACCGAATCGCACTTGCTTTTTATTATTTCTAACCGTGTCACTAAATTGATTGTCAAATGGACTTATTTGTTATATTTTAATAAATTTAATCCTACCAAATTAAATAGGTATGTCTCATAAATCATCATTACTTTATGGATTGTTTAGATATTGTTTTTGCATGTGTCATAATTGAATTTAGTCGCATCATAATTTTCCAAAAACATTCATCACGAGGCTGATAAATTTTTATTATTTTGGTGTTCTTCTTCCAAGAATTTATAAATGTTTGATCTTAAGTTATTTTTGATAAATTTTCCGTAGTTTTATTATTATGTCCTGTGCTGTGGAAGGATGTAATTCCCATAGCGGACGAAAAGAAACATTATCATTTCATCGGTGAGTTTTGATAGTTTTTTTATGTTAATTATTTATTGATGTAGTCTAAAATTATGTAACGTAATTTGTAGTTTTGGAAATCATCGTCGTGTTCAATTCTACACCGATTTTTGCCTATTTTTTAAACATTTTCTATTGACTAATAGAGGTTGTTTTTTAGCATAGTGATGTACTAAAATTGCATATCGATTACGTGCGATAAAATTTTTGAACATTAGATTCCATAGCCGCTACACATAATGAATACTCACGTGTATTTCCGCGTGCTAGATTGTTGTATCAAGATCGCTAAATTTTTATTTGTTACAGATTTCCAAAGGACCCAAAAATAAGAAATGAATGGGCACAAAGAATAAGACCGCAATATTGGACACCACAGAAACACAGTCATGTTTGTTCAAAACACTTCACACTTAATTCATTTGTACCCAAAAAAAATTTAAAATGGAGGCGCTTAAAGTTAGATGCTTTACCGACATTATTTTTGCCGCATATAGACACATTGGTAATTATAATAATATCAGATATTTGTAAAAATATTATCATCAAATTACATGCAAATACTAGGGTTGGATTTAATAGTCTTTAGCACGAATTCAGAGTTAAAAAGAGTAATAGTGATAGATATTTGGTCCACGATTATAATGCTAACACTCTTATAATAAGGTAATTCATCGTTTTTAAGAAAACAACGATAATCAATTCTAACCTCAACACCGGATGATTTACCCTCTCCCTCCCCCCATCCCATAACCCATTTCAAGGCGTTACGTTTTAAAACTTTTACCCTAAAAGCTGTTATTGGTGTATGAAAAACGCTGAAGTGAAACGTGAAAAATGTTCTACCACGCCTGATTTTTTTAAATTCAAGGCAAGAGAACCGGTACCAATGGATGTCTGTGATGCAGAAGAATAGAATAAAAGATAAAATAATTCACTATTGTAATCTACATAGTACTTTCAGGAAGGTTTTAGTATATAACACACCTAGTTACCATTCTTATGTACGAAGTTACAAGCATAAATGTACCCATATGTCACTAATATTTTTGACTGGTACACCGATTTCTCTAAGATTGCTGGACCGAAGTCGGTTTAATTTTTCTTAAAAATAGCTTATATGATCGTATTTTCGAAACACCGTTTATAAAGTTTCATCGACTCCAATCGATTTTATTTCAGTTCTAGAAGGCACAACAAAGGTTCTAGAAGGAAATGTATATTTTGTGTTTTATATATATATATATATATATATATATATATATATATATATATATATTTTCAATGTGTACACTAAAACCTTTCTGAAAGTATGTAGATTATGATAGTGAAAAAATCATCAAAATCGGTTCATTAGTTGCGGAGATAATCGCGAACATACTTATATACATACATATGTACATACATACATACATTCAACCTCCTTTTTTGAAGTCGGTTAAAAATATACTATACGTGTTAGAGATTAGGTAAATAATGATGAATAATGTAAATGAATTTATTTTTTGATGAATAATTTTTTTAACTTGTTGGTCATCTTTTTTTCTCGGTTCACCAAAGTGCTTAAGGTTTTGCACATTTTTAGTTATTGAACCATGTTTTTACGTCTGATAGATAGTTTTCGAGATCCCTTAGAGTACCCTAACCAGTTTTCCACATCCAGCTCGCTATAACTTTTTTAGCCTAGAATTTTTGAAAAAAGTAAAGATAAAAACATCAAAAATACCTGTAAGTTTATTATATAATTTATAATAAAAATATACTAAACGAAACATATTATTTTATTTCGTAACAAGATGATGCCCGAGATTTCATTCACATGGGCTTAGGTTTTTATTAATCTTGTGGGAACGCTTTCATACTGCAAGACAAAAGTAGCCTTAAATATCGGTTCCCGGGATGCAAGCTGTCTGTGTACCAAATTTCGTCCAAATCGATTGGGCCCTGAAAAGGTAAAAGACAGAAAGACACACTTTCGCATAATGTAACATTAGATTATGGTGCACATATCTAAACACGCATATTGTGTCCCTATAGATCCTCACAGTCAAAATATCGATAGTTACATCACTAGCACGTCACGTGTCATCGTCAAGTGTCATTAAAAGCCTTGTGACCACCTGACAGACGTTATCGCACATCTATTTAATATATTACATTATCTTAGGTTTATAACAACAGCTTGATTAGTATCAATACATTTTCGTTCAGAAATACAATATTATAATTTGTATAATATTTAACAAATTACTTTAAGTGATTATAATTAATATCTTTTGATTGTGATCATTAATAAAATTATATTAAAATCGTATCAGAGTGAACTAAATCTTAAACTTATTTGTCGGTTCTTGACACTACTGTGATTTACTTTTTTTTTTTTTCAAAAATTATCGACACTGGTGTAAGTTAGGAATATCATATTTCGGTATATTGTGTACCATATGCTCTATTTAAACAACAAATACTGAAAACAATGATTCATCAAATAATTTATAAGCTATGACCCTATGACCAACAACAACCTATAACAACAAACGAACATTTTTTGGGGTTTTCTTTCACGGTTTGTTGCGATGTCTAACTCGGAAATTAAATATTTCTTAGACCCAAAATATTATATTGTTCATAATTATATACGGAACCCTAAAAGAGCGAGACCCGACTCGCACTTGGCTGATTTTTTTACTTTCCTCTTATTTTTAACTCGGGGAAAGCCCTTTTACACCCTGGCTATGTATGTCCTCGCGTTGCTCGTGCATACAAATACTTCGGGTCTAAAAGGGTCCCTCCCTACAATCTACTATTTTTAAATCATTATTTTCCCAGTTATACCTACCTACTTTGTTGTTGTCGTTGTTTTTCGTAAAAAGTACCTACCTAGGTAAGTGGGAGTTGGGACTACATAATATTATTATCTTATTAAAATATTGACGAAGGGTTCTACTTCTACCATAGAAATGCCATAGTCCATAGAATCAAATAGTAGTATGGTTAAAATAGTAGGTAGAACAGTTATAGACCTATAACCTATAAAAAAGTAGTTACCTGTACTTTGTGTTAATAACAGGTGATTATATCGAAGACAAGTATAAATTAAAAATTTAAAACCCCCGACATTTGCCATTTTGTGATAGCGGCTATATTGGATTTGCAATAGTGCTATTCTACTACTTAGTCAAGCCCTTTCATTTGATACCCATATTGAGGAATAGGGTATTTGACAACATTGAAAATATACTATTGATTGTGGTCATCTTATCAGATAATAGCCTAAAAAAGACATATTTCACTCAATCACACTAAATTATGTAATTTTACGCGATATTTTGCACGAAATAAAACATTATAATTTTTGAAATTTTATCAGACACGTGAACGCTCTGTGATTGGTTGCTACTCTGGTGACGTCACTTGAAATTATTATACTTGAGAGTACTTGGTCTACTACTTGGTCGATATAATTGAAGTTTATCAACCAATCGAAAGTAAACTTTAAAGTTGAAACAATAAGATTGATATTAAAATAGCATTATTAACCTCTTAATTTCACTTATTTGGTGTGACTTTCTAGCGCATATACTCTACAATACACAATTGTTTTCATACCAATAATTAGATAAACTCTTCCACTAATAAATTATCACTAGATAAACTCATAACTTTTCTTTATTTCCTCACAAAAACAAAAGATTTGTACCTAAATACACAAGTGTTTTTCGCGCCATCCGTCGTAACTAATCACGCAGCGTGCTCTGTCGCACGCACCGAGAGCGAGCGAGAAAAGTGATGATGCTAATATTTTTGCTATGTATTTATTACATAATTAAAGATTGTTATTTTTCTTGTTTCCTCTCCCGCATTCCATTTATTGCATTTAACTTTGTATTTATTGTATTTAACCTATTTAATTGTAACGATTGCGTTTTTCTATCAATAAAAAAACACTTAACGCCATCTACCGTGCGCGTTCGGAACTGCACCGCAGTACTCAATAACAGCGATGCAAGTCCTTCAACTAGAACCACCAACTATAGGTGCTACCATCTACCGTATTCATACTACACTACACACTGTGTTACACCAACACCTTGCAGATTTCTGAAATTATTTTGCTGTTAGGTTTTGTCAAGCTCCATCTCCAGGGGAGTAGCTCAGCTAATAATTCCTTGACAAACAATGACATCTATCGGTGAATAGAAGTTAGACCTAGGGCTTACCGAACATACTAGAATTAATCTACTTATTTCCGCCAAGCGAACGTTCTCGAAATGTCAAAACTCATACAAACCAGCGCCACAGCGACAAGTAGCGGAACATTCAACAAGCTAACTGGACGTGACGTCAGAATTGAAAATTCGAGATTTATCGCGTACATACCGTCCTTCCGAAACATAAATACGGCAGGCGCGAACAACCGAGACAGTTGTCCGAACATCTCCGTAGTAAGCGGCCGCTATGCCGAAATAAAGTGAAGTGTTAACTACGTACAATTAATTTCTAACATTTAAGTATTTAAATTCAGTGAATTAAACCCAGCAAAAACTGGTAAGTGTTATTGTATAATTTAGGCTAGTATTCCGTGATAGCTCAGTGTCCAAATAGAACTAATTAACGTAAATATTGTATATATATCAAGACCTGTGATTGTAAATATTAAACTTGTCAACCCTATGTATTTTCTTATCTACATAACGGCATTCTGCGTGTGTAGGTCCAGAGCTATCGGAGTTAAACTCGATGTACAGTTATGTAATTTAGGTAGTAGATCAAGATATCGCTAATTAATACTCTAGGTTATGTTGCTTATAGTCCAACAGATATTTGATTTTAGGTTACTCGATTATCGGTAGAAACCTTTTGCCTTACATCCGAAAGCGGTTGCCTACACCATCGCTAACCGCAGGGTGTCTATTATGTAAATATATCAATTAATATCTCTATTTCTCTCTAATTGTAATGTCGCTAAGTTGGGACAACGATGCCGTATCACTGGTTTGTTGATTCAATCCGTGGTCCAAGCAGCCGTGGTCTCAATAGCTACACCGAAGCCTCGCTCACACCGGGACCTCTCAATTCCAGGGTTTTTTTCCTATGGCCTGCTCTTAACCCACGGCGGCTACACCGTCACAGCCGACTACCACGGTACACTCCTGGAGCTCTCGGCGGCACCGTGACGAGGGCCTGCACATTGTCAACCCCCTAGTAGCGGACGGCGCCTGGCTCCCGGTTTATCTTCGCGTCGAGCGAGAGTCGTCGACCCGGCTCCGTGACCGTGCAGGCCAGTGAATTCGTACTACCCTCCCCGCCGAATGCTTGCGTAACCGAAGGTCTTCGCGTATGATTTCTACCAAATCGTGCGTGGTCTAAATGCCGAACCCAATTCTCTCCGGCTGAGGCTAGTTCTATAGACACTAAGTGCGTTCTTGATTTAATGATAAGCTAATTGCGTCTTAATACGTCCAATAAAATAGTTTAGCGTAAGAGCTAGGGATCCTATTGTATCTAGTCTTGCTTATTAAATGTATAAAACTATATCCCTCTCTTATTTATTTCTCTAATTATCTACCTGATCGCTTAAAACGCGACAGTGACTACCACTCTAATTTGTACCAGGCTACTTTCACCCTAACGTGGAAGCAGCCAAGGTTACATTGGCGCCCACTCTAATTCTAATTATTCTAAAAATATTTTATTGGACGGTTATTACTAGGAACTAATAAATTTTTTTTACAGAACTTCGGTTCGCATAGTATTCGGCGTGGTATTGTTGTGCCAACTAATCGGCAATAGTTAAGTCTGCATGTAATTTACCTAATTGTAATTTATTTACAGCCTAACACGTAAGTACTACGATCGTACTACTAACTTAAATAAAAATTGTGTACCTACCTACACAATACTATGTGCGGAACCTACGTTCGCACACTCCATTACCTGCTTAACTAAAAATTTTCATAGATACGATCGTGGTATGTTTTTTTTTGTCGTATGTAAATTGTATGCTAGGACTATGTATTTTGTATTTTAATTTTTCTCGAAATGACAATTTACCAGTTTTTGTGCTCTCAACCTAGTTATTTTACATTAATTCTGCTAATACACTTCACATTAAGTAATGTTTTCTATGTTGAATATTTTGCTATAACTACTAAACTAAAAAATAAAATGTCTTCCACCATCGTCCTAAATTAAAATCTAAAACTAAATTAATTATACTATACTAGGTTGTCTAAAATAATTGTCTATAACTATGGAATTTTACATTCGTCCTAGACTAAAAACTAAAAATAAATTGACCATACCATACGGTTAACTAAATACCTACTTGACTGTAATCTTAACTTATGCCGATGTCTAGTCTAAAAATTAAATTTGAAATCGCTATTAACTAAGGAAACTGACATTACTATTACCTAATATAAAATTGAATTACTATTGACTAATATAAAATTGAATTACTATTGGCTAATATAAAATTTAAATATACTATCGACTAAATCTATAAATCTAAACCTAAATAATATTGACTACGCATAATTAAATTATAATTATGGCCTTCAGCCACTATTCTAAACTAAAAATAAAAACTAAATATATTATTGACTACGTTATACCTAAAATAAAGATTACGTTTACGGCCTTCTGCCAATTATAAATTATAACTACAAATTATAACTAAAATTATTATTGTCTACGATACTAAATTAAATCGTAATTTTGAATTATACCTACATCCTAATACTAAATTAAAACTTAAAAATAAAATCTACCTAGACTACTAAATAAACTAAATAAAAATAAAATTGAGCTAACCCGATATCTTGATTCAGAACTGCAATCGATTTCCTAAGGTGTACCTAAACTACAAACATACTACACATGTATCTATACCTACACAAATATTTATCTACATAAATATTTCTATACATACCTACATAATTAATTCTACACTTATTGTCTACAATTTTGTATATCATATACACCTACATAACTAAATAACTACACATAACTAATGGTATGTGCTGGCATACTAAAAATATTACCTACCTACACAACTAAACAATTCTACATATTATGTTCTAACATAATATCTTACAATCGCTACCACATTACATACCTACCTTGTATACATACCTACCTGCATACATACTTACCTATACATATACCTGCTTACTCTAAACAACATACCTACATCAATGTCTAAACTGATGGGCTCATCCGACCTACTAGACTGGTGGCTTGTCTAACTATAAAGTCAAGGCACTTGTCATTATTCTCCACCAACCTAAACGGTGGCGGAATACCTACGGGGTACCTACTACCCTACTAAACAGGCATCTTGATGACCTAAAAGTCAAGATGATACCTGTACATACCTTGTTCACCTACCTACAACGGTGAATGAGACCTATGGTTTGCTGACCTAAAAGGCAAACAAATCCATTCGGATGCTCATCATTTTGGTCTTCTCACTAACAAAATAACTAATCATAACACCTACATAACATTCACTCAACATAATAATACTCCGAACTTATTATGCAATCATACCTACTCGGATGTACAACAACTACGTGTACATATCTATAGTCATACTAGCTTCTTCAAAATATACTCATCCTACATAAAACATTATATTGACACACCCACCCATACAACTGTTGTTTACCTATTAATTCTGATTCATAACTATAACATCGTATTATATACCCACCTCAACATCACTGCCTACAAGCCACTGTAAACAAACACAGCCAGCTAAAATGATAAGTTATCTACCCTCAAAAATAAATCATTACGTATTACTTCCATAAAAACATTACAAGTCGTGACCTACTTACAAACAGCTCACTAGGGTTGTCACTACATACTAATTATAGCATCTTAACACTCTAAAAGTTAAGATTCTTTTCTATCGTATTACCAATCTACAGGGTAATCTAATACCTTGTTGCCACCTTACGGCAAAGCTTATTTATCATTTTAGTTTTTATTAACACCACACTTATAACAGGCGAGTAATAGATACTACATATCTATTCCTCTGTATAACTGCACGCATTGCCTTAATCTACATGGGTGTATGCTTACTGTACTAGGAGTATGTGAGTGAGGAAGAATGCTGATGATGAATGGAAGTGAAGCCTGTATAAGTAGTTCGACAGGCAGGAGAAGGATTTTATCAGGAAAAATCCTTACCGAAAGAGGGGACTATGTAACGATTGCGTTTTTCTATCAATAAAAAAACACTTAACGCCATCTACCGTGCGCGTTCGGAACTGCACCGCAGTACTCAATAACAGCGATGCAAGTCCTTCAACTAGAACCACCAACTATAGGTGCTACCATCTACCGTATTCATACTACACTACACACTGTGTTACACCAACACCTTGCAGATTTCTGAAATTATTTTGCTGTTAGGTTTTGTCAAGCTCCATCTCCAGGGGAGTAGCTCAGCTAATAATTCCTTGACAAACAATGACATCTATCGGTGAATAGAAGTTAGACCTAGGGCTTACCGAACATACTAGAATTAATCTACTTATTTCCGCCAAGCGAACGTTCTCGAAATGTCAAAACTCATACAAACCAGCGCCACAGCGACAAGTAGCGGAACATTCAACAAGCTAACTGGACGTGACGTCAGAATTGAAAATTCGAGATTTATCGCGTACATACCGTCCTTCCGAAACATAAATACGGCAGGCGCGAACAACCGAGACAGTTGTCCGAACATCTCCGTAGTAAGCGGCCGCTATGCCGAAATAAAGTGAAGTGTTAACTACGTACAATTAATTTCTAACATTTAAGTATTTAAATTCAGTGAATTAAACCCAGCAAAAACTGGTAAGTGTTATTGTATAATTTAGGCTAGTATTCCGTGATAGCTCAGTGTCCAAATAGAACTAATTAACGTAAATATTGTATATATATCAAGACCTGTGATTGTAAATATTAAACTTGTCAACCCTATGTATTTTCTTATCTACATAACGGCATTCTGCGTGTGTAGGTCCAGAGCTATCGGAGTTAAACTCGATGTACAGTTATGTAATTTAGGTAGTAGATCAAGATATCGCTAATTAATACTCTAGGTTATGTTGCTTATAGTCCAACAGATATTTGATTTTAGGTTACTCGATTATCGGTAGAAACCTTTTGCCTTACATCCGAAAGCGGTTGCCTACACCATCGCTAACCGCAGGGTGTCTATTATGTAAATATATCAATTAATATCTCTATTTCTCTCTAATTGTAATGTCGCTAAGTTGGGACAACGATGCCGTATCACTGGTTTGTTGATTCAATCCGTGGTCCAAGCAGTCTCAATAGCTACACCGAAGCCTCGCTCACACCGGGACCTCTCAATTCCAGGGTTTTTTTCCTATGGCCTGCTCTTAACCCACGGCGGCTACACCGTCACAGCCGACTACCACGGTACACTCCTGGAGCTCTCGGCGGCACCGTGACGAGGGCCTGCACATTGTCAACCCCCTAGTAGCGGACGGCGCCTGGCTCCCGGTTTATCTTCGCGTCGAGCGAGAGTCGTCGACCCGGCTCCGTGACCGTGCAGGCCAGTGAATTCGTACTACCCTCCCCGCCGAATGCTTGCGTAACCGAAGGTCTTCGCGTATGATTTCTACCAAATCGTGCGTGGTCTAAATGCCGAACCCAATTCTCTCCGGCTGAGGCTAGTTCTATAGACACTAAGTGCGTTCTTGATTTAATGATAAGCTAATTGCGTCTTAATACGTCCAATAAAATAGTTTAGCGTAAGAGCTAGGGATCCTATTGTATCTAGTCTTGCTTATTAAATGTATAAAACTATATCCCTCTCTTATTTATCTCTCTAATTATCTACCTGATCGCTTAAAACGCGACAGTGACTACCACTCTAATTTGTACCAGGCTACTTTCACCCTAACGTGGAAGCAGCCAAGGTTACATAATTACTTTTAATTTGTATTTAACTATTTAATTATTGTTACTGGATAGCTACGCTGTTTTGTTGTGGTTTCTGGTTATGTAACCCATACTGTGCCCATACATACTCTGACCTCTGTGTGTGAACCTATAAACTTGCTCATTGGTTTGTGACGTCACGCGTATCATGTGATCAGCGCTATTACAGAAATGTCGTTTTTGGCGCGGTTTTCAAAACTTAAACTTTATCATTGATTTAATTCTTAATACTGTAGATATTCCGAAAAATATCAATGTAGTGTGTTTTAATAAGTAATAAAGAATAATTTAAAACTAATTCCAAAAATTAGTCAAATAGCCTATTTGTGAAAAAAATATGTAATCCGCCATATTGTAGCGGCGGCCATCTTGGACCGATTTTCTTCAAAAATAGCTCAACACTCTCGACTAATTCACCTTTCAAACAAAAAAAACCGCATTCAAATCGGTCCACCCGTTTGAGCGCCACAGGGGAGCAGACAGACACACACACACACACACACACACACACACACACACACACACACACACACACACACACACACACACACACACACACACACACACAGACACGTCAAACTTATAACACCCCGTCGTTTTGCGTCGGGGGTTAAAAACAAGAGAAAGACATTATATCTGGCTGAGGCATTTATTAACATTTATTTTTATTTTTCGATTTTTTTTCTTAATACAACATATATAGTAATTAACAATACATAATAAATAGTCCAAAAGTATATTACGCCTACAAAATAGCGTAGTCGTTATAAGATAACCGCCATATGAATTGCTGATACACGTCCTGTGAAATGTGAATGTAAAGGCAACTCAAACGGCACTGTTGAAAGGATTTTTTCTCTGAGAAAATGGGAAATTGTGGATCTTCGGAATGTGTGTGAAGGGTAAAGGAATGGTTTCAGATATCAGGCTTTCAGGGACAAATGAATGAGGACATCTACACCTAGTATGTTTCACAATAGGCGCGGCAACAATAACTGAAACAAGTAGCCTAGTGAAAAACATCTTAGAAAATCGGAAGATAATTGTTTAACATTCTTAATTATTTCAATCCGTAGAAACGATCTAAAAACTTTCAGCGACACTTTGACATTGTAGTTATAAAGACCTACTTGATACATTGTTTGTCTTTTTGGCAAACATAACATTCAGTGAAAATATAACTACATAATATTATGTAAATCTCTATCTAGTGGTAATTGAACGTATACCTATAAGTATCTACAAAAATAGTTGCATTTTTAAATAATATAGGTACTTAGGTATTTAAAAACAAAAGACGAAATAATTATACACCAAATACGATAGCATTCTGCATAGGTACATTCTTCTGAAAATCTGAAATGTGAATTATGTAGGTAATATAATTACCGAGAAATTAAAAAGATATAGTTCTACAAGGGTGTCATCTAAAAATATTGTTCTTCAACGATATAGTTCATTGAAGTAAGTATATCAAGGTCTTTCTTAGGTAATTGAGCGTAGAGATAATAGTTAGGTATTCAATAAGACACCTACCATTGTAAAGGTTGTTACGAGAAAAGGATATAAGAATATTTAGATATACTTAGTATAATTATAAATTAATTTAATTCCATCGGAGTTTGACTAATGAGCATTCGATCCAAAAATTAAAAGTACCTTCAAGTACAGCATGCTTGTACTATGTAATAGACGTAGGTACAAATTAAATTGCACCTAACTTAATTTCTTTAGCTGTGCGTTTTGTGCTGATTTTGCCCTGAGGTAAGTATTGTGCTTGTATTTGTACGATAGCATTAATGTTCGTAAAACAGGCAATGGTTACACAACGATAAAGCAATGGTAAAGTCGAGGTGTAAAGGTAATGACTAATCAGGGACTCGACGAGCTAACCACGCACACCTACATACGTTACTCAAACAAAGACTATACATATCTATCTTATGAAGATAAAAATTGACTGAAATTGCTAATCGTTTCTAAATAATTTGGTAAACTTAACAAATGTAGCTTTGCTGCAGAGTTGAATGAACATGACACTGTTCTGTATAGACATCACTTCTGTGTAGCCGCCCGCAAGCCTACACGCACATACACACACGATTAGCCCGTATTTTATACAGACTTGTTTCAATGTAACATATTACACGTAGGTATATAAATTAATAATCACATTGATAGGTATTTAGTCTATCCTCGAGATCATGATTTGCATCTTAACCTAATAATATTTAAAATATCACAATAAATTGCAGTGCACATACGAAACAGGCAAATTTTGAGTGCAATTACATTAATATATTTATTAGCATTACTTTTATCTTCTAACTAGCAGTTACCCGCGACTTCTTCCGCGCGGTAAAGAATGAAGGAGAACGGAAGTTTGGTTTTCGATCATATAAAAATAATCGTATTAAGAGCTCAATAAAGGCAGGTGATTATTTTATTAGTAGGTATAGTTTTTTAAAAGAAAACATGAAGGAAGTAAATATGGTTTTTGTTTTTACCCAACAATTCATTGAATGAGAGATCGAATCCGAGGAAATTACCTCATGGGCTAGCTTCGTCCGTCGCACCTCAGGTTCTCTTTTTACGTGTACCATAACGCGTCCCGAAAGTTGATAAAATAGGTTGTGAAGGTGCAGGGAAAATGCTTTTGTTTTGACAATATAGTCTCCTGCATGACCCATCGCACCTCAGATGACAAACGTTTTTAAAAATCATAACATTTTAAGCATAATGTCCCAACTCAGGGCTGCATCCGAAGGAAATGTCGGCTAAAGAGGTATTTTCTGAACTTTACCCACATGTACCTATAAAATGAAAATAAATATTCATTTTAAGGCCCAATTTAGACCGCCGCGGAATGGAATGGAAACGAATTTTTTGTACAAAGCATTGTGAACTTTATGTCAATTGTATAACACACAAAATAGTAGCTATACGGAAATTCTCGAGAATGCGCGAGAATTCCGCGGAAGACGCGCGACCTTTTTTGGCTCCTATTTAATTTGTATGTTATGCAATTGACATAAAGTTCATTTAGCTATGTACAATTTCGTTGCAAAAAGTCGCTTCCATTCCATTCCACCGCGGTGTAAATTGACGCTAAGTATATCATTTTAGCCAATCATTTATTTAATCCAAATATACCTACAAACAAAATCAAACGAGGAATTTTAATTTAAAAGAGCAATAACAGATGACTGTAGTAGTAGAATAAATTGAACTCTTTCTTTTTTGAGCACTGTAATAGGGTGTTCATACATTGTGTTAAGGCAGTATTTAAAATGAAGTTATATAATTATATTATGTATAGAAGATAAACGTTTTATAAAATAAAGTTGAGACATTATTGCACTGAGGAATGACCGACTAGTCAGGCGAGACTATACCTACTGTTAATTATAAAGTATTAGGTAAACAAAATCAGCTGAGTCATATAATAACTTAAATTTAATGCCGATCAAAATAATAATAATTATATGAATAATAATTAATAGGCGTTTACAGAGGTTTTTGTTGCTTTGTATTTTGTAATTGACACAAAATATATGTTTTCTTTTTGAGAATTCATTGGCACGTATTATATGTAGGTACTCATATGTAAATTAATCTACAGAAAATTAAATTAGAAACGAAATTTATATTAATAATATATTTAGGGACAAAAAAAATTATACTTACTGTGAAAAAACTACATATACATACTATATATTATACTACTACGTAAGTACTTATTCTGATATATCAGTGAAGGAAAAATACTCTATTCTAAGAACATAATTGAAATTATAACAGTCTTGCTAAATGTACATGTATCATGTACGTTAATTTTATGATAATAATATTGTGTATGAGTTTATAAGCAGCTTATAAGCAGTGAAAGTATGGGCAAGGTAATCAGTGATCGCAAAAGTAATATATACCTACATAAAACGTAAATACAAACAGTTTCCAATTATTATAATATCGAGTAACTCAGTCCCAAATAGCACTGAGTACCGAGTTATACCTAGTATACGTACGTATATAAGCGTAGGATAAGCGCAGCTGGATGTTGTTTTTCATTATTCACCGCCTAGATAAATCATTGAGTGATTTTACACCAAAGCATTCGTGGAACAGGGACATGTACTTGTTCAAAGATTGTATCATACAGTTCATACTTTTCTATTTTTTTTTTGTTCTATCAATCTAAATTGTAAATACCTCTGAGACTGATGGCTCAAGAACTTGCGTTCTATCAGACTACAAAGGTATTTATTTAATTTTAGCTGCAAGAAGTATTAATTATAATTTTCATTTTAGATTTGGATGTACCTACTCGTAGTTAAACAAAATTACGATGCTTTGATGTGCCTCCTTAATCGCAAAATATTTATCATTAAACACACTAAAGTTCGCATTTTAAATAGTTCATATTTTAACAATAATAGTATTTTCTCTTAAGATTTATTCGTTAATCCTATATTTTGACTAATAATTAAGTTCTTAAATGCTAAATAGATACTTGAATTTTATTTTTATTAAATTCTAAATTCTACTCACAAAAATATAGTGCAGATAATAATCAGTACTGTCTACAACGTCTGTGCAATAGATTAAATAATCAATTTCAATAATATAATGAGTCTACGGTATTTATAAAACTATAACTATACAATGCTAATATATTATTTTAATATCTTTCACTTATATATAAATCCATTATGCATATATATATATATATATAAATGTACGTTTTATAATATTCACTTAAATGTATATATACTGAATAACTAGACATAACATTCATAATATCTTTGACATAAATTGATTTAGGTATTAGGTACAATATTTTTTCTATCTTAAACCTCTAAAAACTCAATGCGAACATTAGTGTTGGCGGGATTTTTACGAGCATTTGTATAGTATTATTATTAAACTTATATTATCGTCATCGGGGTATAGTTATATATTATGTTGTAGGTATATATATGTAGGTATAGTAATATCTATATGTTATGAATATTACTACTGACAAGACGTGTTTTGTTTTATAATTATAATAATTAAAACTTCAAAAATCGTGTTAAATTTTCATTTAGTTTGTATCCAAGGTGATGAAGAAATGAAAAAATTAAAAGTTGTTTTTATGAATGTAAATTAGATGATTTTTATATAACTACTTATAGTACCTATACTTTATGGTGCCATTGAATTCTCAGTTCATCATAAATTCTTAGCAACATATTCGTGTACCATTTCTGTTTAAATTAAAAACCGATTAAATTTAAAACATAATTTAACACATACCTATGACAACAGGATGTTTGCTATATTTGGTAAAGTAATCAGAATTAATCCTAATATAAATGATACGAAGTGACTTGCGTGATGTCTATCATCACTCCTCAGACTTATTCCGGTAATCATCAAATAGCACATTCAGTCACAACATTAAGTATACTATTTGTATGAAAAAAATCTATTAATAATAATATTTAATTAATATCCATTAATAATTAATATGATTGATAAATAATAACTGAATTTATAAATAATTATAATATATTATTATTATATTAATTTTATAGGAATGTTTCGTTACAGCTGCCTGATGAAAGACGTTAAGTCGTAGAGATCATTCACGTATATTTACCGTTAAAAACATTTATAATACTTTAATTAAATTATGTTGAAATTAGCATAAAAGTCTTGCCAAAGGCGACTGCTGCAAATGTACTTAATACTTATAACATCGTCCATATTGCAAGCAGCCGCCATTCGCCAGATATAGGCCGTGCAATTAGATAAATACATAATTGAATATAGTATATATACACATATATACTGATCTCTTATATACTTTACAACCCTCATAATAAGTAATTCAATAACTTAACGTAGAGTAGGACATTGAGTGAATAAATACTTAAACAAATTCATACAAACATTGAATGATATTTGACAAATGAAGAACCAGTTAACTTATAAATATATAATTAATTATGTATAAGTATTATGTATTTTCTACCGACTAACAATGTCGACTACCAGTCTCACATTTTAGTTAATAAGTGCTAGGAAGGTACGAAATGAGAAATAATTCAGCTGCGGAGAGATTATTAGGACGAAACCAAGTCGCATTACTAGTCTACTCCTGACGATTTCTTACGTACCACTCAAAGGCCCTCCGCTCGGAGCACTCGCGCATTCGAACGGAATGTGTCGGAGTTAATCAGAGTTCGCCGTCGGAATACTTACACTACACTTTCAGTGGTTGTGTTTTGAGAGATTGCACCACAACTTGATATGTTTCAATATGTTCATCGCGCTATATAATAATCTAGTTAACTCGACTGGTTACGCCCGAATATTTCCTGTGAAGATTTGCAGCTCTCACTGTATGTCAGTGCACATGGCCGATCAATTTAAATGTCAGTCTATCCGTGCAGCGCTATTAGAACGACGCAGTAACAGCACTGGGGTTTCAGGGTCCGGGAGGGATGGTTCACTTAGCGCCCGCGCGCCCACCGCAACAGCGCGTCGGCTAAAACGTCGAGATGGGCCTTTGTCTGGAAACAAAAAAAACAAAATCGTGTATTGTAAATCGCTATGGCGGCGTGAAACAATAAAATATGTAATCACCTGATGTTTTATGACCACCTAAATTTTTTATCCAATATTCAATATTTCAATTAATTATTCAAATAGTAGCCGATTTGGTCATTGTGGACAATTAGGCATCAAATCGCAGGGGAGAGGGAGGCCAAAGAAGTTTCACAATATTGTGTAACAACATCAATTTTTAACCGACTTATCTTATCTACTTGTATCAAATGTTAAACATTTATAGCTTTTCGACGTGCTATTTGATGTAGTTCACATCGACGGCCCACGCACAGTCAAAGTGGTAAACAATGAGACCATTACCGTTTTATAGAACATGCACGCCTGGCGATCCTCGTCTTCGCCGTTGGGGCAGTCGATGAAGCCGTCGCACAGCACGTGGTCGTCGATGCAGCGGTACCGGCCCTGGCGGTCCGGCGTGGGGCACGCGAACCGCTCCATGCCGTCCGCGGCCGGCGGGCATTCTGAAACCAGACACAAATTCTGAATCACACTAATATTATAAAGGCGAAAGTTTGTGTGTGAGTGTGTTACTCTATAACACTGCAACTACTAAACCAATTTGGCTGAAATTTTGAATGGAGGTAGATTATATACCCTGACGTAACACATAGGCTTTTTATCGTGGAAAAATCCACAGTTCCCACGAGATTTTGAAAAAACTAAAATCTATAGCTAGAGCTATAGGTAGATTACTATAGCAAACTTCCTTGAAAGTGGGTATAAACGTTGGAAAAGGGATCCGGAACGGGAACCGGAAATCCACGATTCCCTCGGGATTTGTGAAAAACTGAAATTCACGCGGGCGAAGCCGCGGGCAGAAGCTTGCAAATAATATGTATGCATATGCAGAGATTTGGGCATAAAGACGGTGATAGCCTAGTGGTTCACACTTCGGCGGGGGGAACGAGTTCGATCCCCGGCACGCAAGCACACGAGTAGATAAGTACAGAGAGGAAGCTTCATTCAAACGGCCCAATAAAAAATGTGTACACTCACACAGACACACTCACCAACGGTTCACGGACGCGCGCTCGGTCCCCCAACCGGTACAGTTGGGTGACAAACGTGCGCATATGTGTGAGTGTACCATAGATAAAATGAATAAGACGAGATATGGCAAGGGGGCGTGGTTCCTGAGAACTCTTCTGGCGTTAAATACACCTGAGAACCGTTTTTGTCTTGAGTCAAATGTCGTCCAACGATCGCTTCACCGCTCTCGATTTTTAACAAAATGCCGTGTTGTTCAGTGGTTGTTTGCAAAAAATCAAGCAAAAAAGTGAATCATACAAAATATGGCATCTCATTTCACACTTAAGTACAAGCTATTGTTGTTATTTTCCATAAAAAACAAGAAAACATTATTTTGTATATTTACATTATGCTAAAAATGTGCTAAATTGAGAAGTCTATATCTCATTATGAACAAAATCCATTGCTTGCTTTGTAGAAATCAATCATTGAATCGGTCGGTCTTAGGACGCAATGGACTTGTACTATATAAATATATTCCTTCACTAAGACGTTAGACTCACGGTATGGACGCCAATCGGGTGGTCGTGGTCGTAGAGATGTCATGATGTTAGCTAAGTACATTGTTATCGATATTTTAACGACCAAACGATGATTTTTGATACAGTTATTATTAATTAACCCCCGAAGCAAAAACGACGGGGTGTTATAAGTTTGACGTGTCTGTGTGTGTGTGTGTGTGTATGTGTGTGCGTGTGTCTGTCTGTTCCCCTGTGGAGCTCAAACGGGTGAACCGATTTGAATGCGTTTTTTTTTTGTTTGAAAGGTGAATTAGTCGAGAGTGTTGTTAGCTATGTTTGAAGAAAATCGGTCCAAGATGGCCATCGCTACAAAATGGCGGATTACATATTTTTTTACAACCCCCTTAATATGCGTATCAAATGAAAGGGCTTGACTAGTAGAATAGCACTATGCAAATACAAGATTGCACCACCACCACATAATTTTGGGTAAAAAGAAACCCAGCCCCTCATTTTTATTTCGAAATTAATTTTTTTGAATCGTTATATCTCAAAAACGGTGGCTCTTAAGAAAAAAAGTATACAGACATTCTTTATAGATAATTATCTGATCTACAATTTTGTTTAAAATAATTTTATGATAAGACTTACCGTTTTGCTGAAAAATTTCCCGTGAAAACTTTGACACCGAGTAATTTTTTTCCAGGTGTCGGATCGATGAGGACTTTTCACATTTCATTTATAATAGTGTTTTGAACAATCCTACCAATTTTCAGCCAGGTGTGAATATTGTAATCTTGGAAGTCTAAATTGATCGTATTATATAAGTAGGCATTTTTATATCGTTTTATTTTTGATACATAATAATAATAATATATCGCTTTTCTTAATATATAAGTCATTGTCAAAACCCAAATAGTAAAAAAATTAAGAATCGATAACTTTACATTTTAGTCAATCACTAAAGTTTTAATGGCTTTTACTCAACATTTTTATTTACTCATCAGTGCATACATACCAGCACTTTTATTTAATTTTATAATTACCTTTTTTAATTTTCTTTTTGCGAATAAACAAAATAACGAGTATCTATCGATATCGATAGATAATTCAATGAGCAGCAATGTAGCAATACAGCGCCATCTATGGTCAAGTAGCGGAATTAATTGGACAATCGAATCTAGTGTGACTATAGCTCATAAATACATTCTTCCGTTAAAGCAAAATAAATCTTATTTCTAGAAAATCAGGGTTTGTTTCCAAATCTGTGAGTTCTGTGAAGTAGGCTAGTTTTGACTAAACTTAAAACGACAAATCAAACGATTTGTTTCTTTGTAGTGCAATATATGATTAATGTATGATGATATTTGTATGAGTTTGGCGACAGCGGTTCCTATAGTAGTTTTGGTGCATTTCACTTCCCCTGCCTTTTCTCTTCCGTGGAGTGTACCTACAGCGGGCCGCTTGTAGAAGCTTCCCCTCTGTACTTATCTACTCGTGTGACGCAAGTGCCTCTACCTCTAAATTATCGGAGGTACGAGTATGTGCGTTTTAAGCAATTAAATATCACTCGCTTTAACGGTCAAGGAAAACATTGTGAGGAAACCTGAACACCTGAGAGTTCTCCATAATGTTCTCAAAGGCGTGTGAAGTCTACCAATCCACCAGCTTGGGTGGACTACGGCCTTAACCCTTCTCACTCTGAGAGGAGACTCGTGCCCTGTAGTGGGCCAGTAATGGATTGATAATGATGGCGATGATGTGTACATATAAATATAATTTTGTTTAAGTATAATATAGTTTTAAAGAATATATTATACATATTAAGACTAAAAATCGCCTTCAAATTAAGGGTATAAAGCTTGTGTTAGGAGTGGGCATAACAATTGTGCAACGGGTGCGGTTTGAACCGTCGACCTTTCGCATTTCAGTCCGCTCATTATAATTTATCATCGAAAATGCGAAACTGCGTTTTTCTGAGTACTTTAAATATTTTTTAATCACGCAACAGAGCTATTTTTACATAGTTAAGGGTCTGGAGAGTGACTAGTAGAAGTACTTTTTATCCTGTGAAAACCAAGGGATCCCGCGATATTTTTTAAGAACCTAACTTCGCCCAGATGAAAAGCCGGTAATTAATAAAATGGCAATGGATATTTTTTTTATTTATTTTTTGATCCAGTTTGTCCTAGATCGAAGTCCCATCGTCACTTTTTTTAAAAGATGTAATGAGAAATTGGAGATTTATTGACGGCTTTGGTTCGTTAGTGGACTCATATTGCTTACTATCGCAAGAGCATCTAGTCCAAAGAAGACGCAGCGTCTAAAGAAATTCCATACTCTATTAGGTATTATAATTTCCAATTATAGTAATATGTGCAAGTTAGTTGTTTTTTAAGCGACTTCAAAAAAGGAGGAGCTTTCTCAATTCGACCGTATATATGCTTCTTTATGTTTGTTCGCGGATAACTTCGTCGTTTATGAACCGATTTTGATGATTCTTTTTTTGTTGGAAAGAAAATATTTGGAAGGTGGTCTCGTGATAAGGAAATCGGGGTTTGATGATGGCAGACCAGATAAATCGAGGGGACCTTCCCGAAAATCGTAGGGGCGACTAGAGCGGTTGTTACGGTTTGCGGTATTTACACAAACATAGAGAACAGTGAAAGTTTCATCAAAATCGGCTTACTGGTTTTCGAGATATGGACTTTTAAGTCGGTTTAACTTTCAATCTTTTAGATTATCATTTGTTATTATTTGAACACGTTGGGGGACTTAGGTTCAATATAAAATTCGCAGCAATTAATATATTGAACCTAAGTCGCCCAATTATTTATTAAAGAATAGCATTTTACAAGCATTTAAACAGTAGTAAGTAGTAAAGTACGTCAAAACAAACAAGATTGAAGGCCGAAACCTTGAACTCGTCTACGGTTATGTTATAAATAGTCTTAAAATACTTGAAAAAATTGCCGGAAAAGCTTGTACCCTATCGCAAAAAGGTTTCAAACATTTTCCTAGAGAAACCAAAGATAATACAGTTACCGTACATTTTTAAGCGAGCTATAAACCTGCAGATATATAATTTAAACTTTACAGTTTTATTTAATGACAAGCGGACACCCGCGACTTCGTTCGCGTGGGTATTGGTTTTTAAAAATCCTGTGGGAATCATTTTGTTTTTCGTAAGCTCCTTTGAGCTCATACCTTGCTAAAAACTGTTAAAAGTTCACTGACGGATGTTTAGGTAGATCAAAATGTAAACATCCGCCAGTGAAAGTCCCACCAAAATCGATCCAGCCTTTCAGAGATTACCCGGGTAATCTTTAAAGTATCTCCTTTCTAACAAAAAAAGAATGAATGAAATCGGACTACGCGTTAATGAATTACAACTAAGTACACATTTTGACTTTCATCCCCTCTCCCAAGGGAACCGTGCTGAATTTCGGGATAAAAAGTATCCTATATGTTACTCCTTAGTATGAACTTAAATCATGCCAAGTTTCATTTCCATCCATTCAGTAGTTTTTGCGTGATGCGCGCACAAACATACAGACAAACAGACAAAAATTTCAAAAATAGGTTTTTTACGTTCTATTACTTATCCCTAACTTGCAGTTATTATTTTGCAAAAATCTTTAATGTACAGATACGGCAAGTCTACGATTTTATTATATGTATAGAAAGATATAGAAGAAGATAATTTGATAAATTATTACATCAAATGTTGTTTACGGTTATCAGTTGTTTAAACAGTCAAAATTATAGCTATGAATAGTTAAAAGAGAGAGAAGAGTTTTGACGGTATATAGTGGTATATATACCCAAACCATTGCTTTGTGTTGTCTTCACGGCGCATGCAGGCTACATGTGGCTACAATGATGTGGCCGGTTTAGTGCAGCAGACAAGTAATATCAGCGTAACAAACTACGTGACACACAGCGCGATGCGGCTTTACGGCGATTTAGGATGCCTGTGATAGACCGATGTTGGATTTGGCTTGACCTTATGTCAAACCAGGGAAACATGTGGGTCCCACAGACTCACAGATTGACTGTGGTCTGCGGTCTGCGGTCTAGTTGGGCGGCGTTATTGGCCTTTTAAATCCACCCTCTCAAATCTTCAGACGAATTATCAGGGTGTCTTGTTACGGTGAACTATTTGGCTATCTGCCGGTGGACTAGAATGTGAGAAAAAAGCTTGAGAAAAGAGCTCGAGAAGAGAAAAAGCTAGCAACGAACACCAAGGCGGGACTGCAACTGCACGGCAAGACGTCACAGACCCATGAAAACCGTAAAAACTTACTGCATCTGAACTGCAAGCCGACTGTTAAACTGCAGTTTGGGTGCAATTCTGCTTTGCTGTTTGATATAACTGCCCTTTAACATCCCACAGCTGGGTGGCCTCTTTTATTATCAAACTAGTGGATCCGGCAGACTTCGTCCTGCCCGGTGACATACCGATATCGGCGCCACTTACTGACACCCGGTAGGTTACCTGTACCTACCCGGTAATTGTGTTTTCAAACCATCCAGAAACCCATTGAAATATACACACAAAATTTCATCCAAATTGATCCAGCCGTTTAGGAGTTAGGTGACAAACATACGTACAGAAAAATAATAATTTATGTAGCTACTGGTGAGAGAGTTTACCGTATCCACGCGACGGGATGTTTGACAGTTACGAAACCCGTGAAAATGGAAAATGTTTGGAAATCTATGGGAAAATGTTTTTTCTTTTATTTTATGTTTTCGTCTATTTTTTAATGTTTTTAATAGTTATTCTGCTATTCGGGACAGTCCCAAATATAACAAATCAAAAACAATGAAAATCGGTCCAGCCGTTCTCGAGTTATAAGTGGTCGAACTAACACGACTTTGTTATGTATATAGATTTACAAACCCGCCATGGTATTCCAGGCCGACTTGGCGAGCTTTAACGACCATTGTCACATATCGTTACGAGGACCAACAACGGCTAAACGTGCTCTCCAAGGCACAGCTCACTATTTGTGCTACAAACTCTCACTATACTCTGGGCTGACGTTAAAAACTTGACAAAAAATTCTCAATATCTAACAAGTTTTGGCCCAACCTGGGAATCGAATCCAGAACCTCATGATCCGCAATCGAACGTGCTAACCGCTAGAGTATCAAGGCAGTACCTACTGCATCTAAATAGCAATTTTACAGTCGATTTGCAGGCCGTCTGTCTAGTGGGATAAGGAGCCGCGTGTGACACGTTGCCGTAGCGCCGCGCTGCTGTCGCGAATTTTGTATTTCAATCTATACTAATCATCTAGGTGAACTTTGGTAATTGGTTGCTACCAGGCGAGTAATCTATTAGTACTTGGACGCCAAGTGGTGTGTGTGGGTCGCAGACACGTGGATGTCGAGACCTTTGAGGTTGATAGATAACGCAGATTAAAATAATGTCAGCGCAGCAAAATCTTAGCAAAACGCCCACCAACGGAGTAGCTGGCACCGAAGTAGACTGTCTTTTTGCTAACAACCCAGACTCGGCTTTATTAACCGACTTGAGCAAAATAGGAGGATATCAATTCGACACGTTTGCATGTAACATTATTGGAAACGCAATATATTCACATATGATAATCTATTAGGGCTTTCAAACAAATATACATACGAAATATATGTAGGTGTATGTATGTCTACTATATGCAAGTAGGATGTATGTTTGTTCACAGCACATATCTCCGAAACTATTAATCGGATTGTGACCATTTTTTTATTAGCTTACATTTAATTCAATTTAGTGAACAGTACAAGTTTCATCAAAATCGGTTCGGTAGTTTTCAAGATATGGAATAATTTTTTATTTCGGTATTCTAAAGTCGGTTTAATTTTTCTTAAATTATAGCTTGTTATCTACTTAATTTATGCATTTTCATTTTTCAGTATTGAAAAAAGCATTGCGTGCGTTGCGTGCGTGGCTCTTCCGGTTTAGGTATTTTTTGCCGCCATGCGATATCTCCCTAAGTAATAAATCCAACAATGGTTAACATAATATTATTATGCAGTGAAGAAGGAAACATAATATAGTTAATAATTAAAGCGATACATTACTCCCCAAAGGGTTTAATTGATTGGATAGTAGACAGATGAAAGCTCCCCAAAGCCGAACGCAAGTGGCGTAGGTAGATATTCGTACGTGTAATCTAATCACAGCCGGAACGGTATAAAGGGCTCTTTGAATACATTGATTTGGGATTTGTCGCTTGAAAAACCCTAAACTTTCCTTTTAGCACAAGGTTGTTCGTTCCAACTTGTACTAGGTAGGTGAGTCTAATGTTTACGTATTTGATACCCGCGATACCCCTGCGTTCGTGTGGATTTAGGTTTTTCAAGGATCCCGTTGGTAGGATCCTTAAAAACCTCTTTGAGGAAGGATCGATCCTCTTTGATTTTCCGGTGTACAAATTATCCTATTTCTTTCCCTGGGATGTAAGCTATCGCTGTACCTTTGTTATTAAAATTTAAATATTGTCTATAATATAATAAAACTGTAACAGATCCAATTCTGTACATTGAAGATATTTTGAAAATTTTTGTTGGAGGGCATTCTATAATCGATACTGAAGCCAAAACTGCAATTTGTTTCATTTTTGTCTGTCTGTCTGTCTGTCTGTCTGTCTGTCTGTCTGTCTGTCTGTCTGTCTGTCTGTATCTTGGCCGCGCATCACGCCGAAACTACTGAATGGATTCGAATGAAACTTGGTACGATTTGAGTTTATACTCCGAGGTAGGTTATAGGATACTTTTTATCCCGAAATTCAGCAGGGTTCCCTAGGGAGAGGGGAAGAAAGTTAAAACGTGTATTTAGCTGTAATTCATTAACGCGTTGTTCGATTTCACTCATTCTTTTTTTGTTAGAAAGGTAGTACTTTATATATTATCCCGTAAATATTTCAAGGTCATAGGTTTGTTAGTTCAGAAATGACAGACATTTATTGGGTTCAAATAACATGGGACCCGGATCTTTGTACGTACGGCTTATTTTAAACTGGCGTACGTTTAAATTTATGTTTGTCGGTCTGTCTATTTGTTTCAACTAATCTCAGAAACGGCTGGATCGATTTTAACGGAACTTTCAATGGCAGATAGGTGTTGTTATAAGGAGTAACTTAGGCTACATTTAGTTTAAGTACATAAAAGAATTATGGGATCCGTTCCGATCCTAGGTATATAAAACCTATAAACACGCGAACGAAGTCGCGGGGGTCAGCTAGTTCCCAATAAGCATAAAAAAGCATTAATATTATACAATTGAAGATTGAACAAGTATAAATTAAAAATTTAAAAACCCCCGACGTTCGCCATTTTGTGGTGGTGGCCATCTTGGATTTGCATAGTTCTATTCTACTAGTCAAGCCCTTTCATTTGATACCCATATCAAGGGAGTTGTGAAAAAATATGTAATCCGCCATTTTGTAGCGGCGGCCATCTTGGACCGATTCTCATCAAACATAGCTAACAACACTCTCGACTAATTCACCTTTCAAACAGAAAAAAAAACCGCATCCAATTCGGTCCACCCGTTTGAGCGCCACAGGGGAACAGACAGACACACACACACACACACACACACGTCAAACTTATAACACCCCGTCGTTTTTTCGTCGGGGGTTAAAAATGAAAAGCGTGAATCTGACTCGCTCCAGCGCGAGTCTGCAATTTAATTATGTACTGTTATCTGTTTTTGTATTTAAAACAGAGCAATCGCTGAGTTTCTTGCTGGTTCTTTTCGGTAGGAACGAAAGAACGAAGGAACAATTTTGAAAACTCTTCTACTCCAATATCAAGATTACCGAAGCCTTTAAATTATAATACTAATTTACTACTTAAGTAAATGCAGCCTCGGCATCCCCGTAATAGTTAAAGTTAGAATGAAAAGTGAATGAATGGTTATACTCGTAGCTGCAGATTTATATGTTACCCTAGTCCGCGCTCACGAAGATAGCCGGCTACTCAGCATTGAGCGTCTATTTTTAGCTACGCCGGGGAAAGTGAGACCCCAAGCTCGATTGCGAGCGCCCTCTTGCTTGCGCCAGTAGCTTCGTAGCTCGCTACGCTGTGTGCATTCGTAAACAGCGCTCGAGACCGTTCAGGCACACGAGTAGATAAGTACAGAGGGGAAGCTTCTACAAGCGGCCCGCTGTAGGTACACTCACACATATGCGCACGTTTGTCACCCAACTGTACCGGTTGGGGGACCGAGCGGGCGTCCGTGAACCGTTGGTGAGTGTGTGTGTGAGTGTATCTACAGCCGCCGGGCCGTTTGTATGATGCTTCCTCTCTGTACTTATCTACTCGTGTGGTTCAGGCTAGCGGGAACCTACTAAAACTATTTCTTTATCGTTTCATACAATGCCTGCCACCTGGGAAGCTAAGTGTAAATTGCGCGTTTAATAAATGACATAAAATAAAGGAATATGAAAAATTAAAATGGTATTTTTTTTTCTCCTTTATATAATACTAGCTGTTGCCCGCGACTTCGTCCGCGTTAAAAAAATTTAAACGGGAACCTTTTGTTTCCCCGGGATAAAATAGTAGCCTGTCACTTTCCAGGTCCTCAACTAAAAAAATGCAACTGCAAAAAATCACGTCAATCTGTAGTTAAATGTCCGATGATAATAATATGTCGAAAGGAAACCATTTTACCCCCCTTGGGGTGGATTTTCGTGAAATTTTTCTTAGCTTATGCCTACCCCCTAGAAAGAACCTAACTTCCAAATTTCAAGTTAATAATAACAATAACTAAAACTTCACATAAAAAGTTTCATCCCCTTTTTTACCACCCTTAAGGGGAGATTTTCCAGAACAACTTATACAGGTATTTATTATTTAAAATTTATAATCTAAATGCCTATTTTCATATCTGTAACTTCAAAAACATAGAACTTTCATATAACCTTCCTACCCCCATTTTACCCCCTTAGGGGAGGATTTTCGTGAAATATTTTCTAGGCTGATATCTAAGCCCTAGAATGAACCTATCTTCCAAATTTCAAGTTGATAATAACAATAATTAAAACTTAACATAAAAACTTTCAACCCCTATTTTACCACCCTTAAGGGAAGGTTTTTCAGAATAAAATACACAGGTTTATATTATTTAAAACCAATAATCTAAATGCCGATTTTCAGGTCTGTAACTTTAAAAACATAGGACTTTCATACAAACTTTCTACCCCCATTTTACCCCCTTAGGGGAGTATTTTAGGGATACTAAATAGCCTATAACCTTCCCAGGAAATTGTACTACCAAATGCAAAAAGAATTTTTCAAATCCGACTGGTACTTCCAGAGATTAGCGCGTTCAAACAAACAAACTCTTCCGCTTTATTATATTAGTATAGATGCCATATATTATCACTAGCTGATGCCAGCGACTTCGTCCGCTTGAATTCTTAAAAATCTCACTTGTAGGTAGAATTTCCAAAATTCCTGAAACACGTAATTCTTTATTTTTAACCGACAATACAAATACCGATTTTCATTGATATAACTTTAAAAATGACGGACTTTCATACAAACTTTCAACTCCCATTTAACCCGCTTGGGAGTTGTTTTTCCAAATTTCTTTAAACTCGTAACTCTTTATTTTTAACTGAAAATTTAAATATGAATTTTCATGGATATAACTTGAAAAATGACAAACTTTCATACAAACCTTTATCCCCTATTTAACCCCCTTAGGGATGGAATTCGCAATAATCCTTTCTTAGTGTGCGCCTACGTTATAAAAGGAAGCTACTGTGAAAATTTCAAGTTTCTAGCTTCAGTGGTTTTGGCTGTGCGTTGATGATCAGTCAGGACATGCTACTTTATATTATTAATAGAATAGATAGATAGATGAAGGAGCTATGCTCGGATTTTATCTACGTGATTAAAATCAGATGTGAAAAGAATTAGAAGAATCAGTCACTGACATACGTCAACGGGTTGCGAAGCTGAAGTGGCAATATGTGGGTGGGGCACGTAGTTCGAAGAACTAAGCCGTTGGAATAGCTAGGAATTCAGAGCCGCTACTAGTTGGAACGAGCCCATCAGAAGTGCAAGAAGCCGCTGCAAGAGATGTCCAGCACTGGACGTCTATTGACAGTGACGACGACAATGATGGCTGAGATCTTTTGTTACCTAACTGAGCTACTATTTTAATAAACACCTGTATGTGGAATATATTAGTATCAGGTATTTTATATAGATGGTAATATGAATAAAGTGAGAATATTGACTAAATACTCGATTTGTTTACGTCCTACGATATGACTGTTCAACTTATTACAAGTGTAAATTGAAAATTTAAAAAACCCCCGACATTCGCCATTTAGTGGCGGCGGCCATCTTGAATTTGCAATAGTGCTATTCTACTAGTCAAGCCCTTTCATTTGATACCCATATCAAGGGAGTTGTGAAAAAATATATCATCCGCCATTTTGTAGCGGCGGCCATCTTGGACCGATTTTCATCAAACATAGCTAAGAACACTCTCGACTAATTCACCTTTCAAACAAAAAAAACCGCATTCAAATCGGTCCACCCGTTTGAGCGCCACAGGGGAACAGACAGACACACACACACACACACACACACACAGACACGTCAAACTTATAACACCCCGTCGTTTTTGCGTCGGGGGTTAAAAACTAACAAATTCGTTAGTTAGCTTACACAAATACTTAGTAAATAGGTAGGTACCTGTACTTAGCTCGGAAGATTAATAGACCCTCTAATCTTTTTATGAACTTCCTTCAAACTCTGAAAGGGGATAAAATTTTATTTAAGTACAAAAAGAGTTCTGAGGAAAAAGGGAAAATGCAATTTAACTTTATATCCGTCTTGTAGGGTGGCTTGTTAAGGTGATAGTCGCGTCGCTTTGAAAAAAAATCTCGCTTAACACAGTTAGAGAGGTCATGACCATTTATATTTACAGTAATGCGACTAGATATAAATCAATAGATTCGGTATGGTTTAGGACCGTAGACCTGACTTTAAGACCTGAACCCAAAATTACTTAGGTACCTACTTATTTAAGAAAATTTATGCGCAGTGTCTGACCGATCGCATTTTCAAAAATAACAACAAATTTTACCAAACTGTATTCCTATATACTTAAGTATTCAGTCTTATTTTCGAAGTGTAATTGAATGATAGATCTGAAATAACGCTAACAGGTTTTTCAGACTCTTTTCAGGCAGTAGAGTAGCTTACCCAGGAGACTACGAGGAAAAATTTAAATGAGATAAAAATAAAAGGTCACTTATGCGAAAAAAAAAAACATTTTCAGAAAAATGTAAAAATTACGGGTACATACCACGATAAAATATTTGTTTATTTGTCGATATTTCGATCCAGTTACATGGACCGTGGTCACGACGAGAGTCTCGTCCGGCAGTACCGGCCGGCATCCAGTACCGGCCAGTTGCTATTTCTAAGATTCTATAACAGCTAACGCTGACACCATTAGCTCCATTTAAGTAGTTTACTTTGACAAGTCTATGCCCAAAACGGCGGGTTCGAAAAAGTAATATTATATTAGTAATAAAGTAATATTTTCTTTAAAAAATAACATGCTTAACGTAACATAACCTAAAAAATTAAAATTGAATGTTAATTTAGTACAAGATTAAAAAAATTGGAATTCCGGTTTTTTTCATTTTCTGAGAAGATTTACTATTGTAATATATATGTATATTTTTACACCATCAGAAAGTAGAGATTTCAACAAACAGAACGCACACCTACTTTTTGAAAAAAGCTGATATATTTTGACGGATAAATTTTCGATTGAAAATTAGGGTGCTTTTTCGATATTAAGTCAAATATAAGGAGAGAAACTAAATATTTCAAATCAAATAAATTACAGTGTATTTGGGACACAAAAAGGTAAGTTTTCACCAAATTCCGTGAAAAAAAAAGAAATTTATTGTAAAAGATAAAAATAAAAAACCAATAATTTGGTTTTTTGAACTTTTCACATACATTTTGAGGTTGTGCGAAAAAAGTGTAAATACAAAAGTTGTAGATCTTTTTATTACCTACAACTTTGCCATTTGATTTTTTTCCGTAGGACTTGTAGTTTTGCCGGAAATCGAGATAAACCGTTTTTTACCCTTAAAACTCCCCCCCCCCCTTTTTTTCCCGAGCTCAGATCGCCCGTAAATTATTTTTCCTTGTATTTTTATAATATTCTCCTCCTTTTCCAATGGGTTTCATCCTACTGTGTGGTTAATCCTACTGTATTTTTTTTTTTTCAAAAATTATCGACACTGGTGTAGTATGCAAACATTTCGAAACAATTTAGAATAATTTCTTACATATTCAATATTCAATCATTTCACAAAGGAGTCGAAAAAACTATGACAGAGTTTTATCTTTAATTTGACAAAGGAATCATAATCTATACTAATAAATAAAATTGAAGTGTCTGTCTGTAATATCGAAATAACTACCTCATATTAAGCTCATATGGTTATTTGAACGCTACCATAACCGAATCACACGTTTTTAAAATTTTTGTCTGTCTGTCTGTCTGTCTGTCTGTCTGTCTGTCTGTCTGTCTGTCTGTCTGTTTGAACGGGCTAATCTTCGGAACGGCTGAACCGATTTTGACGGGACCTTCACATACAAGTAGAGAATTAACCAGGGAGTAACATAGGCTACTTTTTTAACCGACTTTCAAAAAAGGAGGAGTTGTGTTTTTCTACCTATGTACACCGATATCTCCGAGATTTCTAAACCGATTTGCGTAATTTTTTTTTTTAATCGATAGAGAAACATTGCGACCCTGTTCTATAAAAAATTTGGATTCCAACTACTCAATCCTGATGCTGTATGGGGACCTGTGTGCTTAGTCTAAAGCGGAACACTCGAAAACGAACTCGAAAACTATTGATCGATTTCAGAGTAAAATAGACCTAAAATGGCTTGTATTAAGGTTTGAGTTCGCCAATACATTCAGCATTGTTCGAATGCTGAATGTATTGGCGAACTCAAACCTTAATACAAGCCATTTTAGGTCTATTTTACTCTGAAATCGATCAATAGTTTTCGAGTTCGTTTTCGAGTGCTCCGCTATAGACTAAGCACACAGATCCCCAAAACTAATGGGTTTTAGAAACATTCGGTTATTTAAATTGATATTGGGGGTACCAATTAAAGACTTTATCGTTGAATGAACTCGAGTAGGTACATATCCAACTCCTCAACCCTGATGCTGTAAGGAATTGTTTTCCGAAATCGTGGGGATCCCACGGGATTTTTCCGTTTTGGGGACGGGTTTCTACAGATAGGGTTTCTAAATCCACACGGGCGAAGCCGTGGGCATCATCTAGTAAACATAATATAATAGGGGTTTACGTTTTCAATATATTTTGAAACAGTTTTAAAGTTCTAAGCTGTTTTGTAATTAAAGTTGGTACCTACTTACTTTGGCATAAAGTGAAACAATTATTACTGTTTTAGTTGAAGTTTGCAACTCGCATATTTGAGAAATTAATAAGCAGAAAAAGCATATGAAAATGTTGTTTCAACTTTCACATACTTTTTTGAAGTTTTCACTGTTTAATAGTTACGGACTTAACTAGTAAATTAAATAAAATAGCTATATTTCTTAATCTACCTAACACAACTTTATTCAGTTTGAATTTGGGTTAATTTAATAACCACCTACAAATAAACTATAATATTTATTTCAATAAATTATAATGAAATGAAATAAGAAATTTCATAATAATTTTTAAACACCTATTCAACAAGGTTTCATAAGGTAAGGAAGGTAAATGATACGAAATTCTCTCCTTCCATTTTTAAACTTCGGTTGACAGTCCAAATGCACAAAGCATAGACACAAATAGAGCCCTTAATATAGAATATAAAATATAAATATAAGCCTCTTGGCTTAAACTATAAGGTGAATCCAGAGACATCAAGTCAAGACATTCCAGGAAAAGCTGACCAATCACATTATTGTGCGATGTCATGACAAGTGTAAATTAGAAATTTAAAAAACCCCCGACACTCGCCATTTTGTGGCAGCGGCCATCTTGGATTTGCAATAGTGCTATTCTACTAGTCAAGCCCTTTCATTTGATACCCATATTAAGGGAGTTGTGAAAAAATATGTAATCCGCCAATTTGTAGCGGCGGCCATCTTGGACCGATTTTCATCAAACATAGCTAACAACACTCTCGACTAATTCACCTTTCAAACAAAAAAAAACCGCATTCAAATCGGTTTACCCGTTTGAGCGCCACAGGGGAACAGACAGACACACACACAGACACGTCAAACGTATAACACCCCGTCGTTTTTGCGTCGGGGGTTAATAAAATAATCTCGTCTAAATGTCCCTCTATTCTTAAACTTCTCCACGAAGGTACACTCAGCTTCTCTGTCTACGCTTTAATCAAAACGCACCCTTAAAATATAGGTATAGTTAGCCTTAACATAATAACAAGAAAATATATAGGGAAAATAAATTGAAGTAAGTCACGGTATTTAATGACTCCGATAATGCGATCATTAGTTAAATGGCAGTTGTTTTTCTGGAATCTGGCCCCTTTTATAACGGTAGGCGTGGGCGTGGGAGTGATCCAAGGATCAAGCGAGAGCGTCGTAGACATGCTGGCGGCGAGCGTCCTCGCCCGGACAAACTTTGCATTACCGACACATATATCTTAATATATAAAATTCTTCTGTAAGTGTGTTTGTCCACTAACTCCTCCTAAATGGCTGGACCGATTTGCATCAAAATCGATGCAACCTTTTGGAGATTAGCCGTAACAAAAAGATAAATAGACAAACACAACGCACGCCAACTTAAGATGATAAATCCATACGTTCATAGGTTTCTGTACAATCCGGGTTCCAAAATATATGGAATCACTGTGGGTTGTGATGGCTGTAATTTCTAAACCGAACTGCAAAACCGATGACTTTGAAATATTTACAGGATAATTTTTAAAGTTTATTTCCTTTCTAACAAAAATAAATAAATAATGAAATCAGACTACGCGTTAATGAATTACGGCTAAGTACACATTTTGACTTTCATCCCCTCTCCCAAGGAAACCGCGTTGAATTTCGGGATAAAAAGTATCCTAAGTATATGTTACTCCGTAGTAACAAGTGAACTTAAATCATGCCAAGTTTTATTTCAGTCCATTCAGTAGTTGTTGCATGATGTGTGCACAAGCATACAGATAAACAGACAAACAGTCAATTCGACAAACAGATAAAAATTTCAATGATTACATTATTATATTGTTCTATGACTTATTCCTAACGTCTCCCAGTTATTTTTTTGCAAAAATCTTTAATGTACTGATACGGTAATTTTACGATTTTATTATAATATGCATAGATTTTATTATTTGAACTAAAACCAAAACACCCAGTTGTAAATTTTTCATCTGTATACATAATATTATGTTTGTAAGTATAACTACTCTTCAAAACGGTTGGATTGCTTGTGGTGGGACTTTTACAGGCTCGCTGAGGATTAGTCCTCAGCAAAGAGCAGAGCTTGGGTTGAGAACTGGGTTATTTTATCCCGGGAAACTCCTACGGGATTTTTAAAACCACGCAGACGAAGCCGCGAGTCAGCGCTGGTACATTGTATATGTAATTCTAGCTACGTCACTAAAGACGTTACTAATAATTCTTGCACATAACCTAACAATAGAATTTACATATATATAACGTCGACTCGAGAAAAATGTATATGTATATTTTTCTTGTCGACGTAACTGTTTGGATTTTCAAATGGGTTATCCAAACGTTCTAATAAAGATAACAATCCGTATGAGATCACTATCTTATGTAAGCGTATTCTTAATAAAGGTAAGAAGCGTAGGTTTTGACAATGGAATAAACGTTTACCCATATATGAAGCTGAAGCCATCAGTGTTTTTTGTATCTACAAAGTACTCTCGACGTGAACATTGATTAGGTTTTATTGACCGATCAAAGGCCCCTATCCCACTGGCGTTTTGCGAGCGTTGACGTTTCTCCAACGTCTGCGCAGCGTTGTCGCAACGTTAACGTTGCGAAGTCGAAGCGTGAACGGTTGCCATTATAGTAGGGGAGCCGAGGATGCTAAATGTGGATTTACTCGAGCGTCGTCGGGACTTAGTAGATTTTATAGATTAGTTGATAGGAAGAATAAAAGGTTATATAAAGTTTTCCATTTCAGTGGTGGGGAAAGCTTCTAGCTGCACGTTCTCATTTTCAATAGACGGTTTTTATAACTTCGGCTTGTGGAAATCGGCTGATTACATTTTTTTTGTTATTTTTGCATCATTTCCTTCAAACTAGAAAAAAATTCAACAACCCTCGGGATTCGAGAAGGTCAAGATAACGTTTTTTTTTTGCAACTTTGTAACGCTCCCATTCTCGTACGTTACGTTCAAATAGTCTGATTTTTTAAATATACTTTTCTTAGCTCGTAATTAACCCACCATATCTTAATCTGACGTTTCGGACTATTTCTGTCCATCATTTTTTTATTTTGCGCGCGGCTCTATTTAAAGGGCTTATATATGGTAGAGGGTACTCCGTAGGATGCAAGATGCCTCGCCTCTCTTATCTTAATCTGACGCGCTTGAGTAAATCCAAAAATCCCCTCTTGGGCTCCCCTACTATTAGACACTCTCAACGTTGACGTCGCGTCAACGCGACGTTGTCGCTGCGCAGACGTTGGAGAAACGCTAACGCTCGCAAAACGCCAGTGGGATAGCGGCCAAAAGGAGGTCCAATTTTACAGATCGGATTTTACTGATCCTTTACTTGGGTGAATTAACACTTTGCCTGTCTGTCTTTTGAGCCTTATTACTTCTAAAATAAACAACGCATTTACCTACTTAAATTCATACATAATTATAAAGATCAAAGCTAATAATAAAATCTATCTTATCTTCTTCTTCTATAATATAATAAAACTGTAACAGATCCAATTCTGTATATTGAAGATATTTTGAAAAAATATACTTTTTATCCCGAAATTCAGCACGGTTCCCTTGGGAGAGGGGAAGAAAGTTAAAACGTGTATTTAGCTGTAATTCATTAACGCGTAGTTTGATTTAACTCATTCTATTTTGTTAGAAAGGTGATACTTGTGAGTACTTTATGTATTGTCCCGTAAATATTTCAAGGTCATAGGTTTTTTAGGTCAGAAATGACAGACATTTATTGGGTTCAAATGACTTGGGACCCGGATCTTTGAACGTACGGCTTATTTTAAACTGGTGTGCGTTTAAATTTATGTTTGTTGGTCTGTCTATTTGTTCCAGCTAATTTCCGAAACGGCTGGATCGATTTTAATGGAACTTTCAATGGCAGATAGGTGATGTTATAAGGAGTAACTTTAGTTAAGGTACATAAAATAATTATGGGATCCGATCCGATCCTACATAAAAACCTATTTCCACGCGAACGAAGTCGCGGGGATCAGCTAGTTATAAATATATATAAGTTACATAGAAGAGGCGCTAAATTGAATGGAAAGGGGTCGTATTGTTAATTGTTTATATAGAAAAAATTATAAAAACTTTGGATCTATCCCGGTTGATGGGACAACTTTGTATCAATAACTTTTAAAGAAAGCAAAAAATTTCAAAAATATTCTTTAAAAATTTACGATTTGGGTGGCAATCAAAGTTATACCTATTACCCCCCAGGTTTGCCGTCATTCTCAAAATCAGCTTCATACACACACACACACAACAAAAAATAACATCAGTGAATTAACATAAAGAAAAAAAAATGGATTTATTTGGTTCATAGTTATTGTGAATTAGTTCGTAAGTTATGTTTAACTGACAGATAAGCAAGCATTTTATCGTAATTTGTATCTAGTTGGCGAATTCCAAACGAGAACCATTTTATTAGTTGGCCTTAAACAAAGAGCTTTAATCTTCTTTTAATTGGGAGGGTGTGAAGTCAGAAAGGCTACCTTTCTATTATTGGCACAGTGTACATTATGCATGACCTAATTCTGAACAGAATACCAAATTAAACTAGCTTTAGGCTACTGAGCGGCTCGACCTAATGTAGGCGAGAAAAGTAAAATGCAGTTAACTATTTTTCGGGTTGAAAAGAGAGTTCTGTAGCGTATCTTCCTATAAATATTAACGAGGCGTCGTCGTACGTGCTTCAGTTCCGGAAAGTTTCGCTCTCAAGCGCCACTTTTTACTCTACAAGCTGTTTACTTAAGCAAGGATTTAACTCAGAGTTTACACAACCAACATCTCCTGAGAATATTCCAGAGTCGGAGTAAAATGTGCGTGTAGCGTTTGTATGCGTGCGTATGGGGTGGTTTGCTTTTCCTGCATGTTTACTGGCGGGAGGTATATATTGCATGGTGTATATGGTATACCATAAAGATTTATCTGCATTAGCGTATTAAAGGAAAATAATTCCGTTTTTCCTCTGTGCTTGTACCTTGTATTTAAAATGTTTGTAGTTGTTATGCAACAGTGTAGCGTTTTACAAATACTACTGCTACAGCTACGCCGTAGACACATAGCTACGACTTAGACATACGTTATTATTTTTTTTAACCCCCGACGCAAGAACGACGGGGTGTTGTAAGTTTGACGTGTCTGTGTGTGTGTGTGTGTGTTTGTGTTGTGTGTGTGTGTGTGTCTGTGTCTGTCTGTTCCCCCGTAGCGCTCACACGGATGAACCGATTTGAATGCGGGTTTTTTGTTTGAAAGGTGAATTTTTCGGGAGTGTTCTTAGCTATGTTTGATGAAAATCGGTCGAAGATGGCAGCCGCCACAAAATGGCAGATTACATATTTTTTCACAACTCCCTCAATATGGGTATCAAATGAAAGGGCTTTACTAATAGAATAGCACTATGCAAATCCAAGATGGCCGCCATCACAAAATGATGAATGTTGGGGGTTTTTTAATTTTTACTTTTAATTTTATCACTACCTAATACACTACTGCTACAGCTACGCCGTAGACACAAAGCTACGACATAGATATACGTTAATATTATTCACTATCTAATAATTCTTACTGATAATTATGCGATTGTAACCCTCTCTGTCTGTCTGTCAGTGATGGTTTCACGCCTAAACTACAGAACCAATTTTGATGAAATTTGGTACGGAGATAAACTAGACCTTGAAGAATATAGACTACTTTTTATCCCAGAAAATCATAGAGTTCTTGAGGGATTTTTAAACAATCGAAATCAATGCGGATGAAATTTCGGGCGGGAAAAGTAATATAATTACTTATTTTGAGGATATTATGATATTCACAGCTTCAAAATAAACTTCATGTTTTCCTTAATCGAGGCTTAAAAGTTTAAAAGATAAGACTTACTCGTACATCTGTGAAGTTTATATTTCTGATCCCGCTTAAAGTTACGATGTAAGTTTATTTCGCAAAAGAACGATAACAATGTGCGCTATATCTTTGTAGTCGTTGTGGCTATTGACTCCGTATCAAAAGTTCCGATGAATCAGTTTTTAGGTAGTAATATTTTCTTTGTGTATATTGAGAGGCATGAATCAGTATCAGTATTGAGTACCGTCAGCGAGTGGGCGTCGGGGGGAGATTGCAGATCCATTAATCATATTACGGGCACTTTATTGCTCCAATAAAACACTGATATAAACCTACTTAACGTGGCCCCATAGAGCTTCTTAGAATCGAGTCACACTAAGAGCGGGATTTTTAAACGTTATGCGTGACAATTAGAAGGCACTGTTCAAAGCCAAGAATTAAATTGATATAGAGATTAACTCAATTGTAGGAGCTGGGATTTAAGAATTAGTTGTAGTTAAATTAATCGTGTTTTTATATCTATACTAATAAATAAAATTGAAGTGTCTGTCTGTAATATCGAAATAACTACCTCATATTAAGCTCATATGGTTATTTGAACGATACTATAACCGAATCACACGTTTTTAAAATTTTTGTCTGTCTGTCTGTCTGTCTGTCTGTCTGTCTGTCTGTCTGTCTGTCTGTCTGTCTGTTTGAACAGGCTAATCTTTGGAACGGCTGAACCGATTTTGACGGGACTTTCACATACAAGTAGAGAATTAACCAGGGAGTAACATAGGCTACTTTTTTAACCGACTTTCAAAAAAGGAGGAGTTGTGTTTTTCTACCTATGTACACCGATATCTCCGAGATTTCTAAACCGATTTGCGTAATTTTTTTTTTAATCGATAGAGAAACATTGCGACACTGTCCTAAAAAAAATTTGGATTCCAACTCCTCAATCCTGATGCTGTAGGGGATCTGATCCCCAACACTAATGGGATTTAGGCACTGTCGGTTATTTAAATTGATATTGGGGATACCAATTAAAGACTTTATTGTTGAACTAGATGATGCCCACGGCTTCGCCCGTGTGTATTTAGGTTTGTAAAAATCTCGTGAGAACTTTGATTTTCCAGAACAAAAAGTAGCCTATCTGTAGTAAGTAGTAACCCGTCCACAAAACGGAAAAATTCCGCGGGATCCTTACGATTTCGGAATGCAATTCCTTACAGCATCAGGGTTGAGGAGTTGGACATGGACATGTACCTAGGTCATTCAACAATAAAGTCTTTATATATATATTGGTCAGATATCTATCTGTCGTATTTTTTAATCTATCGATTAAAAAAAAAATTACGCAAATCGGTTCAGAAATCTCGGAGATATCGGTGTACATAGGTAGAAAAACACAACTCCTCCTTTTTTGAAAGTCGGTTAAGAAAGTAGCCTATGTTACTCCCTGGTTAATTCTCTACTTGTATGTGAAAGTCCCGTCAAAATCGGTTCAGCCGTTCCAAAGATTAGCCCGTTCAAACAGACAGACAGACAGACAGACAAAAATTTTAAAAACGTGTGATTCGGTTATAGTATCGTTCAAATAACCATATGAGCTTAATATGAGGTATTCAATTTTATTTATTATTAGTATAGATGACCTCGAGTAGGTACATGTCCAACTCCTCAACCCTGATGTTGTAAGGAATTGCATTCCGAAATCGTAAGGATCCCACGGAATTTTTCCGTTTTGTGGACGGGACACGGGTTACTACTTACTACAGATAGGCTACTTTTTGTTCTGGAAAATCAAAGTTCCCACGAGATTTTTACAAACCACACGGGCGAAGCCGTGGGCATCATCTAGTTTTGTAATAATGGGTGCATCAAATGGTAGAATGAGGAGACCATAATTCAGATTTCTCTCTGCGTCACTAACTCATGATTTATGAGAGATGTCACCTTTTCCATCATCCACATAATATTGTTGTAATGGTTTTTTTGAGATAGGTATTAAAAGAACAAGTCCGATAGTCCTTTCGATGCACGATTAATTATTAACAGATGATTGTGATAATAATCTAGGAAAGATGGCTTTACTTATCCTCTGAGGCCCGAAGGCAAGTTGAAGAAATAACGAGATTCGGACCACGACAGTTCAGATACCCTGGTTACCCATCCAGATACCGACTTGGATCAAAACTGCTCAAAGCACAGGCCATATTGGGAGCGAAGCGAAACGAAACGAGGTTCATTTCGCTTCGCTCATTTTGTTAGGACTATGATAACTCGCAAGTTCTCATCTTCTGTAGTTCGCGGTGGGAACATGAGCGAAAAGGTGAAAAGACGTGGTAGCGTAATGAGTGTAGCAAAACGAACCTAGTTTCGTTTCACTTAACTCCCAATGTGGCTCAACCAGTGCAATCGATTGATATCCGACGCTCAGTTGAATAATGATAACAATAAAGTTCAGGTAAATATAAATTATAGTTACGGATTAACGAAAGTTTATAAGTTGAGCCGATTGTTCGCCTTAACGAGAATGACTTAAATGGCCCATCGATCGCCTAGCGTTGTACTAAATTATGTAGCTACCCAAACAACTGCCAGAGATATTTATAGCGAGAATGTCTATCACTAGAAGGGTCATGATAAAAACAGAATACCCTGCGCTATTTTACAACATCGCGTAGAATGTCCTCGCCTACGTTCAACAGATGAAATTTATAAATAAATTCTGAACCCTTATTCATGTCGCGAGACGCCCGCTCAGGATAGATTGTATGTAATAAATTTTTTCGATGTTAAGTAATATTTACGTTTCTACCAGTTTCTCAGTGAGTGTAGATTTATTTTGATCAGTCTCACTTGTACGGAATAACGAAAGTCAAGGAAAGAACTGCCTTAATTTTTTTTTTTACTAAATATGTATTACTTACTCAAAAGGTATGACATAACATGTATCATCAAACATTTACAGTAACATTCGTTACATTAAAGTATCTACAAATAGCATAATATAAAAGGACGTAAATCAGAATTTATTATTAGACTAAACTAGACGTCATTTATCAGTCTAGCCGTTACTAGTGAACGACAATCAGTGCAATTTGTCACAGAGCGTTTCCAATAATAACACTCCATGAAAATAGCATTTATTGACATTTGAAAAATAATACCTTCTCGTAGAAGGCAATTAAAGCGAATATCATAAGTCATAATAAAACGACTGAATGCTTGTGTTCGGAAACATAAATATGTTAATATTCATTCGTTATATTATGGGTAAGTCGTAGACCGACGCGATCGTTCTATACAGTGAGACAGTTCTTCTGTCGAGACAGCCGTTCTGTTGAGAAAATTGATCAATTGATCAAATGGAATATAGAAAGAATGAATAATGTAGATGACCTCAATGCGCGCCCAGCGAGCATAAGCCCGTGCAGCTAACCAACGCCTGCCAGCAACGTTGCGTGAACGTGTTTGGTGTTTATGTGTGTGTGTCTGTCTGTTTCACCGTAGCGCTCAAACGGGAGAATCGATTTCAATGCAGTATTTTTTGTTTGAAAGGTGACTTAGTCGGAAGTGTTCTTAGCTATGTTTGATGAAAATCGGTCCAAGATGGCTGTCGCCACAAAATGGCGGATTACATATTTTTCCACAACTTCCTCAATATGGGTATCAAATAAAAGGGCTTGGCTAGTAGAATAGCACTATGTAAATGCAAGATGGCCACCACCACAAAATGGCGAAGGTCGGAGGTTTTTTAAATTTTTAATTTATACTTGTTTATGTATTGCGTGGCAGTCATACATTTTTTTCTGACAATGTGCATGTCGGATCGTGGAAGAACTTATTTTTTTTTGAATAAAATAGTATGAATATTGAATATACCTATTAAAGATTTTTTGTGTGTCACAAGAGTGGCATACAAAATATATACGACGACTCCAGTCGGATTGGGCCACCATATTGGTACTTAAAGGGGTAAGTGCATAAGCTGACAGAGCAGGGAGTTCTCATATTGTGTGTTTTAAGTTTGATGCCAAGAGTTCGAGTTGCCAAGCTATAGGCAATATGCAGTTGAGACTCATCGCATCGGTGTAGCTCTGCCTATTGCGTCGACTGACAAAAAAGTGTAACGGAAGCTATTCCCATAATACTCCCTTAACCTTACACTATAAATTAATCGATACCGCCCTAGTGTTGCCCTATGCTATTGAGTTTTTTTTTTCAAAATGTACTCTTAAATATATGCAGATATTATGGTTATGTATAAAGATTTTTGCAAAATAATAACTGGGGGATGTTAGGGATAAGTAATAGAAAAAAAAAGCTATTTTTGAAATTTTTGTCTGTTTGTCTGTTTGTCTGTATGTTTGTGCGCGCATCACGCAAAAACTACTGAATGGATTGAAACAAAACTTGGTATGATTTAAGTTCATACCACGGAGTGACATAAAGGATACTTTTTATCCCGAAATTCAGCACGGTTCCCTAGAGAGAGGGGATGAAAGTCAAAATGTGTACTTAGCTGTAATTCATTATCTAATGCGTGGTCCGATTTCATTCATTCTTTTTTTGTTAGAAAGGAAATACTTTAAAGATTACTGGCTAATCTCTTAAAAGGCTGGGTCGATTTAGATGGGACTTTCACTGGTGGATGTTTACATTTTTATCTACCTAAACATCCGCCAGTGAACTTTTAACAGTTTTTAGTAAGGCATGAGCGCAAAGGAGCTTAGGAAAGACAAATGACTCCCACGGGATGTTTAAAAACCAATATCCACGCGAACGATGTCGCGGGTTTCCGCTTGTTCTTTAATAAGTAAAGTAAATATGTCGTATTCATATTATTAAAGATTTGTAATAATTCCAGGCTTTAAAAGTATGTAAAATGCACGGGTAAAATGAATAACATTTATTTCATGCACATATCGCGCATGTAGTTGACAGTTTAGCACCTATTTATTAGTCCATTTCATTATGAAAGGGCTACCCGCTAGCAATTTCTGACCGTCCTTATTTTGTACGTGACTATCTTGAAGATCACGTCTTCAGGTCCATTTAGTTCAATTTCGCATGGTTAATTCCCTTAGTCCCTACAGAAAGATTAAAATTAAGAACTTTAGGTTTAGCTTGCAATTTAAGAATCATGTACTTTTTTCTTTATGCTAGAGCTAGTGGACCCGGCAGACTTCGTCCTGCATGGTGACATACCAACATTGGCGCCACCTACCCGGTGAGACCCGGTAGGTTACCTGTAGGTACCTACCCGGTAATTGTGTTTTCAAACCATCCAGGAACCCACTGAAATATACAAAAAAAAATTCATCCAAATCAGTTCAGCCGTTTAGGAGGAGTTAGGTGACAAACGCACGTACGGAAGAATTATATTGTAGGTACGGGTGAGAGAGTTTACCGTATCCACGCGACGGGATGTTTGACAGTTACGAAACCCGTGAACATTTTGTATGGGAAAATGTTTTTTCTCATATTTTAATTTTTCGTAAATTTTCTAATTTTTTTAATATTTATTATGCTATTCTGGATGGAGACAAATACAACAAATTAAAAACCATAAAAATTGGTCCAGCCGTTCTCGAGTTATAAGTGTTCGAACTAACACGACTTTGTTTTATATATATAGATTCTTCTTCTCATACATCGTACATCCTTAAAGCATACTTAATTATGAAATTCTAATAGCAGTATGGTAAAAGGCATATCGTAATGGTTTCCCTTTTTGGTCACTTGATATCATTGATCATCATGATAGTCATTATTGCTTAAAAAAACTTCATTTTAGTCATTCCAAAAATGGATTGTTATTGACATTTGCGCTGGGGCCAAAGAATGACGTAACGAGACCTCGGTAGCTACAAAGCATAGCATGCATAGGACCACAGCCTTCTGGTTCTGGTCACAGGTTTCTGGTCTAGAATTTCGGAGTGAGCTTGGAAGGCTGAAACGACCAATCCCGTAAGATCTATCTTAGTACAATGAATATAAAATTATTTTGCTATAATCCGCTAACAGTGACAAATTTGTAGGCACAACACCACACAGTCTTGTAGGCACAACACCACACAATCTTGTAGGCACAACACCACACAAATTCACCACAAAACAAACTCGACGATCGTTTCGCTCCGACACCGGAGCATCTTCAGGAGATGTCGACTTCACAACGGACGATTGCAAAGTGAGTTCGTGTCGAATGAGCGGTCTTATATATACTATCCCCGCTTAGTCATATAAGACCTATAATATAAGACCGCTCATTCGACACGAACTCACTTTGCAATCGTCCGTTGTGAAGTCGACATCTCCTGAAGATGCTCCGGTGTCGGAGCGAAACGATCGTCGAGTTTGTTTTGTGGTGAATTTGTGTGGTGTTGTGCCTACAAGATTGTGTGGTGTTGTGCCTACAAGACTGTGTGGTGTTGTGCCTACAAATTTGTCACTGTTAGCGGATTATAGCAAAATAATTTTATATTCATTGTATATCATGGAATTCCGCAAAGTAACGCCTGCTTCCATTCAACATCTATCTTAGTGTCTAATGACAACTCATAAAAAGTAGCCCGACCGACATAAGTACCCTTTTATTTTATGGCCGTTGATCATACCACTACTACTACAGCCTTTTAACGTCCCACTACTGGGCACAGGCCTCCTCTCTCATAGGAGAGAGGGATTTAGAGCTTAGACCTACCACGCTGCTCCAATGCGGGTTGGTGGGCTTACAACACATAAAATACAGCTACAGGGTGACGATCGCAATAACTGACTTGTCCTAGGTGAGGTCACGACGCGACGCTATGCGACTCCATAGAAAATAACAAATTTATCTACGCGACAACTTAAGCCACGCATATTTTCGCATTATGTCACGTTCTCGCGTTTGTCATTCATCTAGGACAACAGGTGATTATAGCAGACTCACTATGGGCTAAAATTCGCTTTTCCAGTAATAAATACGACAGTAATAAATTAAATTGTAGCAATGTGATAATCATAGTTTTTTGCTGTGGGTGTAGGAGACTGCCAATTTATTACTTCGTTCCGTGCAATTTGCATCTGCAATTCAGAATTCTTTTTTGTAATGACTTGCAAGTAGATAGGTACCTAATGACTCAAGTAAAATGCTGCTGTTGAAAACTACGTAAAAATTTGAATTTATTCAAGGAACCGTTGCGAAGTCGAAATGCATAGAAGTAAGGAAGCGCTCTCGACAGCTGGGAACGTCTCTTATTTTCACTTTTCCACGCCGTATTTGCGTAGGGTTGAGATCGGGCAGTGCGTGGCTTGTTGATAACGCTTTCACAATTTACGTATGCCAGGAATACTGTTGGCACTCAGCCAGTTCAGATGTCCTTGTTGGCTTCTCAAGAAATCTACGATACAATTGATTTGAGTTTTTTCAAGTCACTTTAATGCAATTGTTTATTAATTCCGAGCATGTTTGTTCAAACCAGTTCAACCTAAAAAATTTTCGCGTTCAAGTAGCTCAGTCTCTTCTTTTAAATTGTTGTTTTATAGATATTATGATTGTCAATAAGAAATTCCGTCTTACATATTCCGCGCACCTTCAACATGAGATGGAACATACACAAAATACACTAAAATGTTTCATGTTTGTAATTATTTATTTAATAACAAAAGAAACATTTTAAGAAAATAATAATTTGTACTTTGATAAAAACTTGGAAAGTTAATTTCGTTATTTGAAATTATGAAGAAAAGCACCTAGTCGGACACCCAACGATGGTTTTCCAATTACGGTATTTTAGACCCCGTTCCCGTGACAATAAACATGCATTTTTATATGTTTTTTGTTAAATGCGCGTTAGCATGTGAACGCCTTAAACTAAATAAATAAGTATACAAGTATATAAATTAAAAAACCCCCACCATTCGCCATTTTGTTGTGGCGGCCATCTTGGATTTACATAATACTATTTCTACTAGCCAAGCCCGTTCATTTGATACCCATATTGAGGGAGTTGAGAATGAGAATGAGAATTTAAAATTTTTCCATAATCGCAATCAGAACGTTATAAGAATATAGAAGTTTTTTTAAAGCAATATCTTACTTATGACATTAATTTGACCTTGCAATTTCAAGTCGGACTCAAGTACCAATTTTAACGCACCTATGTAGGGCAGGCTTTAATCGGTGATTACAAGATACTTTAGAACTATTGGTACAAAAATAAACTTTATGGAGGCGTGCGTGAGAAAGCGAACGGCGACCGAAATAGCTGCCTACAATCAGGGCATTTCCCTTTCTTATTTTCGTTTTTTATTACCTATCGTTAGTAAGCCAGGTTATAGAACTCATAGTACTTAAGTGTAGTTTTCGTGAAAGTTAACTCAGGAGAACATACTTAATGCCATAACGTTTCTAGTTGTTCCAGTTAAAAGTCAATAACAGAATAACGTGAAATATAGGCTGTCGGATTGTTTGTTCAGAAACTTAGTCAGCTTTATTGTCTCCGAAGTACTTACCGCAGCGAGACGAAAATAAAGTTGAAGTTTATACGCACCCACGTAAGAAATAAAAAATCCTATGTTTTATTATTTAGGTCATCTTGTTATGTCCTTCAGTTGGTATACCCTGGAACAAAATTTTTAGTGATTAATAACAAGCTGAATTTTCGTGAGCAGGTTTGTTTCGACGAGACGAACAACTTTTTTATCTATGAAAATTCTCGATGGAGGTAGCTAATCGAACCAGCTGATTTTTTGTATGCAGCCTAATAAATACTTGTATAATGAAATAGACCAGAGTAATTCCCTTCAAAAATAATAAAAAGTAAAGAAAAATCACAGTAGGATGAAACCCATTGGAAAGGGAGGAGAATATAATAAGAATTAAAGGAAAAATAATTTACGGGCGATCTGAGCTAGGGAAAAAAAATTGGGGGAGTTTTAAGGGTAAAAAACGGTTTATCTTGATTTCCAATAAAACTACAAGTCCTATGGAGAAAAGTCCAATGGCAAAGTTGTAGATAATAAAAAGATCAACAACTTTTGTATATTACTTTTTTCATTTAACCCTCAAAATGTATGTGAAAAACTCAAAAAACCATGTTTTTGGTTTTTTATTATTATCTTTTACAAAAATATTTTTTTTTTCACGAAATTTGGTGAAAACTTACCTATTCATATCCCAAATACACTGTAATTTATTTGATTTGAAATGTTTATTATTTCTCCTTATTTTGACTTAATATCGAAAAAGCACCCTAATTTTCAATCGAAAAACCATCCGTCAAAATGTCAGCTTTTTTCAAAAAGTAGGTGTGCTTTCTATTCGTTGAAATCTCTACTTTCCGATGGTGTAAAAATATATATATATATTACTATAGTAAATGTTTTCAGAAAATGCAAAAAATCGAAAAACCAGAATTCGAAATTTATTTTAATCATTATATATACAATTTCATCAAAAATGTGACTGCTGCAATTTTTTTCAATTAAAAATTTGATTTATTAAATGCTAATTACATTTGTGTCATAGAAAACTCATCTATACTAATAAATAAAATTGAAGTGTCTGTCTGTAATATCGAAATAACTACCTCATATTAAGTTCATATGGTTATTTGAACGCTACCATAACCGAATCACACGTTTTTAAAATTTTTGTCTGTCTGTCTGTCTGTCTGTCTGTCTGTCTGTCTGTCTGTCTGTCTGTCTGTCTGTCTGTCTGTCTGTTTGAACCGGCTAATCTTCGGAACGGCTGAACCGATTTTGACGGGACCTTCACATACAAGTAGAGAATTAACCAGGGAGTAACATAGGCTACTTTTTTAACCGACTTTCAAAAAAGGAGGAGTTGTGTTTTTCTACCTATGTACACCGATATCTCCGAGATTTCTGAACCGATTTGCGTAATTTTTTTTTTAATCGATAGAGAAACATTGCGACCCTGTTCTATAAAAAAATTGGATTCCAACTCCTCAATCCTGATGCTGTAGGGGACCTAATCCCCAAAACTAATGGGTTTTAGAAACTTTTGGTTATTTAAATTGATATTGGGGGTACCAAGTAGAGACTTTATCGTTGAATGAACTCGAGTAGGTACATATCCAACTCCTCAACCCTGATGCTGTAAGGAATTGTATTCCGAAATCGTGGGGATCCCACGGGATTTTTCCGTTTTGGGGACGGGTTTCGACAGATAAGCTACGTTTTGTTCTGGAAAATCAAAAGTTCCCACGGGATTTTTAAAAACCTAAATCCACACGGGCGAAGCCGTGGGCATCATCTAGTAATATATAAAAATAAATGTAAATCGTACTATATTGAATTTAGATACTTTAATTTGATTACGCTATATAGTCATTACAATATTTTTAAATGCATTAATCTTGTTATTCATAAATACTTTATCTTGAATAGAATAGAATAGAATAGAATAGAAATGTTTTTCATTCAAATAAACTTTTACAAGTTTTACAAGTTTACTTTCGAATAGTCAATTGAATCTACCATTGGTTCGGAATGCCATTCCAACCGAGAAGAACCAGTAAGAAACTCGGCGATTGCTCTTTTTTAAATTAATATAATATGAATATAACAATTTTATGTTGAGTACATGATTGAATTGCCGTCTCGCGCATTGATGGAACGAGTCAAAACCACACTTTTTATCATTTATATAATCTTCAATTGAGAAAATATTTTTAATAGAGTTCTTAAACTTGTGTAAAGGCAAGTCTAAGATTGCTTGTGGATTTTTTTTATAGAACATTACGCCCATTCCCACAAACGACTTTCGGACCTTTTTGAGGCGTAACTGAGGAATCACGAGCCTATTTCTATTTCTTAATTGCCTGTCGTGTAATTCGCACTTTTTATTGTAACTGTGAATGTTTTTGTTATATTGATATTGTTAATTTAAAAAAGAGCAATCGCCGAGTTTCTTACTGGTTCTTCTCGGTTGGAATGGCATTCCGAACCAGTGGTAGATTCAATTGACTATTCGAAAGTAAACTTGTAAAACTTGTAAAAGTTTATTTGAATAAAAAACATTTCTATTCTATTCTATTAAAGATAAAGTATTTATGAATAACAAGATTAATGCATTTAAAAACATTGTAATGACTATATAGCGTAATCAAAATAAAGTATCTAAATTCAATATAGTACGATTTACATTTATTTTTATATATTATGAGTTTTCTATGACACAAATGTAATTAGCATTTAATAAATCAAATTTTTAATTGAAAAAAATTGCAGCAGTCACATTTTTGATGAAATTGTATATAATGATTAAAATAAATTTCGAATTCTGGTTTTTCGATTTTTTGCATTTTCTGAAAACATTTACTATAGTAATATATATTTTTTTTAACACCATCGGAAAGTAGAGATTTCAACGAACAGAAAGCACACCTACTTTTTGAAAAAAGCTGACATTTTGACGGATGATTTTTCGATTGAAAATTAGGGTGCTTTTTCGATATTAAGTCAAAATAAGGAGAAATAATAAACATTTCAAATCAAATAAATTACAGTGTATTTGGGATATGAAAAGGTAAGTTTTCACCAAATTTCGTGAAAAAAAAAATGTTTTTATAAAAGATAATAATAAAAAACCAAAAACATGGTTTTTTGAGTTTTTCACATACATTTTGAGGTTAAGTGAAAAAAGTGTATATACAAAAGTTGTTGAACGTTTTATTACCTACAACTTTGTCATTAGACTTTTTTCCATAGGACTTGTACTTTTGTCGGAAATCAAGATAAACCGTTTTTTACCCTTAAAACTCCCCCCATTTTTTTCCCTAGCTCAAATCGCCCGTAAATTATTTTTCCTTTAATTCTTATTATATTCTCCTCCATTTCCAATGGGTTTCATCCTACTGTGATTTTTCTTTGTTTCAAAAATTATCGACACTGGGCTAAAATGGCCATATAGTCCTACAAATTTAGTGGAACGATTTCCCACCCGAGCGAATAGAAATTTTTAACACCTCCCCACTCGAGTAGCTACCTCCATCGAGAATTTTCATAAATAAAAAAGTTGTTCGTCTGGTCGAAACGAACCTGCTCACGAAAATTCACCTTGTTATTTATCACTAAAAATTTTGTTCCAGGGCTGCCGTACCATAAGTTGCGTTGTGAAGTTTGATTCAAGTTAAGGATATTGAAGAGGTAAATTAGAATACAATTTATAATTTTTTATTGGTCTTAAGTGAAATTTGGCTCAAGCTAGTTACGGGACGGATCAAATAAACACCTCCAATGACCTTTTATTACATGGTTGCTTAAATTCTCATACACCCAGTATAAAAAAAGAGGAGGGGAGTGGAGATGGATTGTCTAATGAGCCATATGCCAAATGATGACTACGACTATTTTGCAAAGACTGTAGCGCCGAGGAAGTATGAGGTCTCTTCATTGGTCTGTAGCTTAAGTACCTTAGATACGATTATCACATTGCTCTAGAAAAAAACATGGCCTGATCTACTACTAGCTGATGCCGCTTGGTCCGCGTGAATTTAGTTTAAAACAAAACATCCTTCCAACTTTACTACACCTATTCATCCTTTTAGGAATAGAATTTAGTGCAGCTCTAAGATAACTACTCAAGGAAAATTTCCTCCTTTCATATCTCTGGGTCCACGTGTAAAACGCTGTGCGTTGCCTGTCAATCAGCCACGGCATCTACTGTTATAGGCATAGAGGTATTGATAGAGGTTGTTTAAAGAAGATTGTCACATTGTCGTAGGACAAAGCACCGGTGCGAGGTGCGAGCCGGGAGGGGGGTGGGGGGTGGTGTACGGTTGTCGCGAGCACCTGCGCGGGATGCATCGCGAGCGGTGTGCAGCGCCGCGCCAGGCTGTCTGGCGCCGCACCGCTCCCCCCCCCCCCCCCCCCCCCCGCCGCGGCCCCCGCACACCGCCGCGTCGCCGCCGCACCGCCCGCTTCCACGCCCGCGCTTGTTTTCAACTTTGATTGATAATTTGTTGCTGGAGTGCGTTTCCCGTGTCGAAAATATCACAATGTTTTATTCATTATTGTTTGTAATTGTGATAAACACGGCGGAGACGCGCTCAGTTACGTCTGTCTCGCTAGTTCCTTTATCTTTTATATGCAGTTTCCAGTTTCATTAGTATTCTTAACATTTTGTGTTAAATTTTATTTTGTCTGTTGGGAGGCTTTACCTGTGGTTGTTACCACCCTATAAGTCGAGACGTGCTACCAAGCGATCGAGCTTTCCGGGAGGATGCCGGGTAGAAACCAATTAGGAGTATGGATTTACTTAAAAACTACACACCTTCCAAGGTAGCCCGTTTCCATCTTAGATTGCATTATCACCACCAGGTGTGATCGCAACCAAAGTCTAGTCAGTAAATGGAATAAAAAATATACCTAAGTACCTATGTAGGTAAAACATAATGGCGCGATTAGATACGCACATTAGTGACCACCCTCGGCTTCACTCACATGAAATCAGAAATTCTTTTTCCTTCTTGCATCGGTTTCTAACTTTGAGGATCGTGGCTCCCTCGAGATAACATTAAAAGAATCTTTATTAATTAATAATTTCAAAAAATCCATCCTTATTGCTTGTCTTCTTGTCTTAAAGGGAAACTATGTGAAAAATCGCACGTAGCCGGTCTCTGCGATAACTAGGGATCATGTGATAAATAATAATTGTAATAACTAAGTATTTCGAACTTTTGATAAAGTTATCTGCGCTCGTACAGTCGCGAGATTTCTTTATAACATAATCATCTAAACCTTATCTATCTATCTTCTATCTATCTATCTATAATATAATAAAACTGTAACAGATCCAATTCTGTACATTGAAGATATTTTGAAAATTTTTATTGGGGGGCACTCTATAATCGATACTGAAGCCAAAACTGCAATTTTTTTCATTTTTGTCTGTCTGTCTGTCTGTATCTTGGCCGCGCATCACGCCGAAACTACTGAATGGATTCAAATGAAACTTGGTACGATTTGAGTTTATACTCCGAGGTAGGACATAGGATACTTTTTATCCCGAAATTCAACACAGTTCCCTTGGGAGAGGGGATGAAAGTTAAAACATGTATTTAGCTGTAATTCATTAACGCGTTGTTCGATTTCACTCATTCTTTTTTTGTTAGAAAGGTAGTACTTTGTATATTGTCCCGTAAATATTTCAAGGTCATAGGTTTTTTAGTTCAGAAATGACAGACATTACATCCCTCAGTATTGGGTTCAAATAACTTGGGACCCGGATCTTTGAACGTACGGCTTATTTAAAACTGGTGTGCGTTTATATTTTATGTTTGTCGGTCTGTCTATTTGTTCCAGCTAATCTCCGAAACGGCTGGATCGATTTTAATGGAACTTTTAATGTTATAAGGAGTAACTTAAGCTACATTTAGTTAGTAGTACATAAAAGAATTATGGGATCCGATCCGATCCTATATAAAAACCTATATCTACGCGAACGAAGTTGCGGGGGTCAGCTAGTAATATAATAAAACTGTAACAGATCCAATTCTGTACATTGAAGATATTTTGAAATTTTTTATTGGAGGGCAATCTATAATCGATACTGAAGCCAAAACTGCAATTTTTTTCATTTTTGTCTGTCTGTCTGTCTGTCTGTCTGTCTGTCTGTCTGTCTGTCTGTCTGTATCTTGGCCGCGCATCACGCCTAAACTACGGAATAGATTCGAATGAAACTTGGTACGATTTGAGTTTATACTCCGAGGTAGGACATAGGATACTTTTTATCCCGAAATTCAGCACGGTTCCCTTGGGAGAATGGAAGAAATAGAAAACGTGTATTTAGCTGTAATTCATTAACGCGTAGTTCGATTTAACTCATTCTTTTTTTGTTAGAAAGGTAGTACTTTAAGTATTGTCCCGTAAATATTTCAAGGTCATAGGTTTTTTAGTTTAGAAATGACAGACATTACAACCCTCATTATTGGGTTCAAATAACTTGGGACCCGGATCTTTGAACGTATGGCTTATTTTAAACTGTTGTGCGTTTAAATTTATGTTTATTGGTCTGTTTATTTCTTCCAGCTAATCTCCGAAACGGCTGTATCGATTTTAATGGAACTTTCAATGTTATAAGCAGTAACTTGGCTACATTTAGTTTAGGTACAGGAATTATGGGATCCGATTCGATCCTATCTATAATCCATGCGAACGAAGTTGCGGGGGTCAGCTAGTAATATAATAAAACTGTAACAGATCCAATTCTGTACATTGAAGATATTTTGAAATTTTTTATTGGAGGGCAATCTATAATCGATACTGAAGCCAAAACTGCAATTTTTTTCATTTTTGTCTGTCTGTCTGTCTGTCTGTCTGTCTGTATCTTGGCCGCGCATCACGCCGAAACTACTGAATAGATTCGAATGAAACTTGGTACGATTTGAGTTTATACTCCGAGGTAGGACATAGAATACTTTTTATCCCGAAATTCAGCACGGTTCCCTTGGGAGAATGGAAGAAATAGAAAACGTGTATTTAGCTGTAATTCATTAACGCGTAGTTCGATTTAACTCATTCTTTTTTTGTTAGAAAGGTAGTACTTTAAGTATTGTCCCGTAAATATTTCAAGGTCATAGGTTTTTTAGTTTAGAAATGACAGACATTACAACCCTCATTATTGGGTTCAAATAACTTGGGACCCGGATCTTTGAACGTATGGCTTATTTTAAACTGTTGTGCGTTTAAATTTATGTTTATTGGTCTGTCTATTTCTTCCAGCTAATCTCCGAAACGGCTGTATCGATTTTAATGGAACTTTCAATGTTATAAGCAGTAACTTGGCTACATTTAGTTTAGGTACAGGAATTATGGGATCCGATTCGATCCTATCTATAATCCATGCGAACGAAGTTGCGGGGGTCAGCTAGTAATATAATAAAACTGTAACAGATCCAATTCTGTACATTGAAGATATTTTGAAATTTTTTATTGGAGGGCAATCTATAATCGATACTGAAGCCAAAACTGCAATTTTTTTCATTTTTGTCTGTCTGTCTGTCTGTCTGTCTGTCTGTATCTTGGCCGCGCATCACGCCGAAACTACTGAATAGATTCGAATGAAACTTGGTACGATTTGAGTTTATACTCCGAGGTAGGACATAGAATACTTTTTATCCCGAAATTCAGCACGGTTCCCTTGGGAGAATGGAAGAAATAGAAAACGTGTATTTAGCTGTAATTCATTAACGCGTTGTTCGATTTAACTCATTCTTTTTTTGTTAGAAAGGTAGTACTTTAAGTATTGTCCCGTAAATATTTCAAGGTCATAGGTTTTTAGTTTAGAAATGACAGACATTACAACCCTCATTATTGGGTTCAAATAACTTGGGACCCGGATCTTTGAACGTATGGCTTATTTTAAACTGGTGTGCGTTTAAATTTATGTTTATTGGTCTGTCTATTTCTTCCAGCTAATCTCCGAAACGGCTGTATCGATTTTAATGGAACTTTCAATGTTATAAGCAGTAACTTGGCTACATTTAGTTTAGGTACAGGAATTATGGGATCCGATTCGATCCTATCTATAATCCATGCGAACGAAGTTGCGGGGGTCAGCTAGTTCTTAATAATCTTATTATCTTCTGAGGCTAAAGTTAATTTATATACTAAATGGCAGATTTACGCTAAAAGTCCCACTCAGATTCTCTGTTAGGAACTGAGATCCAAACAAATATCCAGTTACTCCGTAGAGAGGAAATTGATACTTTATTTTGAAACAAAAAAAATATCCAAGAGAACTACTTGGTTTTTATGTCATAATAATTATATTATTATAGGTATACCTATTTACGAGTAATTATGGCTAACTTTGCATATTATTAAAAAAGTTACTCGCTTAACGGTTCCAGCGGTTCGGTTTTACACGCACGGTTGTTAAAAACAATATCAAAAGTTAATATAATGACAGGGTGTTTGGCAAATCATTCTGTAGCATACCCGAGTTGAACTTAACTGGCTTGCGGGCTTTTCGATAAAAACATACCTACTTCACTAGTTAGTCCTTTATGTTGTTAATCTTAACATAAGTATCTACATAATTATAACGATTTATTATGTACTTCTATGTTCAAATAACATAGTAAAGTTATATATATATAATTATACTATATATACATAGTATATCTTATATTGTTATATTATATTGTTATATTATAGTATATATTATATTGTTTTAAAAAGCTATGAGGTTTAAAACATCTATGATTTAGGGCAATGTCATGTGTAAATCTATTCTATACATCTATACATATAATAAAATCGTAGACCTGCTGTATCTGTACATTGAAGATTTTTGCAAAATAATGACTGAGATACGTTAGAGATAAGTATATTGAACGTAAAAAAGATTTTTAGAAATTTTTGTTAGTTTTTGTTTGTTTGTCTGTTTGTCTGTATGTTTGTGCGTGTATCACGCAAAAACTATTGAATGTATAGAAATAAAACTTGGCATAATTTAAGTTCATACTACGGAGTAACATATAAAATACTTTTTATCCCGAAATTCAGCACGGTTTGTTTGGGAGAGGGGATGAAATTCGAAGTGTGTACTTAGCTGTAATTCATTAACGCGTTGTCCGATTTCATTCATTCTTTCTTTGTTAGAAAGGAGATACTTGAAAGATTATCTCGTAAATATTTTATTTCAAAAGCATCAGTTTTTAAGTTCAGAAAGTACAGCCATTCACAACCCTCAGTATTCCATATAACTTGGAACCCGGATTGTACAGGAACCTTTAAACGTATGGATTATCATCTTAAGCTGTGTGTTTGTCTGTTTGTCTATTTGTTCTGGCTAATCTTTGAATGGCTGAATCGATTTTGATGGAACTTTCACTGGTAGATATTCACATTTTGATCCTCCACTTTTAATAGGTTTCAGCAAGGTATGAGCTAAAAGGAGCTTAGGAAAATCAAAGAGTTCCCACGACATTTTTAAAACCCTATATCCACGCGAACGAAATATCTGGTATCCGCTTGTATTAAATAAATTATAAATTAGGTATAAGGTGCGATAGCCCCCCGAATTGATTTAAAATCAATTCTGACATCTTGTGTAATACTACGGGAGCTCGATGACCAATTGAAAAAGTCATTTTATACCGACTGGGAATTTTAACAACAATAGTTTAGACCGAACCCATCACAGCTCCGAACTTCAGCTGCCGCACCAGTGGTGGAGTTAAGAGTGAGAGCATGTGAAAGTGCTTGAAAATCAAAGCGCTCCGAGTGATTTTATCCCGGACAAAAATGGTCTTAAATCATTGTTCCGATCATTTTTGATACAGAAACAATCGTCAGCTGCGGCGCCGAGGGTGGGTTATACGTCCGCTACGCGCATGAAGTGCATTAAAATTTTGGCAAAAAAAGTTATTTTATACCTTATGAAATTTATGCAGCAGAATTTTCACACTTTTAAAATAATAAAGAAAATCGTCAGCTGCACTTCTGGTGGGGGAAAGACCGTCAGTCAGCGTGATAAACATTTTGCGTGCTCAGTACATTTAGCCTAGTAAATCTAGGAAAAATATCCTATAGTTTTAAAAATTGACCAAATGTATTCTTTGGGCCTTCCTCTTGAATATATCCAAAAACCCCATATGGGGGATGCATAACCAGCCGCCATTTTTAATTTTGTCCTTTTTTTCGGTTTTTTTCTCGTATCACGAAAATCTCTACGAATAGCATCATAATTACTTCTGACAAAAGTTTTAACATACAATTTGCCACAAATGTAGTCTCTTGCAGTTTTACTCTAAGTTTATTACTTTAGGAGCTATAGGGTATTTTAGGTCCCTTTTTCGTTTTTTTTGCTCATATCTCGAAAGTCTCTACGAAAAGCATTATAATTACTTCTGATAAAAGTTTTTACATAAAATTTTCTACAAATTTGGTTCCATGCATTTTTACTCTAAGTTTATTATTTTAAGAGCTATAGGATGTTTAAGTTAATATTTGAGGTCCTTTTTTTAGTTTTTTGCTCATATCTCGAAAATCTCTACGAATAGCATTATAATTACTCCTGTAAAAAGTTTTTACATAAAATTTTGTACAAATTTGGTCATGGTAATTTTTACGCTAAGCTTACTACTTTAGGAGTTATAGGGTGTTTAAGTTTATATTTGAGGTCCCTTTTTCAGTTTTTTGCTCATATCTCGAAAATCTCTACGAATACCAATAAAATTACTTCTGACAAAAGTTTTTACATAAAATTTTCTACAAATTTGGTCCTATTTAATTTACGCTGAGCTTATTACTTTAGGAGCTACAGAGTGTTAAAATTAACAGAGAGATAAACTAGTATAGATTAAACCCCTGACATTCGTTATTTTGTGGCGGCGGCTATCTTGGACCAATTTTCATCAAACATAGCTAAGAACACTTCCGACTAATTCACCTTTAATACAAAAAAAACCGCAATGCGGTTTTTTTTTGTTTGAAATGCGTAAAAATGAACAGGACAAAATTTGTAGAAAATTTTATATTAAAACTTTTGTCAGAAGTAATTTTATAGGTATTCGTAGAGATTTTCGAGATATGAGCAAAAAACTGAAAAAGGGACCTCAAATATAAACTTAAACACCCTATAACTCCTAAAGTAGTAAGCTTAGCGTAAAAATTACCATGACCAAAGGAGGATGGGCAAAGTGGTCTACCTAATCAACACAAATGAAACCTGTTTCAATGAAAAGCTTATTTTTACTACTTAATTTTATTATATGGAAGCAAAGCTGTAAGTCTTGGGGTTCAAGAGATTTTCGAGAAAAACATAATGCAGCCCCACGGAAGCCCCTTACCTTATTTTCTGTTTTATGACCGCAAGATATAGAAGCATTAGGCTATGAAGGACATAATATGCCACCTAGTAACGGTAGGAATAGTTCGCAGCTTTCTAACGATAAAGCTAATAATCACACGAGTAGATAGGTACAGAGGGGAAGCTTCTACAAGCGGCCCGCTGTAGGTACACGCACACAAATGCGCAAGTTTGTCATCTAACTGAGCTGGTTGGAGGTTAGACGCGGGCATCGATGTAGTTCTAATACATACATCGATGGACGCGGGCGTCCTTGAACCGTTGGTGAGTGTTTGTGTGAGTGTACCTACAGCGAGCCGTTTGTATGAAGCTTTCCCTCTGTACCTATCTACTTGTGTGCTAATAATCTCGACTTATTACTATTATTAGTTATGTTGGGCCCGACATTAGGCCGGTTTTGTGCCCCCTGCTTCCAACTTGACCAATGTATTTAATTCTAGACGCTACGCCACCACCACCTACAGCCTTTTAACGTCCCACTGCTGAGCACAGGCCTCCTCTCTCATAGGAGAGGGATTTAGAGCTTAAACCCGCCACGCTGCTCCAATGTAGGTTGGTGGGCTTTAACGATTATGGTCACATGATAGTAATAATAACCGGGGCCGACTGCCTAACGTGCTCTCTGAGGCACGGGGGTGAAACAGCGCCAACTACCAACTCCGAGCTGGCACTGAGAATTTCTTGACAGAAAAACCCAATACCTAACAATTATTTGCCTGACCCGGGAATCGAACCCGGGACCTCGTGATCTGCAGTCGATTATGCTTACCATTAGACCTAAGACGTAGAACGCTACGCACTATTAATTAAATTCATAGTAGAATTACTAATATAGAGTATTTTTAAAACATTTATTTTTTAGTGAATTTTGAAAAACTCCCATATATTTTGGCATAAACGCTATACGTAATTTGATTAACTACTTATTAGCTTCTTATTTCCATAGAGGGCGTTTGTGTTGATTAGGTAGACCAACGTTCATACATTTTTGCCCATCCTCCTTTGTACAAAATTTTATGTAAAAACTTTTTACAGGAGTAATTATAGTGCTATTCGTAGAGATTTTCGAGATATGAGCAAAAAATTAAAAAAAGGACCTCAAATATTAACTTAAACATCCTATAGCTCTTAAAATAATAAACTTAGAGTAAAAATGCATGGAACCAAATTTGTAGAAAATTTTATACGAAAACTTTTATCAGAAGTAATTATAATGCTATTCGTAGAGACTTTCGAGATATGAGCAAAAAAAACGAAAAAGGGACCTAAAATACCCTATAGCTCCTAAAGTAATAAACTTAGAGTAAAACTGCAAGAGACTACATTTGTGGCAAATTGTATGTTAAAACTTTTGTCAGAAGTAATTAAGATGCTATTCGTAGAGATTTTCGTGATATGAGAAAAAAACCGAAAAAAAGGACAAAATTAAAAATGGCGGCTGGTTATGCATCCCCCATATGGGGTTTTTGGATATATTCAAGAGGAAGGCCCAAAAAATACATTTGGCTAATTTTTGAAACTATAGGATATTTTTCCTAGATTTACTAGGCTAAATGTAATGAGCGCGCAAAATGTTTATCACGCTGACTGACGGTCTTTCCCCCACCAGAAGTGCAGCTGACGATTTTCTTTATTATTTTAAAAGTGTGAAAATTCTGCTGCATAAATTTCATAAGGTATAAAATAACTTTTTTTGCCAAAATTTTAATGCACTTCATGCGCGTAGCGGACGTATAACCCACCCTCGGCGCCGCAGCTGACGATTGTTTCTGTATCAAAAATGATCGGAACAATGATTTAAGACCATTTTTGTCCGGGATAAAATCACTCGGAGCGCTTTGATTTTCAAGCACTTTCACATGTTCTCACTCTTAACTCCACCACTGGTGCGGCAGCTGACGTTCGGAGCTGTGATGGGTTCGGTCTAAACTATTGTTGTTAAAATTTCCAGTCGGTATGAAATGACTTTTTCAATTGGTCATTGACCTCCCGTAGTATAACGTGCAGGATGCAAAGCTAGAATTTTGTAGCGATTTTAATAGTAGGTACATGATAGGGTTAGTGAGCGGTAACAACATTATTCCCAAAACTTTTCTTATTATAATTTTAATTTTAATTAACATTATTTTAATCCACAAAGTACCTATGTGTTTGAATATATTACAGTTATTCATACAGTTTTATACATAAAATACCATACTTAGTAGCGAATGTAGAGTAAAGGTCCTAAAAGCACATTTTTAAAATATGAAAATCATTGTCTTTATAGGTTCAAGTTACGGTTTACCAGAAATTACATATTATAGAGTCTCCTTAATTTTATTTATTTGTATAGATGTTAGATGAATATCCTTTTTCAAGAATATTATGCTTATTTATTTCCAAAGCCCTCTAAGAATAAAATACTTGGAAGATTCCATAAAAGTTTTACGTAGCCTTTGTGCTTACGCATTCCGTTGTTTACCCAGTTTCACCTACAAATCCGATTATGTGACGCGAATTCGAATGAAGTTGGACTGCAAATGTATGAGTCCTTGACTGACCTCCACAAAACGAGCGTAGGCAGATCTGGCGCCATGGCGTATACCTACTTACTCACTTACTTAGATCTCTCGTAAAACTCAAAGCTTCATCGCAAAGGCAAAATCTATATGAAGCAACTATCTATCATCAAAAAAATAAAAGGAAATATTGTTATTGCTATTATTTTTGCTGCTTTCGCTTAGCTATTTCTTCAAAAGTCTACCGTTTCACTGAAATGTTTCCAGAAAGTAACGGTGCGGAAAGGTTGTCGGTTAGGTGCGGGAGGGATAAAAGTTAAGTACGTCACCCTTCTGAACCGTCTTAGTTATACCAAATCAAAACAAATCATATTTATTCAAAATTGGTGCACTGTAAACTTTTTGAACGTCAATTTCACAAATACATAGTTTCCTACGAGTGTATATAATATAGCGGGTTATAAATTGTGGGTTTCTTACGAGGGTTCAAAACGCACCCTGGTCTGTGAAGAGCCTACAACAAACTCAATCGGGTTTTTTTGTTATCACCAGCTCACAATATGATTTAAACTAAGTGATTATAATATACCATAGGCCTAAGTATAGCCGCTGTCTTTCGTAATGATCGTATGTTTTAATGCGATGTGACATTTTGGTAGTTATTATAACAATAACAAAAGTGGACTGATAGAAATCCCATAAGTATATGGTTCGAACTACACGTCGAACAGGCAACTGTATGATTGAAAAATCGAAATTAAAAAATATGAAGTGGCTGCCACTGTCTATAAATGGCGTTCGGTCTCGAGTCTTGGAATACAGAGTTCGATGCCAATTTTCTTCACCCTGAGCCTCCATTCGTGGAGCGGCCCACGTATATTCCGTGCTTCTATTACAAAAATCTGTGACTCTCCTCGGAGATGTCCGAGGCGACCTACTTTCCGTTTTCCTCTGGGGCACAACTCGAGTGCTACTTTACTTACTTACGTATTTCTGAACACCTATGCTAATTTCTTGGTTAGCTTGTGGATTCAATCTATGCAAACATTCAGATTTTTTCAAACATTATTTTATTTATTATTATTTACGAGCGGATACCCGCGACTTCGTTCGCGTGTATATCGGTTTTTAAAAATCCCGTGGGAACTTTTTGTTTTTTTAAACTCTTTTGAGCTCATACCTTGCTAAAAACTGTTAAAAGTTCACTGGTGGATGTTTAGGTAGATAAAAATGTAAACATCCGCCACTGAAAGTCCCATCAAAATCGATACAGCCTTTCAGAGATAACTCGGTAATCTTTAAAGCATTTCCTTTCTAACAAAAAAAGAATGAATGAAATCGGACCACGCGTTAATGAATTACAGCTAAGTACACATATTGACTTTCATCCCCTCTCCCTAGGGAACCGTGCTGAATTTCGGGATACAAAGTATCCTATATGTTACTCCGTAGTATGAACTTAAATCATGCCAAGTTTCATTTAAATCCATTCAGTAGTTTTTGCGTGATGCGTGCACAAACATACAGACAAACAGACAAACAGATAAACAGACAAACAGACAAACAGATAAACAGACAAACAGACAAACAGACAAAAATTTCAAAAATAGCTTTTTTACGTTCTATTACTTATCCCTAACATCCCCCAGTTATTATTTTGCAAAAATCTTCACTGTACAGATACGGCAAGTCTACGATTTTATTATATGTATAGATTGTTAACTTTATTTATTGTTACCACAATACATTCCTAACCAATTATTATTTATTATTAGAAAAAGGTAAGTGAGTTCGCGGGCAATTGATTATTATTTTCTCAATGTGCAGGAAAATTCTCATATTGCTTTCAATCAGTTAAATTATGATGTTTATAACATACCTATCTCCGCGATACCATCTGCATGAAAGGTGTTCAAAACCTTGGAACTTTTTGTTTTGCTGTAAAATAGGATAAAAAGTATCCTATGTCTTTGTCCTGGATGCATCATGTAAGCTATCTCTGTGCCTTTCGTTACGATCGATTCAGCGGTTGAGGTTTAAATGGTAACAGACATACAAACTTACAAAAAAAAAACACTCTTTCTCACGTCTTGAATGACGTCCGTTCATTGTATAAGAGGCCACTCATACAGCTCCCCGCCTAGCCAGAGTTCAAGCAGGGGGGTTATTCTGTAACTTAGATAGCAACTGAAAATAGTTGCCAACGAATTCGTTCGATATACATTGCTGCTTTACTGTGTGAAATTATGAAAAAACTTTATATTTCCCACAGTAAAGCAGCAATGTATATCAAACTAATTCGTTGGCAACTATTTTCAGTTGCTAACTAAGTTACAGAATAACCCAGCAGGTCGTCAGGTCGGCGAGTATAACCATAATATACTTCAGGGAGTATTGCTGGGGAGCCTACATTTTGCAAACTTTAGCATTTATAGTTTAAGTAGATATATGAATATGGTTATTATTTAATTCAGAAAGTTCCTCAAGTATACCTACATATTTACATTGTTCTACTTTCGAGCGTAAGTAATATAATAATAGCAACACATGCCTTCTTAACAAACTTTAACTCTTTCTGGCTACGTTCAAGTCTTCTACTTCGTTAGTCCCCTTTCCTCTTTGTCGTTGTTTGCTGTACGTGTTCACAGTTCGTTTATTTGATTCCGTTAGCAAATGTGCTCGTAGATGTTTTGGACATGAAAAGATTTCCGTGTTAAAATTGTTGATCGCATTAATTAAATATTCGCTGCTTCAAACTATTTAAGTCATGATCCCTACTAATATCCCTATTCAATATTATAAACTAGCTTTTGCCCGCGGCTTCGCCCGCGTGAATTTCGGTTTTTCACAAATCCTGAGGGATAAGTAGATTTCTGGTCCACCCGGCCCCCGCCGCGCGGCGGCGTACCGCGGTACCGCGTACGGCGGGCGCATGACGCAGGGGCGCGCGGCGCGGCGCACGCAGCGAAAATACCTATCAGGGCGTTTTTTACCGATTTCAACACAACTCCTTTTTTGAAAGTCGGTTAAAAAGTAGCCTATGTTACTCCTTGGTTAATCCTCTACTTGTCTGTGAAAGTCCCGTCAAAATCGCTTCAGCCGTTTCGAAGATTAGCCCGTTCAAACAGACAGACAGACAGACAAAAATTTTAAAAACGTGTGATTCGGTTATGGTATCGTTCAAATAACCATATGAGCTTAATATGTGGTAGTTATTTCGAAATTACAGACAGACACTTCAATTTTATTTAGGGTAAAACCCGGATAGACGCCCCACTTTTTGAAATGACCTCATAACTTTTAAAATATTAATTTATCACAAATAATATTTATGAATATAGTTAGTTTTATCTTTTGGGTTCCATTATGACTTGTTTTTGTTGTCCTAACGATTACAGATTTTGCAGAATTTAACTTTTCGCAGACCCTTTTTTTTGGGGATAGATGCCTACCTGTGTGGATAGATGCCCCACTATGAAAATACTAAAAAGGATAGATGCCCCGAAGTATATTAAAACTATCAGGAATTTATTGAAAAAAGAAATAAAAATATAAAAGAACATTAAAAATATTAAAAAAATACTTGACATATCAATAGGTATATTAGGGGATAGATGCCTCTAAGGGCACCTATACCTCGAAAAATCGAGGCAACTATCCTTTTTGATATGGATAGATGCCCTTTTATTTATTAAATAAACTAAAAACTAAAGAGCGATTATTTACACTTAGGTGTACACTTATTGAACCAGTGTATTGACATAATAAAAAATATAACAGAATCTTCTACTACTTCAAAAGTTATACAACGGCAAATACTCGCCTCTAAAACTTTGAAGGATTTGCCGCGTTCGCTGCGGAGATAATCACACGCACAAACGAAACAAATTGTTTTAATACAAATGTATGTAGGGGCCTGAGGTTTGGGGGGCTTGCGCTTCTTATTTAAACTATCAATTTTTAGTCGCGAGTTTGGGAAGTCAGGTTTTTTGACACTGAGGCATCTATCCAACTGCGGCATCTATCCGGGTTTTACCCTATTAGTATAGATAGTATAGATGCAAGTATGTTTTTGTTGATATATTGTTGTGTCCTTCAATCACGCTGGCACGGAGCTAGGAATTGACTTGATTGTTTACATGAGTACGTGTAGAGGATAGCAATATGGAGCACTCTCCACTCTGACATTGGCTACTTTTAACCCCCGACGCAAAAACGACGGGGTGTTATAAGTTTGACGTGTCTCTCTCTGTGTGTGTGTGTGTGTCTGTTCCCCTGTAGCGCTCAAACGGGTGAACCGATTTGAATGCGGTTTTTTGTGTTTTTTTTTGTTTGAAAGGTGAATTAGTTGAGAGTGATGTTAGTTATGTTTAATGAAAATCGTTCCAAGATGGCCGCCGCTACAAAATGGCGGATTACGTATTTTATCGCAACACCCTCAATATGGGTATCAAATGAAAGAGCTTGACTAGTAGAATAGCACTATGCAAATCCAAGATGGCCACAACCACAAAATGGCGAAGGTCGGGGGTTTGTTAATTTTTTAATTTATACTTGTTATTTCATAAAAAGACACAATTCCCGCGGGATTTATGAAAAATTAACTCCTAGCGGACAAAGTCGCGGGACAAAACGTAGTATTATATATTCTAGCTAGTGTTTTGAAATGTACAAAAATATTTTTGAAATAATACCTAATAATATAATGACCCCGTAAAAATAAGTCTCCACTTCAATGTCACAACAGTGGAACCTAAAATTAGACTGCCGTTGTTACAATGCCATAATTAGGTAGGTAGGTAGAATTTCCCAACCTCATCATCATTAGGGTGGCATTCTATTTGGAGCTATATAATTATTTTCGATATGAAAGCATTTGCAAGCAGCGTCAAAATTTTCATACCCTTGAGTAGGTACCTAACTACTATTCTGTCATCGTATAGAAACTACTAAAGAGAGATAAAGGGTAATCGGCAGTAGCAAAAAGTCTACTTAATATAAATCGAAAATTTCGAATATTTATTTTACTACATTTCTGCTTGGGGCGCTGGCTGTAGACGAATTTTGAATGTATTGGCGAACTCAAACCTTAAAAAAAAAATACGCGAATTGAGAACCTCCTCCTTTTTGGAAGTCGATTAATAAGCCAGTTTAGGTCCATTTTCCTCTGAAGTTGTGTTTCGCTACGTAGTATTTGGTAAAGTTTTGGTGTTTTGCAATCTGAGACTAAGCATACAGATTAATGATAGCTACTTGTAAAGTACCTATCTACTATAACCATTTCTTTCGAGCCTATCCCCAGCTGCCAGTGGTTCGCTTGAGATCGTCTTTTTAACCCCCGACGCAAAAACGACGGGGTGTTATAAGTTTGACTTGTCTGTGTGTGTGTGTGTCTGCTGTTCCCCTGTAGCGCTCAAGCGGTTTGAATGCGGTTTTTTTGTTTGAAAGGCTAATTAGTCGAGAACTCGAAAGTGCTGTTAACTATGTTTGATGAAAATCGGTCCAAGATAGCCGCCGCTACAAATGGCGGATTACATATTTTATCACAACGCCCTCAATATGGGTATCAAATGAAAGGGCTTGACTAGTAGAATAGCATTATGCAAATCCAAGATGGCCGCCGCCACAAAATGGCGAATGTCGGGGGTGTTTTTAATTTTCAATTTATACCTGTTACCTAAATAGGGGTAATATAACGCTACGTTACGCAGAGGCTATGTGCAAAAAAGTTGAAGCTTTCGAAATGTGGGTTTACAGAAGAATGTTAAGAATATCCTGGAGAGACAAAATACGCAATGAAGTAGTGCTGCAAAGAATGGGAAAGAGGGTTGAAGTTATTAATGCCATTAAGAGACGAAAGCTGGAGTACCTAGGGCATATAATGCGCAGTCCCAAATATGACTTGTTACAGCTCATTATCCAGGGAAAGATACAAGGAAAGAGAAATCCGGGAAGAAGAAAAACATCTTGGCTTAAAAACCTGCGCCAATGGTACAACAAGAGCACACGTTCCCTATTTCGTGCTGCTGTGTCGAGGGTCCAAATTGCCATGATGGTCGCCAACCTTCGATAGAAGGTTGGCACCCAAAGAAGAAGAAGAAGAAGAACGCTACGTTTGTCGATGCGGGGTCACCCATTCAAGCACCTTGGGACCCCAATGTGTATCGGTACTTCGAGTTATGTGCCTATTCCACTTCACTTTCACTATTTGATGATCTATGTCGATAACATCCTAATTGCTGATTTTTATCCCGCAGGGATACTCCGAGCATACAATCTATATACTTCAGGAATGCAATAAATTAATCAACTACTATTACATAGATAGATATTCGTTTATTTATTGTAGTTTCATAGTACCTCTTCTTAGTTTAGCTTTGGTTGTTTGGCTTTTTGGTTCCATAATAAAATTTAATGCATTTTTTGAAATTTGTATCAATACAATGGCTGCAATAAATAATATTCACAATATTATAGATAGAAACATTCAGGGATATAACTCGGAATTGTGTTGGAAAATTAATAATTCATGCAAGCAGTCCGTAGGAGACCTGCGGCATCCATAAGTGAATACTAGCCGTTGAAGAAAAGAGTGCGGAATCTTTATTTAAAATCAGTAAAATGCCATTTCATATTCATGCATTATTCATAAAATTTGCTTTTCATATAGGCTGAGGTCTCACAGAATCTGGAATCGGAGGTGAAAATATATTTCCCTCCGTTTCCTCGAGCTCTTTTCGTGCATAAAGTAGGTAGAAATAACCTTTTATTTTCGCTTGTTTCTTTCCAAATTGGTATTTGATTTCCACTGGGGTGAAGTAATACATTGTAGCTATCATAATAAAGGTACCTAATAAACCACATTTTAGATTGTTTTTTACTTCGCAAAATATTGTATTAATTCTGTCTGTCGCTGTGAGATACCCAGGGAATACCTACAACTACCAAATGACAAAGCTTTTAGAAAGTTTTCAGAAGTTCATAGGACATTAAAATAAAAATATCCGTCCCCATAATATATCCGAGTATAGGTAGATGATAATATGCTATATTGGGAATTCTTAGTTTCGGCTATTTTTAAATAATAACCTTGTTTATCACTAATAGAAAGTCCCAGCGCAATAATTATGGAGCTTATTAACTTGTAACAACATAATCACCACATATTATAAAACAAAGTCGAGTTTGCCTGTTTCGCCGATTTTCATAATCAAATCAAATCAAATCAAATAAACTTTATTCAAAATTGGTACACTGTACACTTTTTGAACGTCAATTTAGGTACAGGCAATGGTGATAATTATTTACGGAAACTTAAAACTAAAACTACGAGGGTTCCAAACGCGCCCTGGTCTGAGAAGAGCCCACAACAAACTCAGCCGGGTTTATTTTTTTTTATTATCACCATCTTACAATATGGTATAATAGCCATAAAAATGATTTGAACTGTTGGCTTTTAGAGCAATCTATGTCCATGGATTTTTGTCATTAAAAAAATCTTTTAAGCTATAGTAAGCTATAGTATGTATATACTATATATATAGTATGTACATAATATGTATTTATATATAGTATGTACATAATATGTATTTTGATTTTTACCAATGATTTTAATTTATAAAAGTTAAGTTTAAATTGCACTATTTAATTGTCGATTGAATCGATGAGTATCCAGCTACTTGAGAGCTTTATTGACGAATACTGCGTAAATAGTTGGAGTTACTACGAGTACGTAGTTACGAGATGGTAATTCTGTTGTCACACTATCACACTAATATTATAAAGGCGAAGGTTTGTTTATGTGTGCGCGTGTGTGTGTGTATGTTTGTTACTCTTTAACGCTGCAACTACTAAACTGATTTGGCTGAAATTTTAATGGAGATAGATTATGCCCTGACTTAACACGTAGGCTACATTTTATCCTAGAAAAATCCCCAGTTCTCACGGGATTTTGAAAAAAACCGAAATCTACAGCTACAGCAATAGATAGATTACTATAGCAAACTTCCTTGAAAGTAGGTATAAAGGTTGAAAAAGGGGGTGGAAATGGGAACCGGAAATCCACGATTCTCTCCGGATTTGTGAAAACCTGAAATTCACGCGGGTTAAGCCGCAGGCTGAAGTACTATACCTACTTAATATTTTTGTCAATCTCTAAACTCAACTCAACTGGCTGGTCCAAAAGCAATGCTCTCGTTTTCCGCTGGGGAATTTTTGGGAACATTGTGAAAAGGAAAGCACTATAATTTTGAGACATATCAGTTTAGTGTAGAGATTGTGTATAACAGAATTAGTAGGTACTAGGTACCGTGGAGTTGTTTCTCTTAAATGGATCTAAGAAAAAGTTTGCGACGTTATATGTTTAAGGTTAACTTATGATAACAAAAATGTAATCTATACATATAATAAAATCGTAGAATTGCCGTATCTGTACATTGAAGATTTTTGCAAAATAATAACTGGGGGATGTTAGGGATAAGTAATAGAACGTAAAAAAGCTATTTTTGAAATTGTTGTCTGTTTGTCTGTTTATCTGTTTGTCTGTATGTTTGTGCGCGCATCACGTAAAAACTACTGAATGGATTGAAATGAAACTCGGCATGATTTAAGTTAATACTATGGAGTAACATATAGGATACTTTTTATCCCGAAATTCAGCACGGTTCCCTTGGGAGACGGGATGAAAGGCAAAATGTGTACTTAGCTGTAATTCGTTAACGGGTGGTCCGATTTCATTTATTCTTTTTTTGTTAGAAAGTAGATACTTTAAAGACTACTGGCTAATCTCCGAAAGGCTGGACCGATTTTGATGGGACTTTCACTGGCGGATGTTTACATTTTGATGTACCTAAACATCCGCCAGTGAACTTTTAACAGTTTTTAGCAATGTTTAAGCTCAAAGGAGCATAGGAAAAACAAAATGATTCCCACGGGATTATTAAAATCAATATCCACGCGAACGAAGTCGCGGGTATCCGCTCGTTTAAAAATAAATCAGAAAATATTTGTGGGCCCATTGAGTAGGTACAATATTGCAAAGGGCAGGTGTAAAATGAGTTTTTTGTTTGAATAATTTTAAAAGTAATTTATCCATATAAGCGCATGGAAACAGGAAAATAATGAAATAATTTGGTGAAATCGGTTCACTTCAGCATTAATTGGATTTACAAAATAGGTACTTTCCAACAATAATAATTATATCGTTCACCAAACTAGACCTGAAATTCAAAGCATCAATTAAGTACTAAATTGCTGATCGATGTTTCAATATATCAAACCGATAAGTATCACGCGTGAACGGCTGAACCGATTTTGACGATATTTGGTATAGAGGTAAACTAAATAGACCTTGCAGACGGACATAGGCTACTATTTAACCCGGAAAATTATAGAGTTCCCGAGGGATTCTTAAAACGCGGATGAAGTCACGGGCATCAGCATAGTCAAATATATTTTTAATGTGTTGAGCAAATTGAAATAATTTAGTCAGTCACCTATAGCAGTGAATTGGGTAGCAAACATTATAATATTTTGTGTTATCAATACACAGCGCAGTGTATTATTTTGTTAAATTATCATTATTATTGCTCTTCAAAAAATCGGCAAGACCTCCAAGGGATGCCGTTCAAGAAAAGTATTCATTCAAAACATGTAATCGTCGTACCGCGAGCGGTAGCAGTTGACGTTTATACCTATCGATGTAGTTCCTTCAATAGAATAGCTTCAATCGCGATCCGATATCTATCAGCCCAGTTTTATTTCAGGCTATTCAAGCTCGTACTTTGTTTACTACCTATCTGAGATGTTATCCTATCGGTTTTGTTTCAGCGTCAAATGAACAATATCACTTGTCAAGGTTTATGAAAGCAGCGTAGAAAGAAAAAGCAGTACCTTCGTAAAGGCCAAATTAGACGGTTCATTTTCCGAGATTTTTGCTTTCATTTTCGAGGCTTCATCGGTGAATCATCGGAAATAAATCGTCTAAACACCGACCGTTCATCGTTCACAGACACTATGCCATAGTAAATATCGTATCGTGCATCGTTCACCGCAAAAATGAACGATGAACGGGGTACCGTCTAATTTGGCCTTAATAGATCGTTCTCTTTATTACATTAATCTTACGTATATATATTACTAGCGGTCCACCCCGGCTTCGCCCGTGGTACATAATATATAGCCTATAGCACTGAGGGATCACGTACATATCCAACGGTGAAAGAATTTTTGAAATCGGTCCAGTAGTTCCTGAGATTAGCGCGTTCAAACAAACAAACTCTTCGGTTTTATTATATTAAGTATAGATATTAATTATATAAAACAAAGTCGTGTTAGTTCGAACACTTATAACTCGAAAACGGCTGGAGCTATTTTCATGGTTATTGATTTGTTGTATTTGTCACCAATATCAAAATAACTATTAAAAACATTGGAAAATTGACGAAAAAATAAAATAAAAGAAAAAACATTTTCCCATACAAAATGTTCATGATGGGTTTCGTAACTGTCAAACATGTCGTCGCGTCGATACGGTAAACTCTCTCACCCGTACCTATACAATTATAATTCTTCCGTACGTGTGTTTGTCACCTAACTCCTCCTAAACGGCTGGACCGATTTGGATGAAAGTGTGTATATTTAAATCCTGGATGGTTTGAAAGTACAATTACCTGGTAAAGGTACAGGTAACCTACCGGATATCGGTAGGGGGCGCTGATGTCGGTATGTCACTGGGCAGGACGACGTCTGCCGGATCCACTAGTTAATTATATTTGGTATCTTAGAATAGAATAGAATAGAAAAGTTTTTTATTCAAATAAACTTTTACAAGTGCTTTTGAATCGTCGATTGAGTCTACCACAGGTTCGGAATGCAGTTCCAGCCGAGAAGAACCTGTAAGAAACTCGGCGGTTGCTCTTTTTTAAAAATAACATTATAACAATTATTATTATTAATGTACATGATTGAAATGCCGTCTCGCGCATTGCTGGAACGAGTTAAATCCAAGCTTTTTTATCGTTTATATAATCTTCAATTGTATATAAGCTTTTTTTATGAGCATACTTTTAATAAAGTTCTTAAACTTGTGTAAAGGCAAGTCTAAGACATATTTTTTATTCAGATAAACTTTTACAAGTGCTTTTGAATCGACAAATGAATCTACCACTGGTTCGGAATGGTGCTTACAATTCTACACGTTAAGAAGGGCAGACAAAAGTAGCCCCATTTCCGACGGCGGCACCCGTTCACGAGCATGACGCATGATCCAGCCATTGCTTCGCTCAACCATATTTGAGGGAAGGTAACAAGTCTTAAGTCTGAACATAGACGTAGAAAATGTAGGGGTGAGTTGTTGGAGGGTGATATAATTTAGGTAGGTATATTAGGCTCAAAGACGACTTCGCCCATTGAGCAAAAAGCGTCATGGTAATTAAAAACAACCAGCCAAGTGCGAATCGGGCGTCGCTGTTTTAGGGTTCTGTAGATATTTATGAACAACATTGTATTTAGGGTGTAATAAATATTTTATTTCCGAGCTAGACATCGCAACAAACCGTCAAAGAAAAACTCAAAAAAGTATTCGTTTGTTTTGGTCACAGTTTACACACTATGAATCGTTGTTTTCAGTATTTGTTGTTTAAATAAAGTAAGTATATGGTACATAATATATCGAAATTTCATATTCCTAACTGGTTTCGTTTTTGAGATAGCCCTCGTCACAAAAATGATCTAAAACTGACAACTTTGACGGTCCTCCATTTCCTTATTTTATAAGAAAAAAAAATATTTCCGGCTCCTTCTTTATGTATGTGATTAATTTTTTATCATTTTATTAATTTCATTAATTCCACTTGGACATCGACTTGCCTATTTTTCGAATTACAGTCCATTAAATATAGCTTGATACCTGTGACGTTTGTCATAATGACATTTAATAGGTATGGGACGTCTTTCGTATTTTATCGATAATCTTCTCTTATCGATCTTTTTTATAAGCAAAGCCGATTTTTTTTTAAATCTTGGATAGCGATGGTGGACTTCCTTTGAATAAACCCGAGTCTTTAAGCGATACTGTTAATTTTTTTAACGTGGGAAATTCACTACGTGCGTAATACGCATAGATATGGTTTCGAATTGCGGCAGCGTCAAAATCGTCAATTTCGGTGACTGGCGAATCTTTCTTCCTATATTTATTAGGGGTCGATAATATTTTATCACCCTCATCTTGGGCTGCCATCTCCGTTGACAATTCTCCATACTTTTCTTTGCTAATTCGAGACACTGTAGCTCGTTCGATACCAAGAGCGTCAGCAACTCTATTGCAAACTTGCTACTACCATTGAGTAGCGGTCCGCCATTTTGATTCTCGCGCAAACGGATCACAAACCCGCGACTTTCACTGTTCAAAACAGTTTTTTTGTTTTTTTCGGCATTGTGGTGCAAAAAAAAACAAATAACAAATAAGAAGAGATAACAACAAAACTTAACAAAGTAACAGCAATAATGACAAAACAATATTAATCACGTAGCGGTAGCGTATACAAGGCGTCGCGTCGGCACTCGTACTGACTCAAAAAAGATGGCGCCCGCTTGTTCGCTGCATGCGAAAGCAGTAGGAATTGCCAGACTAAAAAATACCAATCTGTGGTGTAAACATTATTATATTTAATCATTTTACCGTTTATAATAATGAAATTTTCATACATTTACTTTATCGATATTCGCCTGTCAGTCGATTACACATCCCTGCCAGGCTGCGAAGAGCGTTTACGAAGTAAGCTAACAAAAAATAATAAATAATAAATTAAAATAAATAACTTAAATTACCTTTGTTTTTACTATTATCTCTTTAATAACATGTTCATTTTAAAAAAAGTGTTCTAGATTTATAAACAAATGTCTTAGAGCGGAGCCGCACTACGAAAATTATTATTCGCGCGAATTTTATTCGCGCGGTTTATATTCCGCATTTTTATATATTTTTCTCGCGAATTTTAAATCGCACGTGCGTGCAGCTTCATACATAAACATATGTCACAGAATTTTGCGAAAAAATTCGCGCGAATAAATTTCGCAGTGCGGCCTAGGCCTTATTAATATTTTAAAACTTTTTCAACAAGAAATTTATTGTAGCTGTCTTTAAAACGAAGTCTCTAACGTCACAGGTATCAAGCTATATTTAACGGACTGTAGAGAAACGCCTTACGCTAGGAGTAGATAAAATAATAAAAAAAATATTGCAACGATAAAAGTGCAACGGGTGGGATTTGAACCATCAACCTTTTGGTTTTCAGTCCACGCCCTGACCACTATGCTATTGTACGTTGTTACGGGTTGTCATAATTGTAACGGGCGTACCTACGCGTGTTGTAATTGTATTGATGTTACGAGTATGTCGCGTGAATAAATTTACTCGCCACTGTTATCTAACTTTTCTATTTTATGTTTGATGTTCTTTTAGCTGATTAAACAATATTTTCGAAAGAATTAACTCTTGAAAACACAAGTAATTCAAAAATTCAATAGGTTTTTCTTTTAATAATGAAACGTACAAAAATATGGCTTGTGAAATAAAATATTATTCTATAAAGAAAGCTTTTGAACGTTTCGTGAGTCAAAGAAATTAGGAATGCCGATTCGCAGCGTTTTATATTCAAAGTACTTTTTCACTGAGTGAGCAACATCGACTTTTGCTCACTGGTTTAAAAGGCTTACAGGGCGTACTTTTTGAGCTAGTGAGGTGAAAATAATTCATTATCTACAATCACATATTGAAATACTATTTAATAGTATATAAACTTTATTTAACATTAATATGAGATCTATAATATAATAAAACTGTAACAGATCCAATTCTGTACATTGAAGATATTTTGAAAATTTTTGTTGGAGGGCACTCTATAATCGATACTGAAGCCAAAACTGCAATTTGTTTCATTTTTGTCTGTCTGTCTGTCTGTCTGTCTGTCTGTCTGTCTGTCTGTCTGTCTGTATCTTGGCCGCGCATCACGCCGAAACTACTGAATGGATTCGAATGAAACTTGGTACGATTTGAGTTTATACTCCGAGGTAGGTTATAGGATACTTTTTATCCCGAAATTCAGCACGGTTCCCTTGGGAGAGGGGATGAAAGTTAAAACGTGTATTTAGCTGTAATTCATTAACGCGTTATTCGATTTCACTCATTCTTTTTCTGTTAGAAAGGTAGTACTTTAAGTATTGTCCCGTAAATATTTCAAGGTCATAGGTTTTTTAGTTTAGAAATGACAGACATTACAATCCTCAGTATTGGGTTCAAATAACTTAGGACCCGGATCTTTGAATGTACGGCTTATTTTAAACTGGTGTGCGTTTAAATTTATGTTTGTCGGTCTGTCTATTTATTCCAGCTAATCTCCGAAACGGCTGGATCGATTTTAATGGAACTTTCAATGTTATAAGGAGTAACTTAGGCTACATTTAGTTTAGGTACCTACATAAAAGAACTATGGGATCCGATCCGATCGTATATAAAATCTATAAACACGCGAACGAAGTCGCAGGGGTCAGCTAGTATACAATATAATAGGAGATTACAATAATATGAGAGATGAATATACTTATTATTAGTTATACAGATACTTGGAAATAATTAGTTATTTATTATTATGCAAGGCTGCAAAGTTTTTGTTTGGCGCGAGTGCTCGTATTGAATACGCAGCAAGCCAAGGATTCTAAAATTGAATTTCACGAGCGAAGCAAGTGGTTCAAAAAAGAATCCTGGGCGTGGTGAGGAATTCAAGACATGAGAGGCAAATAATTTTGCAGCCCTTCGGAACATAATTTTTCATCTCATTACAGCGAGGAAAATGCCTATATGCAAGAAAAAAATTCAAATATCAGCGTTTAATTATAATTTAACATTAAGCTTACCTATAAAATAGAATATTAATTATAATATTAAAACTTAAACGTAAAATTACTACAGTTGGTTATGTGAAATTTTATATACGAATTACTTTCCACCCATGCGGGTAAAGTGAACTTTTGCACGCAGATTTTAAAAAAATAAAGAAAGCCTTTCCGAGCTAGTGAGATGAAAATTATATTTTGCTTTTTCCTTCGTGGTTATAATATGTACCAATTCAAAAAATAAATGAGTGAGTGAGAGTGTGGATTCTTGCGTGTAAGACAATTGTATATACAATCCATATACTTAGATTCCATAGGTCGGCATCCTTGACAGTAATTACACGCACTCGTTTCCAAAAGTGGAAATGCCCTCTGTTACGAACGCAGTTTGCGCGCAGATCTTACATCTTTGCTGGACCATTTCTTTATACTAAAGTTAACAGAGTCCTCAAAATAATGAAAATGTAGAAAATCATTAAATAAATGTTTAATGCAATCTAATGGTCTGAGATCCCGCTATACAATGACCTTCACCGAGATGTTTATTTGATGAAACCTATTTTATTTTAATATGTCAATAAATATATTGCATATGGGTTGCCTAACAAATTTCAGTCCAGGATATGATTAATTAATAATTAAAAAAATCTTTTTTTAACATTACACCGGTTTGATTATTAGACAAGTTCTATACCAATCGAAATTATGAAGCCAATAGAATATGCAAACGTTAGGTTGCCTATTCTTTTCCGGTCACAACTTCGGTAGCCAGGTGTAAACAGATAAATCGATAGTAGCATTTTCCACGGGTCTGATTATTGAATTTAAACTAAATGAAAATAAAGATTATTTCATTATGAATTTGTCTAATGAATCAAACCAGTGAAATGTTAAAAAAAAAATTTAAAATTATTATTAACGAATCCTTATCCTGGACTGAAATTTGTTAGGCAACCCTTATGCAATATATTTATTGACATATTAAATTAAATATAAAATACGTTTCATCAAATAAACATCTCGGTGAAGGTCGTTGTATAGCGGGATCCTAGGATATAACTACGAAGACACTGAAAAAATATTAATGAAATTAGATTAGGTAACAACAAAAACATTACCAGTCACACACACACACACTCATTCATTTTGTTTCATATGTTAAGGAAGGAAGTGTTTTCCACGACACAGGGAATCCTAGTGTGGAAACCACTATTCCATTATTTTTTGTATTTTTGTACTTTAAATTATCAATCTTAACTATTTAATATTAAGTACGAGTGTTCAAAGCATTCAGAAACTTGCACTTGATCGTTTTAAAATTACCTTAAGATTGTTCCATACATTTAGAAGATTTAGAATAGTTTGTCATTATTATTTATGTACTTGTTTTAATGGATTGAAAATAATTATTATTTTGTTATAATTGATTTTAACTAGTTAAATGTCAAAGTTAAAAATGAGCCATTAATTTACCAAATGGAAAAGAGGTTGATAATTACTGGTACCTGTGCTGGTACCATGAAATATTCACATCGGGTATGTGAAATACGTCGTGAAAGGTCAACTTGTTGAATATGTAATAAAATTAAAAGTAAGTGTTTCTAAAGTAAATTATGTCTTATATTATATTAAGGCTGGAATATACCGTTCTTGGCATTCATTTGGCGTTTCCCAGTAACTTTATATTAAACTAGCGACCCGCCCCGGCTTCGCACGGGTAGTAGAGCATTTTATGCGTAGGTACTACCCGCTCAGGGATTAGGCAGCGTTTTCGATGAAAGCTCCCAGGCGGCTTTTACGACTTTTTACGATATTTTCCACAATGAACTTACTATATCTCACCTTATACCCGAATTACTAATTCCGTGGAATTCTGACGTTTCATAATGTTACCAGAGATAAAACAATTCCCACAAAAAAGATGAAAAATTCAAAACTTATGCAAATACAAATCAACTGCTGCATGTAGATATGACTTTCTAGTTTCCATTCTTAGCAATTTCTATTTTAGGGCGAAACAATTAATATTATTAAGCGGCTTAGAGCTTTATATGTTGACAGGGAATTAAAGTAGTTTGGGGTAAAATCGTACTTCGTAGATGTTAACCCTGTTCTCCATATAAATAACTCATCTGTAAATGAAAATGACAGCTGTCAGAATTAAGTCGATATTAAGTCAAAAATAAGGAGAAAAACTAAATATTTCAAATCAAATAAATTAGTGTATTTGGGACATAAAAAAGTAAGTTTTCACCAGATTCCGTGAAAAAAAAAAATATTTTAAAAGATAAAAATAAAGAACCAAAAACTTGGTTTTTTGAACTTTTCACATAAATTTTGAGGTTATGTGAAAAAAGTGTAAATACAAAAGTTGTAGATCATTTAATTTTTTTCCATAGGACTTCTAGTTTTGCCGGAAATCGAGATAAACCGTTTTTTACCCTTAAAACTCCCCCCCTTTTTTCCCGAGCTCAGATCGCCCGTAAATTATTTTTCCTTGTATTTTATAATATTCTCCTCCTTTTCCAATGGGTTTCATCCTACGTACTGTGATTTTTTTTTTGGTTTCAAAAATTATCGACAATGGGCTATAGGGAGAACCGCGGCCGCCGACGCGCTTATAGGCACGCTCCCGCGCCGCCGCAATTTTTAAATCTGTAATATCTTCGAAAGTATTCATTTAAATCATATGCTGTAAAGGGCCATATGGATTTATATAAAATCAACAATGCATTTAAGGTATTTAATTAGATAAGGATTAATGCTGTATTGGTTGAAATCGCTTCGAAAATTAGCCATTATTTGTCGTAAAAAGTAAATGACAAAAAAATGTTATTGTGGGATATCCATAAGAGATAGATATATACCATCGCGGACTTTTCTGTAGACCTTTTCAATGTGTACAATACTTAGTACATTATTTTGATAAATCTCGTAGGGTTCAGCCTGCGTTTGCAATGTAAGCGGAAAAAATGTAATTATTTACGACATCACATTAGAAACCTCAAAAATAACAGTATTTCTCCACAATTTAATGGATGTTATTATACATATAAACCTTCCTCTTGAATCACTCTATCTATTAAAAAAAACCGCATCAAAATCCGTTGCGTAGTTTTAAAGATTTAAGCGTACAAAGGGATATAGGGACAGAGAAAACGACTTTGTTTTATACTATGTAGTGATTCCTGATCTTGGTGTACAATTTAGAACTGATGAAAAAAATATTAAATTTTTCTCAAAAGACATGGCCGGAATTTGCCCTGATTAGTCGAAAAAAAACTTACTTAAATAAACATAAATGGAGGTTAATTATTCATATGTGAAAATTTCTTTTAAAATAAACTAAAATATATCGTGGCAATTACATTTCTCCAGCGCAGGCGTGGAAAAAAACACAAAAAATAAGAATGTTAACTGATATTTGTTTTTCTAACTTTTCTAAGGTCATATCCAAGAAGGTTATTTACATACTCTATGTAGATACTGGAGACTGCGCCTGAAACATTGTAGTTAAGACAAAATAGTCATTTTATTTACCAGTTCTCTCTCGAGTCAAAATTCCTTATCTATACCCTGATTTCTAATTCCGTGGAATTCTGACGTTTCGTAATGTTACCAGAGATAAAACAATTCCCACAAAAAAGATAAAAAATTCAAAACTTATATAAATAAAAATCAACTGCCGCATGTAGAATGACAAATGCCTAACAGACACTTCATGGTGAGAATGTCATTTGACTTCCATTTTTGAATGAATTTTTCAATGTGCTTCTTTTGTTTTCTATTGCTGTTAGTGTGCACTTTCTAGTTTCCACTCTTGCCGTTTTCTATTTTAGGGCGAAACGTCTAATATTATTGTTCGGCATATGGCTTTTTATGATGACTGGGAATTAAAGTAGTTTTGGGTAAAATCGTACTTCGTAGATGTTAACCCTGTTCTCCATACAAATAACTCATCTGTAAATGACAATGACAGCTGTCAGAATTCCACGGAATTAGAAATCAGGGTATAAAAATATTATTTAGGTTAAGTATAGAACGTCCATATTTGAATCTCCCGCTGTCAAAGAGTTGTTGGGGGCTGAATTTTTTTACTATGGAGTTTTCATTTTTCTACGGTAGGAGTAATGTATTCTGTGGTACCTACGCACTACGTACACAAAAATCGATTCTCCGATTAATCGATCTCAGATCGCCATCCTTATTTTGATGTTTCTGGCTGGCTTCTGCAATCTGCGTTGTGCGTAGGTAACCTAAATAATATTTTTAGATAAGACATTTTTACTCGAGAGAGAACCTTGAAATAAAATGACTAATTTATCTTAACTACAATGTTTCAGGCGCACTCTCCAGTGTCTATATAGAGTATATAACCTTCTTGGATATGACCTTAGAAAAGTTAGAAAAACAAATAACAGTTAACATTCTTATTCTTTGTGTTTTTTCCACGCCTGCGCTGGAGAAATGTAATTGCCGCGATATATTTTAGTTTATTTTAAAAGCAATTTTCACATATGAATAATTAACCTCCATTTATGTTTATTTAAGTAAGTTTTTTTTTCAATTTCGAGCAAATTCCGGCCATGTCAAAGGGCACAGCTCCATACAAATTCCGGCCATGTCCTTTAGTCTTCGTGGGTGGCATTTTCAAAAAGAAAATGTATGATCCTACTGTTTTCTTTTCTAGTTAATTTTTTTATTTCTTTACTAGTAGATCTGGCAGACTTCGTTCTGCCCGGTGACACACCGACATCACGCTACCTACCGAGACCCGGTAGATTACTTATACCTACCCGGTAATTGTGTTTTCAAACCATCCAGGATTGAAATATGCACACAAAATTTCATCCAAATCTGTCCAGCCGTTTAGGAGTTAGGTGACAAACACATGTACGGAAGAATTATATAGGTACAGGTGAGAGAGTTTACCGTATCCACGCGACGGGATGTTTGACAGTTATGAAACCCGTGAACATTTTGTATGGGAAAATGTTTTTTCTTTTATTTTATTTTTTCGTCAATTTTCCAATGTTTTTAATAGTTACCTATTATGCTATTCGGGATGGAGACAAATACAACAAATCAATAACCATGAAAATCGCTCCAGCCGTTCTCGAGTTATAAGTGTTCGAACTAACACGACTTTGTTTTATATAATAGACTAGTGGATCCGGCAAACTTCGCCCTGCCCGGTGACAAACACATGCACAGAAGATATATTACGTACTGTATGAGATGTACTGGTGAGAGTTTACCGTATCGACGGGATGACAATTTAAATGTTTGACAATTACGAAACCCATGAACATTTTGTATGGGAAAATGTTTTTTCTTTTATTTTATTTTCTCGTCAATTTTCCAATGTTTTTAATAGTTATTCTGCTGTTCGGGACGGAGACAAATACAACAAATCAAAAACCATGAAAATAGCTCCAGCCGTTCTCGAATTATAAGTGTTCGAACTAACACGACTTTGTTTTATATTTATATTTTAAATATATAGAATATAGATATAGATTTAAGTTTATACATTATGTGATAAATAGGCTACAAATGGAATGACGTATTATCGTGCGTCAATGGCTATACTATTAATCACACCTAAGTTATAAGCAGTAAATTTTTAATTATACCTACTTACTCTCGCATTTAATAACCGATGTGTCTCATTGGTTAATAAATGCCAAAAACTTCACTGCGTCTTCATCACATAAGGAGACTAGCATAATATGCTTAATATACTTTTCAAGGCAAATGATGTTTTTACTTTTTTTATAGTTTTTAATGTTGGTTTTCACCTCGCGCTGGAAGGTGCAGTGTCTGCAGACCTCCCACTAGATGGATAGACGATATTAAACAAGTCGCAGGGAGTTGCTGGATACGAGCGGCGCAAGAACGAGGCGAGTGAAAGTCATTATAAGAGACCGGAGTCGTTCGGGGTAACTGAGCACAGTGGGTAAGTAAGCGCACCCACGCTATTCCACGAAATTACTCGTTTCTAACGAATATTGTTAATGTAACTTATTTTAGAGGACATTTTTTAACCCCCGACGCAAAAACGACGGGATGTTATAAGTTTGACGTGTCTATGTGTGTGTGTGTGTGTGTGTGTGTGTGTGTGTGTGTGTGTGTGTCTGTCTGTTCTCCCGTAGCGCTTAAACGAGTGAACCGATTTAAATGCGGTTTTTTTTGTTTGAACGGTGAATTTGTCGAGAGTGTTTATGAAAATCGGTCCAAGATGGCCACCACCACAAAGTGGCCGATAATATATTTTTTCACAACCCCCTAAATATGGGTATCAAATGAAAGGGCTTGTCTAGTAGAATAGCACTATGCAAATTCAAGATGGCCGCTACCACAAAATTGCGAATGTCGGGGGTTTTTTAAATTTTTAAATTTATACTTGTATTAAAAATTGATTGTATAGGTCCATTATAATGCCTCTATATAGAAACTGGAAGCGGTCGTATTATGGCACTTAATGGAGTAGTGATCGATCGTTTAGTACACGCGTTGTGAAGCCTTTTGTCAATATTCGTGTTGGTTGAATTATAGGCAGTTAAAGGCCTAAGCTTACGTGCCGCTAGTTGTTTGCCTCGGGTTTCGGTTCACAGATTGCTATAGAAGCCCCGAACGTGACGAGTTCGCCGCACCCATACCCTGATCCCAGACTAAACTAAACAGATGATTATACCTAACTCTGCAATAATATATTTGCAACGTGAAACGGTCAGCATTTGGCCACTATACCTACATCTATTCTAGCACTATTTTTGAAATATACTACTCCATATGTCTACACCCTTCAGAGCCTATAGATTTATTATGGGGTGGATGCTCCCTAGGCCGGCACCCCCCCATAAGTCGGCACTTCGTTATATTTCTGTCGATATTATCGTTTTGGTGCCATTTAGTCGCAATGGGTATTTTTTTTATTTAGTATTACTCCAATGGCAAAATAGTTCTAAAATAAGGCAACACTTTTTTGCACCAAGAAGAAATAAATTACGTATTATAATATTTAAGACTTGTTGTTGCGATTTAATTTGTTTTGCGTAATATTTGAAATCGATTTATAGTGATCTAATTCAATTGTTTTGCGTATTTAAAGAAAAAACAGGGGTGCCGGACTAAGGAAAACTAGTAGGTAGTATGAGGTACCTGAGATCGACAGGAGGTGCCGACTTAAGAATTTGGGTTATTCCTAAAGGTCGGCCCTATTGAATAAACTTGATATTATCTATATAAAAATTGCCTGATTGTTTGTCAAGGTTGTTAAAAAAAATCCTATATCTATTTCTTCAAAAATTCTATTAATTTCGGAATAGGGTATATTTTTTATTGGCGGGAAAATGAAATAAAATGAAAGCGAGGAAAGAGTTTCTATAAATATTTAAAAAAACATAAATTTTCGCGGACAATATCGGGGGTAAAAGCTATTTTTCTAATAAAAGCATGAGGGCCGACTTTGAGAACACAAATGCCGGAAGAAGGGACAAAGGTGCCGTGCCGAGCCTAGGCAAATTAGTACTTTTTTTTAAATAAATTAAATAAATACTTCTTTATGCTTAAAGTCGGTATTAACAATTGAATCAAAAAGTAAAAAGCATGAAGTATTAGAAGAAAAAAAAAACATTACGGAAATTGCTTCGTTTGACACGTCTACGAATTTTTAATCATGACACGACCCTTAAAGTGCCGACTTATAGAACATTCACCCTATCTGAAGGAACTTTGATAACATAACTTAATATATTCCATATAGAAACTGTAAGTGTGGTAGTAAATCGGCGTAGGGATATGTGGCGAGTGGTATGTGTGCGTGTGTGAATGAGCAGGGTCGCGGCGGCGCGCGGGGCGCGGGGCGCGGTATCGACGCGCGCGTCACGCCTGCGCCGAGCCACTCACCTGTTGCCGTGAGGCCGTGGAAAGATACTCTTTCAAATTAAGGTAGACACCTGATACCGAAATAAAAGCAAAGTTTTCGATCGTCAGTCGCAACGTCATAGGCTCTTCGTCTTTTACTGTGATTATGCGTAGATGAGCGGAGCTTTGCAATTAAGCGATATCAATCACCCAGATTGCGTCACAATACCTATTGTTACCGACGCACCACCTGAAACACAAAAATAATAAATTAGTTATAGTTAAAAATATAAATAGATATTAAAATGTTAGTAAGTATATAATCGTTGTAATAGTTTAGTTTTTAGTACTTACCTTTTTTATAAAACATAATATAATAATATTATTATGTACTTACCTTAAGTAATAAATAAATAATGAAATCGCACAATGTTTGGCGCCGCTAGTTTTTGGTTAAAATTATAATGCAATATTGGCAACACTCGCCGCCATTACGAAGACGCAATGTGAAGTGCTAACCAGCAGCCGCGCGCGCCGTACATTCGAGTGATTAATCTCAAATAATTAGTGTTTTCTCTTTTAAAACGCCTTAAAACCACTTTAGGACCGTCTCGACTTGCTCATCTGCTACACCTATATTACGCTAAATACCTATATCAAAAAGTTTTCTTTTTTTCTGTTTTCTCGAAGATAAAGAAATTGTGAAGTCTGTTTTCAGAAAGGAGTAAATTCCTTGAAGTTGTGAAAATATTCTTAATACCTATACCGCGAAACGAGATGAATTTATAAATTCCTTAGATTTACTTTATACGATTTCTTTCTTTAATTTAATCGTTGTTTTCAGTATAAAAGTTGTTTTAAACGAATAAGTAGAACAGGTAGTACCTACCTAGCTCGGCTCTGGGGGATTTCAGAAAATCTTCAGGATTTAATCTGCTCTCTTCATTCATTAATAAATTTTTGTATTTTAATAGATGATAATAATATCCATAAATGCGAAAGTGTATCTGTCTGTTTATCTATCTGTCTATCTGCTAGCTTTTCACAGCCCAACAGTTTAACCTATTTTGATGAAATTTGGTACAGAGTTAGCTTACATCCCGGGGACGGACATAGACTACTTTTACCCCAGAAAATTAAAGAGTTCCCACGGGATTCTTAAAGGTCCATCCGTTTAACCGATTTATACAAGGTACAGAGGTAGCTTGCGTCTTGAAATTTGGCATAGGCAACTTTTATCCCGGAAAAGTAAATAGTTCCCACAGAATTTTAAAAACTTAAATCCACGCGGATGAAGTCGCGGACATCATCTAGTATTTAATATAAAGATAATAATGTAATTAGATTTTAAACAAAATTTATTTAAAAACTAGCCGACCCTCGCGACTTCGTCCGCCTGGATATAGGTTTTATATAGGATCGGATTGGATCCCATAATCCTTTTTTGTACCTAAACTAAATGTAGCCTAAGTTACTCCTTATAACATCACCTATCTGCCATTGAAAGTTCCATCAAAATTGATCCAGCCGTTTCGGTAATTAGCTGGAACAAATAGACAGATCGACAAACATAAATTTAAACGCACACCAGTTTAAAATAAGCCGTACGTTCAAAGATCCGGGTCCCAAGTTATTTGAACCCAATAAATGTCTCTTATTTCTGAACCAAAATACCTATGACCTTGAAATATTTATGGGACAATACTTAAAATACTACCTTTCTAAAAAAAAAGAATAAGTTAAATCGAACTACGCGTTAATGAATTACAGCTAAATACACGTTTTAACTTTCTTCCCCTCTCCCAAGGGAACCGTGCTGAATTTCGAGATAAAAAGTATCCTATAACCTACCTTGGAGTATAAACTCAAATCGTACCAAGTTTCATTCGAATCCATTCAGTAGTTTCGGCGTGATGCGCGGCCAAGATACAGACAGACAGACAGACAGACAGACAGACAGACAGACAGACAGACAGACAGACAGACAGACAGACAGACAAAAATGAAACAAATTGCAGTTTTGGCTTCAGCATCGATTATAGAGTGCCCTCCAATAAAAAATTTCAAAATATCTTCAATGTACAGAATTGGGTCTGTTACAGTTTTATTATATTATAGAAGATGTTAAATTTAAACTATATTTACAGTATCGAGATGACCAGCCTTTGTCGTACACCAAATAAGACATATGTAAGTACGTAATAGTTGAAAGTTTAATCGTATGTTCCTTGCGCTACGACCTGAAGCTTACCGAATAGACCGCAACCATTGTTTTCAAAACTAACATTCACCTATTGCATCAGCTATGCTAAAGCTCAGGGTCACTCAGCGGGCGATGGAGAGAGCTTTGCTCGGAGTATCCCTGCGGGATCAAATCAGAAATGAGGAGATCCGCAGGAGAACCAGAGTTACCGACATAGCTCATCGAGTCGCAAAGCTGAAGTGGTTATGGGCGGGGCACATTGTACGAAGAACCGATGGACGTTGGGGTCCCAAGGTGCTTGAATAGCGACCTCGCATCACAAACGAAGCGTAGGTAGACCCCCACTCGATGGACAGACGATCTCAAGCGAGTCGCTGGCAGCCGCTGGAGTCAGGCGGCACAAGATCGTGTGCTGTGGCGATCCTTGCAAAGGACCTATGTCCAGCAGTGGACGTCTATTGGTTGAGACGACGACGACGATGCTAAAGCTTTACAAATAAGTAAAATTGAAGTGTCTGTCTGTGTGTTTTAAAATAACTATCTCCTATTATGCTCATATTATGATAAGAAAGATGATATAACCAAACAGAAATAGATCTATGTTTTTAAAATTTTTATGCCTGTCTGTATGAACGGACTAATCTTCGGAATATATCTTCCAATAATCAGAAAGGCTGAACCGACTTTGGGAGGATTAATTATCATGGTCAGGGATACGAGGAGTAACTGAGGCTAATCTTTATTCCAAAAATATTTAGGGTTCCTGCTGGTAAAAAAATTATTAAAAACTCTTAATATTAGGGACATCTACTATATAAAAATATAAGTCGGGTTTTCCTTCCTGACGCTATAACTCCAGAATGCACGAACCGATTTCCACGGTTTTGCATTCGTTGGAAAGGTCTCGGGCTCCGTGAGGTTTATAGCAAAGAAAAACACGCGAACGAAGTCGCGGGGGTCAGCTAGTAGTTTATAGTAATATAGTATAATAACATTTAATAACACTAGTTTATTCATAAAAATAGTTATAGTATATTAGTAGTATAGTATCCCGGAAAAATCAAATAATTCCAACGGGATTAAAAAAAAAAAATCCTCGCGGACAAAGTCGCTAGTCCACTATAAATTCATGGTCGCCTTACTAATTACCGATCCGTTACATCGTGTGTCAAAAACTGATATATAATCTGATATAATATATATCAAAAATTGGAAAGAAAATACCGCAGAGAATATCTACGATACCACTTTCAAACTGCTCTTATGATTTGTGGTATGAACAAAATAACACTCGAGTAAGTACCTGTAGTGCAGGTAGATGTACTACCGTTAAGTAAAACAGCAGTAAAACATATCTCCTATGTCAGTAGTGATAAACGATCATATTCAAACTGCCGTAAAAAAGTCACCCATAACATAAAATATACGACTAACATAAAAAATATGTACTGTATTACCTACTTGAACAACATCGATTAATTTACATTGCGAGTATTTTAATTAAGTAAGATACTTTCTTTCAGCGCACTAGATGCAACCTTTGGTTCTAATTAGGTAAGCATAAATTACAATATTTTGAGTAAGTATGTACTTAACGTGGTGCCACCACGTTAGGTACATTAAATATTTGTTCGTCAATGAAATCCTAGGAAAAAAAAAAATTAAATATCCTAAATTAGATTAGTGTACTGAACTGAAAATTTGATATTTAATTTATTTACTAAAGAACGTAACTGGATATTATAATTTGTCTAGTTATAATTTATCATTCAAGAATAACAGTGAAATTTTTATTATGTGGTACTCGTATTTTAACACAGGTAAAGTAGGAAAAATAGACTCATTAGAATGTATGTAGTTGCAATAGTTTCAGGCATGTGTAGGAGTTGGTCCCTTGAGCAACGTATACCTACATATAATAAAGTCCTATCTATTTCCGAGTTGGCGGCGTGTGCTGGGGAGTTTTAAAGGTCCATTTTTGTAGTTTTTTCGAAAAATTATTTACAGAAATTTCCAAACGTAAACTGGAATATTAACAAAACTAGCTCCAATGCTACCGACCAAAGTAGCATGAATTTTTGAATAAAACTTGGCATAATTATAACTTATGCTCTGAACTAACATTTAGGATATTTTGATCCTAAAGGTTCATCATCATCATCATCATCATCATGATCAACCCATTATCGGCTCACTACAGAGCACGGGTCTCCTCTCAGAGTGAGAAGGGTTTTGGCCATAGTCTACCATGCTGGCCAAGGGGATTGGCAGACTTCACACACCTTTGAGAACGTTATGGAGAACTCTCAGGCATGCAGGTTTCCTCACGATGTTTTCCTTCACCGTTAAAGCAAGTGATATTTAAATACTTAAAACGCACATAACTCCGAAAAGGAGAGGCCCGGAATCGAACCCACGACCTTCGATTAGAAGTCGGTCGTCCTAACCACTAGGCTATCACAGTTTTTTTTGTTTTTTTTTTTTTTCCTAAAGGTTAGTTTAGTGTAATTTATATTTTAACTGCAGCTATTATAAGTTGCACAAACGAGTAATAAAGCTTAGATTTCTTATAGTTACATTCAATTATATTAGTTCTAAATAGTGAAACCAAAAGATATTTATAGTGACTCTACCAGTTCAATTGGCAGCTACAGTAGATTACATTATGCATCATTAGCTGACATTCCCATGGTAAAAGTCACGTTCACTTTTGATTCACAGTTGATTAATTTATTTTTCAATAAGTATAGGTAGATCGTAAATCATAAAAAGCATAAAAAGGCTCATATTATACTGTTCTCAAAACTATAAAGAAGACTACCTCAAAGTGCGATTGAAATATTACCGCACCTACCAACCATCACCTATTGATGATAATAGTATTTTATTGTATTTATCATTTTTACTTACGAATTTATGGAAAAACATATAGGTAATCCACGTGTGTATTGAAAATTAAATTAAACTTTCAATTTACTGCACTTTATACAACGTAAATAATTAGAACCGTTTCAATTGAAACTTCGAAGGGATTTTGCGGGGGCGTTGCGTCTCTGATGTGAAACTACGGAACACGAGCAGGGCACTAGCCGTAATGTTCTGAGAAAAGGTTAATTGTGTTTTACTTCGCCACAACCTGGCTATAACCGCGGCGGGATGGCTTACATTTCATGTAATTAAAGCTCATGATACTTACCTTAGTTATTGTTTTTACTGAATTATGATTTGACATTATACACACATCAACACTGTCTAGGGATATTCTGATTTTCTCAATTTATTCAAAATTGGTTATAACTAACATACAATATACATGTATATATTTTTGTAAAGCCTATTTATCAGACTATCTTTTAGAATAAAACAGAATTAGTTTTTTTGTGTAAATAATTTTTTATTGAAATAAAGACAAAAAGTGAAATGATGGTAAACTTAAGGATAGATGTCTTTTTAAGAAAAAATATAATTTTAGCAAAATTATCAGGTTTTTTGCAGTTACGTGAAAAATTATTTAAAATTAGTAGTCAGTAAACCGCCCATGGACGTTAACCACGGTCCTACAACGGCTTTTCATGCTTTGAATCAAGTTATCAAAGTCTTGCTGTGGGATATTGTCCCAGGTCCTGCTAAGATGCAAAAAAAGTTGCTTTGCAGTCGCAATGTTCGGAGGAAAACTCCTCAAAGCCCTTCTTTGGAGCATGTCCCATGCGTGCTCTATGGGGTTTAGGTCTGGTGATTCAGCGGGCCAGTCTAAGATCGACACATCGTGCTCTTGTAGCCAGCTGGTCACCACTCGCGCAGTGTGCGAACGGGCTTTGTCGTGCATGAGCGTGAAAATTTGGTCCATTTGCAGTCGATGGGGATAGATTATTGGTGCTAGCACCTGATTACGGTATTTTTCAGAAGTCATGGTGTTTCTGATCCAAACGAGATCTGTTCTTCCATCGATATGAATTCCCGCCCTAACCATAATTGTTTTGCCGTGGTATGGCTGGACTTCCTGACGGTGTCGCAGACGGTTGTCACGACCAGGAGCTCGCCATACACGTACTCTTCGTAAATCAGGATGAAATCCGAATCGGGACTCATCGGTAAACAGCACTACAGACCACTAGTTATCTTCCTAGAGCAAATGTTCGCGAGCCCACTGTAATCTTCGTCCACGATTTCCTCTGCGTAGTGCTGGAGTACGAAGCGGCCTGCGAGCATGAAGGTTAGCCTCGTGCAGTCTTCTCCTCACAGTTTCGTCACTGACAAGCAAATGGTGGTCTGACTGGAGCCTTTAAACCAACTGCATGGCTGTAGCATTTGGTTATCTTCTCGCGGTCATTTGCGAAAATCGGTCCTGTCTTCGGGCGGTTATGCGCTTCTCGCCTGGGTGCCGTTCAGCCACTTCACCAGTGGTGCAATAACGTGACCACAACCTTGATATCACGTTTTTTCTTGTTTCAATCGCCTCGGCAATACTTCGTTGAGGAGCCCCAGTTTGGAGCGTACCTACTGCCCTTAACATTTCGTCTCTTGTTAAATGGCGCCTCTGCATGATGCATACAGTTGCATAAATTAGAAATTAACCAATAATTTTCATTGAAACTTTCATTTGATACAAAAATATACCACAAGTATAAATTAGAAATTTAAAAAACCCCCGACATTCGCCATTTTGTGGTGGCGGCCATCTTGAATTTGCAATAGTGCTATTCTACTAGTCAAGCCCTTTCATTTGATACCCATATTAAGGGAGTTGTGAAAAAATATGTAATCCGCCATTTTGTAGCGGCGGCCATCTTGGACCGATTTTCATCAAACATAGCTAACAACACTCTCGACAAATTCTCCTTTCAAACAAAAAAAACCGCATTCAAATAGTCCACCCGTTTGAGCGCCACAGGGGAACAGACAGACACACACACACACACACACACACACACACACACAGACACGTCAAACTTATAACACCCCGTCGTTTTTGCGTCGGGGGTTAAAAAACTGGGTTAGGTCAATTGAAACTTTCGAACTTCGCTACAATTATGCCGCACAAATCATTTGTTTTCAATTTATTTTTTCAAATTCAAATTTAGAATCATTTAATATGGTCTACAAAATAAGCTTTCATTAAAATAATTTAAAACCGATTAATATTTTTCGAGTTTCAGAACTTTATACAAAATATCCCTAGACATTGTTGATGTGCATATTATAGTTCTAGTGAATTATGAAACCTTAAACTATAAGTATGTAGCGTATTAAAGGTTATAATTAGGTATAGGTTATAATTTACGATTAGGATTTGTATTCTTATATTATTTTTAGTTATATTCATTTAACTATCTATACAGTATAGACCTATTATATATAGAAAAAGTAACGGATTTAATAACATTAGCGTACAGCTCAAAGCGTTGCATCTAGAAACTTGGGATTTTTCATACTATAGGTATAGGTTTTCTCTACCTACGTACCTTCAAGGCAAGAGTGAATAGGCATTTTCTAGGCAAGCGCGCTCCAACTTAGACCTCATCATGGCTTTTCAGACATGATTGTCGTCAAGCGTAAGCCTATCATTCAATAAAAAAAAATATAACTTATATTCTCACTATGAATGGATTTCCAGGAATTTCACAGGAATGGGCTTGGGTGGGTCAGCTTGTTATATATAGGATAGAATTTGTACTAAAATACGGTGATATTATTATAAAAGTAAGTCCATGCTTGCAGAATATTTATATAATACCGATAACGTAACGGCATCACAACCATACGCCTTCATAAGATTTGAAACGATCGCTACGTAATACCTGCAGGCTGTCTATTTTCTATTGTTTTTTGTTTTTATTAGAACTTAGAACTAAAAGTAAATATAAACACTCACTCACTGGCAACTTTAGACGCCTTAGAACTTTAGAGTGTATAAACACTGGCGTCTAAAGTTGCCAGTGAGTAACTAATCAAATGTAACAATACATCGTTATTTCATATGAAGTCACAATGCTCTGGAGTAATATCACAGTGGTCGGTGCTATTATTATTGTTAGATGTGGTTAATTTAACCTGCTTAGCGGTCGTCGAGTTAAAGCGAGCTGTCGGAAACAACTAATGAACCTGTTGCTTGTAAGTGATAGATCGGATGACGGTCTACCAACAAAGTTCGCGCAACATGTTGTTCATGCAATGAACATAGAGTGCGAAATGTTCTCTTTTTAACTGACTTCAGAAAAAGGAGGAGGTTCTCAATGCGACCCGAATAATATGATATAATATGTATATATATAATATATATATATATATATATACGTATATATAAAACAAAGTCGTGTTAGTTCGAACATTTCTAACACGAACTAAGAGCTTAGGAAAAACAAAATGATTCCCACGGGGTTTTTTAAAAACCAATATCCACGCGAACGAAGTCGCGGGTATCCGTTTGTATAATCATAAAATCGTTTGACTGTTACATAATAATATGATCTTAAAATGATTGTATATAGTAGGAACAATCTTCCTCTAACCGGTATACAATATTTAACATTTTAAAACTACAATTTCTTCAAGTAAGTTGCATAATTTTTTTAAGTTACATAATTAGGAAGTTTTTACAAATATCTATCTAACATTATGTACTATATCCTCTTAAAAATAAATCTTGCACTGTAGTAAATAAAGATAAAACAAAATAATTGAAGTTGTGATGATTTGAATCATTCATATCATTAATTTTTACCACATATTTTTTTTTCGTTATAAAGTAGTAACCAATGAAATGTCAGTTTACTGCATCAAATAAAAAGTCCGACTATAGTTACAATTAAAAAGTTCAGCATGAGTTGTTGCAACATGAATTGTATTTATTATCAAATTCACAGGCGAATCATGATCTAAATTATTTTAATCTATATCTATCTATACCTATACAATTATACATATAATAAAATCGTAGACTTGCCGTATCTGTACATTAAATATTTTTGCAAAATAATAACTGGGGATGTTAGGGATAAGTAATAGAACGTGAAATTTTTGAAATTTTTATCTGTTTATCTGTTTGTCTATGTGTCTGTATGTTTGTGCGCGCATCACGCAAAAACTACTGAACGGATTGAAATGAAACTTGGCATGATTTAAGTTCATACTACGGAGTAACATATAGAATACTTTTTATCCCGAAATTCAGCATGGTTCCCTTGGGAGAGGGGATGAAAGTCAAAATTTGTACTTTACAGCTAAGTACATTCAAGCTAATTTCATTAACCCGTTGTTCGATTTCATTCATTTTTTTTTGTTAGAAAGGAGATAGTTTAAAAATTACCGGCTAATCTCTGAAAGGCTAGATCGATTTTGATGGGACTTTCAGTGGTGGATATTTCAGTGGTGGACTTTCAGTGGTGGTTTACATTTTTATCTACCTCATCATCAAACATCTACCAGTGAACTTTTAACAGTATTTAGCAAGGTATGAGCTCAAAAGAGCTTAAGAAAAACAAAAAGTTCCCGCGGGATTTTTAAAAACCAATATCCACGCGAACGAAGTCGCGGGTGTCCGCTTGTTTGGAATAAATTCAGAACAAAAAGGTTGACAGATAATAATATTACAATGCCGAAATCCGATCATAATTATGATTGCGATCAATCCTTCGTCACATTTACATAGTTAATAGGCACTAATATATCTCGGTGTATGGATTTCGAGGAAATTTGTTTTGCGACACTAACGGCAGACATTAATAACGTACCTAATCCAAACTATACAGATTGAAAGTCAAAAATTTAATTCATATAATTAATAATTACTTATAATATAATTACTAATTATATTATAAGTAGTAATGTGTATCAATTGGTAAAATAGATTACAATATAAATAACAGGGATTATTTTTTTTAAATATACGCTATTTTTATTTTTATTATTTATTTATATTTATTAAATAGGCACGCTTTTCTACATACTCTTCATATCATACAGAAACGTTTCACATTCCATAGCTCTATCCTACTGTTTCACTGTCCCGGTCTCCGATTAACGAACGATTACAAACTTACGATTATGTTGGTACCTAATGTGGAACGCCGTTTTCCGAGAAATTCGTCATTCCCAATATATCCTTAAATTCGAACACCGTTTAAAAAATTAGTATCTTTCTATGTAATGAAGTAATTTGTAAGTTTATGATGATTTGTAAATATTTACTCATATACATTTTTTTATGGTTTAATAATAATAATATATATTAATTACATTAAATCTAAATTAAAACTAATTAAAAAATAATAATAAACCAAAACTAAACCGAAACAAATTATAAACGTGCTACGCGTAATAAATTATATTGACCATGTTTTGTAGAGAACTCTAATAAAAATTACAAAGCTGTCAATAATATAATAATAAAATATATTATTATACTAGCTTCTGCCCGCGGCTTCGCCCGCGTGAATTTCGGTTTTTCACAAATTCCGAGGGAATCGTGGATTTCCGGTTCTCGTTCCCGCTCCCTTTTCCAAACTTTTTACCCACTTTCAAGGAAGTTTGCTATAGTAATCTACCTATAGTTGTAGCTATAGATTTCGGTTGTTTCAAAATCCCGTGAGAACTGGATTTTTCCAGGATAAAAGTAGCCTATGTGTTAATCCAGGGTATAATCTATCTCCATTCCAAATTTCAGCCAAATCCATCCGGTATTTTTTGCGTAATTGAGTAACAAACATCCAAACATCCACACTTTCACATTTAATATTAAGTAGGATTGTCAGCTTTTGTCGGATTTCCTACCTCGATTCTTGGCACACAAAAGCGATTAATGACCACAGTCGTTTTGTAGATTCCCATTTGTTAACATTAGAAAGGTGCGGAAAGGCCTAAAGCGTCGACACCTTGATATTCACAAAATTAACTGTTTGTGTTTTAATTTTAGCCCCGATAAGAAATATTATAGCCTCATGTTTTAGCCTCACTACACCTAATTCTGGAATTTAGTATTCTTTCTGTATACCGGAACGGGGATTTACTAAGTACTAACTATGTTTGAAGTCGTATCACTTTAGATAATTTAATCTACGTGTCAGATGGTTGAAGCTATACGCATCCTAGTTGTGCAATTTGTTGCTCGCGTAGCGATCGAGCTCGTAGCTCGTAGCACAGCTCGTAGCTCGAACTTACTGACTAATGTACTATTCGCGTAGCGCAAATATTTGGTTGTAGTTCTACACATTTCATACAATAATACACATAACATTGGCGATTTGATATGTTTGTGCGTAGTATGGCGATGCGGGGAATTAAATGTTCAGTCGCCGCTTCTAGCTACCGAAAAGCGACTAAAACGCCTTTTGCGGATGCTAAAAGTATCATGTGTCATTGGAACGTTAAGTTCATTACCGACTAAACCCTAGACTTTCAACGACTTAACAGATTCTGTATTCGATTTGATTTAATCTTCATACAAAATAAACGACATGTATTATTCTAGCTTTTTTGCTTCTACGAGGACAATGACCTGTCTGGTGTATTAAAGTCTTCCACCTGTGCCTCCTTGTCGCTGTCTTTAATATTCAGGGAGACATACTTCGTGTCTATTCTGCCTTGTTCATAGTATTTCAGTAACTGTGTGTACTACTACTGGTATATAAAGTGATCCGGACAACGGGCTTATCTTTATTTGAGGTCTATATTACGAAATACCAAAATGATTATGAGAACGATATAGTTTTCATAGGACGGTACGAAATAGAATATGAAAATAGTTATAACTATTTTCTTATTAAACTTATTTGTTAGATAAATGTACTTACTAACGTTAGCCGGAGATCAAAGCAGACGTGTGAAGTGGAGAAAGCGAAATGAGTTACCGAAGTATAAATAAAATGAAACGTTGTCGGATAAAATAGCAGGCTATATTTAGAGGGAAGTTTGTGGGGATTAATAAATATGGCTTTGAACATTGGCAAGAGGTGCACGTCTGCGCTGCGGACGTGTTGAGACCTTTCTCGATCGGAGACGAGTACGTAGGTACGTAGGTGATGCGTCCATGAGCAGAGTTCAATAACATCACACGCTTCTTTTCCTAACCAAAGCCCTGTTAGTGTATCTCTGCTATCTGTCTGTGTGTCTGTTTATCTGTCTATATGCCACAAATACTTAGCACGTAGAAGGAAGAATTTTTGTATATTATGAACCGTATGTTTTCAGTATGTGTTATTCAAATACATACCTACTATACCCTTCGATGAAACCCCGATTCATGCTTTAGAATAGAATAGAAAAGTTTTTTATTCAAATAAACTTTTACAAGTACTTTTGAATCGTCAATTGAATCTACCGTAGGTATATTTAGTATATGTGTAGCAGTGACCAATACAAATGAATATTTTTAGTTGATAATAAAAAATCGATAGAGTTTGTGTAACTCTATCGATTTTTTACTATCACGATTAGACGTTTATTGTACTGAATTTTGGAACAAGTTGATAATCACTTCCGATTGGCTGACACCTACACAAAATTCAGTGCTTTTATTATTTATCTATAAGCTATCCTTTGACTGCAATATCATCTGATGGTAAGTGACGATGCGACTGAGGTTAATTTTTCAAAGAGCGAGTGACTTTACTTGTTTCCCTAATGACAAATTGACCTTAGACTTCTTGACGCCAGCGGAATTAACCGCCCTTCAATTATTTATTAATTCGATTACTACACGGACTGTTAGAGATGTTTACACAGAGTTAGGATCTTAAACAGAGTGCAATGCCTATCTTTCTATACGACGTTACGCGTATAGTACCTAACGGCACAGCCTTGAAACATATTTCTTTAAACTGTGGTAACGGCACACTGTGGTAAAAAAGCTGTGATAGCCTAGTGGCTAGGACGACCGACTTCTAATCGGAGGTCGTGGGTTCGATCCCGGGGCACGCACCTCTAACTTTTCGGAGTTATGTGCGTTTTAAGTATTTAAATATCACTTGCTTTAACGGTGAAGGAAAACATCGTGAGGAAACCTGCATGCCTGAGAGTTCTCCATAGCGTTCTCACAGGTGTGTGAAGTCTGCCAATCCGCTTGGCCAGCGTGGTAGACTATGGCCAAAACCCTTCTCACTCTGAGAGGAGACCCGTGCTCTGTAGTGAGCCGGTAATGGGTTGATCATGATGATGATGATGAACGGCACACGTGGTAGGTACCTGAGCGTCTGTGTCCTAGGGCGATACAGTCCACGTAGAGTAATGCGATGGTTGTATCTATGTAGTTTTGCATGGTATGTCTGATATGATACAAGAGACTACATCATTAACTTAGTTGACGTTTTAAATAAGATTCTACTCAGTTTCGATACGAAAACGGTTGCTAGGACGTCGTTTTGAGTTGAAGATTTTCATTTTCAAAAATTCATTATTTCCTTTGATTTGTATCATTAATTTTTATATATCACTACATAGTATAAAACAAAGTCGCTTTCTCTGTCCCTATATCCCTATGTATGCTTAAATCTTTAAAACTACGCAACGGATTTTGATGCGGTTTTTTTTATTAGATAGAGTGATTCAAGAGGAAGGTTTATAAGTCGAAAAATTGGACCCGGTAGGTGGCGCTTATTAGCGCCATCTTCTATCCTACTCCCCGCGAAGGTTTCTGGTCCAAAAAATCTACATAAAAATGGATGTTTGTATATTTGTCCTCCCTCTATGCGTAATGCTAACCCATGCTGTACGTGGCATTGCAACGCATGCCGGGAACAGTAATCTATACTTAATAAAAATATTGTAATTGCGAAAGTATGTCTGTTTGTTAACTTTTTACGAAAAAAACAGACACACAACACAGACAGACGTTAGGCACAAGCTTGCATCCTGGAGACGGATATAAGAAAAAAATGTTATTCGAGAAAATCAAAGAGTTTTAGGTTTATTTGAAAATCCCATGGGATCTTAAAACCTAAATCTTAGATATAAACTAGCACAAGCTCCGTTGGAAAAAAACGATTTCTTTTCAAGTAAATTGTGGAAAATTACAACCCATCCATAAAATATTAAATTACTAAGCTATGTCAGGTCAAAGTTAAATCCGTAAGTCATTAACATTATGAAGTAACTGCGCTAAACTTTGTCGATAAAAGTTTTCTCGTTTTGACCGTTAATACTAATTTAAGGCAAAGCTAACAGCACTGTTTAAGTTTGCTATATCATCTTTGTTAGGTATTTGAAAGTAAATTATGTTTCAAAAAAAAAAAAAAAAAAAGAAAAAACAGTTTTATAGTAAAGTCGGTGGCTTGTGATACTGTGTAATATTTATATGACCTTCTATCAACTATAATTAATTCAGATTTTTCCCTTCGTCATGTTTTCGCCATGATACCTCAACTGAGCTAGTATCTCCACTTAAAAAAAAAAATTCAAAATCATTTATTTCATGTAGGCCAACTTGTGGCTCTTATGACATGTCAAGAATCTACCACCGGTTCGGAATGCTGATTCTGCTGAGAAGAGCCGGCAAGAAACTCAGCAGTTGCTCTTTTCAAAACAAAATTGTTACAAGTAGCTTAACTATCTTGTGGACAGCTGAAGCAAAGCCGAATACAATAGACATATTTAAAAATCTATATTCCCACTTGCTCCAAAGTTGGGCAAGCAAATCCAAACCCATTCCAAATTTTAAGTCCCTTAGCAGTTGTCGATATAAAAAGGTGTGGCAGATGGATAGAGGAACGAAGTTTCACCAATAGGTTTCCTTTTAAAAATGAGCCTGGAAAATGTAATAAGTATGAAAAAGTAATAATCGGTTAGACGCCGAATCGGTTAAATATTGTCATAGTGTAATTCTGTGAAAGCGTCATTGCCCACGGCAGTTGGTAACCCAATTAATACGTCCCGCGTCGCGGCGACAATTTTCAGAATTCTCTGCTTTGCGTTATTAAAACGTAATTAAAACGGGTAATTGGTTGAACCAGTGTAAAAACTAATTTTTAAACTTGTTCAATTATTGTGGGTTAAGTATACCTATTGTAATAATATAAAATAGCATTAACGTCTTTTGAAATAAAACATTGTTATCACTATTCACAATATATCACGGTTTACGTGTTTATTTGTCAGCATGTCTCTTGTATCTTGAATCTACGAAAATTCGAATTCTTTTTTAATAAAACGTAATTCGTAAGCTAATAACTGCCGACCAGATGTTTTATAAAAATCCGCACGAAAAATACCTATGCATTTTAGTTTCGTTTATGGAAAAGTTAGTTTAATCAAAAACACAAAAAACATAAGATATCCTCATTAGTTTTTCCCTACACCTTCTATACTCTCACGTTCCTCTTACACGTAAATCTCTTCTTTGGTAGGTATATTGAATCAAAAATATTAAAAAGTTAAACATTGATTATTATTATCAAACTACGATAAATTTATCATCTAATAACAGTTTTTTTTCCCTTTGTATTTAATACACCTTTTTCTCTCACTAACCTTAAGGTGCTCGCTTTGGGCCCCCTTCCCCTATATTATAGAAGTTTTTTAGACTAAAACTGGAGGTTATTGAAAATTGATTTAATTTAGTTAAAGGTACGATTAGTTCAAATTTGATGAAATCCACAAATATAATTCAATTATTTTCGTTACACTACGCTAAAAAATATCGTAAATGGAACAACAAGAGCGTAAAGCAATAATAATTGTCAGAGTCAGCATGTGCACGCACAAAGTGTCCGATAGTAAACGATGTACGACATCCATATGACTCGTAATTGTCGGTGCAACGAACATAGTATCTGCTGGCTGACACCTGGGGGGTTATTCTGTAACTTAGTTAGCAACTGAAAATAGTTGCCAACAAATTAGTTCGATATACATTGCTGCATTACTGTGTAAAATTATGAAAACATTTTATATTTCCCACAGTAAAGCAGCAATGTATATCAAACTAATTCGTTGGCAACTATTTTCAGTTGCTAACTAAGTTACAGAATAACCCAGCTGATCCATTTAGCCGTTCACTTGGACGGGCTTCGATTGTCACAGCTCCATTAAAGTCAACTGCTGAATGTGTAGGAACATGCGGCGTAGGACATGAATTTTGATTAGGTGATGAATACGAAATTCCTGGGATTATATTGATGTCTTGTGCTTGTGCTTATTACAAGAGTATTAACATAGTCATGTAGGTTTTGTACTTTTTGTAAGACAAGCAAAGCCTTGATTAATATCTCCTGATTAATATCCCTTCTCCTGCGATAATGATGCAGTTTAGGCTGACGTGGAGTAAAAAGATTCGGCAGTAAAATCCATAACTTTAACCAGCTTCTACGCGGCATGTATAAATCGCTTAGCTACAAGTCCTTGTCGGTGGGGTGGTAATTAACCACGTCCAAAGCCTCTCACCAGACAACGGCTGTGGTAATTTAGTAATTATACAAACTATTGGAAAATCGAACTCGGGACCTTCATATGGTCATGAAATGAGATGATTTATAGAAGACCTGGCTGTTATTGTGCGTATCTATTTGGTTCAGCGGAAATGCAACAAATTAATCTGTTAAACTGATCCCCTGTGGTACGGTTCGATCGGATCCGGTCGGGCCGTACAGAATCGCCATTCGGGTATAACTTGTCCACGTTGATTTATTTATAGTTCTCAGGGGATTTTCCTGGATGCTTAGTTTGGCTTAGTTGCTCACCTATACCTATGCGTTACGTACTGCATATGAGAATTTAATTTCGATGAAAATAGGATAATGCGTAATATACCTACTAATTAATCTCAATTAGAATTATTCCTTGTGTACTCAAGATAATATCTGATTTTTATATAATATAGTATTATTATTGATACATAGAATTTCGGATAGTAAGTATATCAGGATTAATAGTCTGTTAGTTCCCTGCTAACAGCCGGAAGAGGTTATCATTTGGAGGTTCAGAGCGGATATAAGCCAATCAACGCTTCACGAATCAGCAAATCGTGGATGAATCGTTTCAGAGAGCACTCACCTATTTGCGGAACATCATAAGGCCTGCCGGAGCGCGACGCGCGCAGCATCATCTGGCTGGCGAGCTCGGCGGGCAGGTGCGGCGCGCGCTTGTTGCCGCGCGCGCGGCGCCGGTCCTTGCGCGCGTAGGCCGCGGCGGGCTCCGCGCGCGCCGCCTCCGGCTCGAACACGTCGCGCAGCGGGCGGGAGCGCAGCTGCAGGTCGCGGCCGCCGCGCCACTCGGCGGGGTAGCGGCGCGGCGCGGGCTCGGCGGCGCAGCGCAGCGCCAGCGCAGCCAGCAGCGCGGCCACGCAGCACACGCGCATGGTCAGCGCCGCCCTCCACCACACGCGCATCCCCGTCTACTAAGTGCACGGCCCGTAGCGCACTGCCAGCGGGCGCCTGCCCGACCGCATTATTGGAACTCCACTACTGAGTTAGACCGCGCTTCCTTTTGCGCTTCAGCTCAGTGCTTCTATTGTGTATTCCTTCAATTTGTGCGTCCGGTACTCGATTTGACGACTTTAGAGCCTGTAACAATAAAAACATATGTTTTTCTCATACAAATAAAATTATCGCCGCGTTGCGTAAATATGCTCATAATTAATTAAAGACCGGGATGGGTTTGAAACTGTTCGGGCATACTCCGGTTACATACTACTAGTTATAATAATATTTATCTTTTGACTTTGCGTATAAAATATTAAATGTGTTTGCGTACCTACATAGGTACCTACCTACCCGTTAAATATATTCGATTTTTACACAAAAAACAAATAGTTTCTTATATCAGTTTCAATGTTGCTTTTATAAAGTTCAGGCTTACAGCTTTAGCTATAAACTACTTTGAAAACTGCCTCAGGCTTGAGTACAATGTACAACAGGGTCCTCTATAAATATTCAGTGATAAAATGGGGTATGATAGGACTGTCATATACATAACGTATATGAAAGCTCTGAAAAAAATAACAAAGAGTATAAAGAGAAAATAAAAATTTGGGGCAAACAAATTATAATTTTAAAAATGTTACGTACGTAGGTGTACACTTTTTCAAAGCTTTCTATTCAGATAAATCTATATTTAAATATTAATATGTTTTGTCTGTTTGTGCATGGACGAGACAGATGATACAGATGAAATTTTTGTTCAGTTCGATGAGCATACTTTTATCGTATAATCATTGGGAATTAATTTTTTCTTAATTGACTGCATCGTAGTAAAGTTTGAGATTGTCGTTAACGCTCATGAAATAATTTACGGGATTGATGTAAAAGGCAGTCCACGTAATAATATATAGACTATCTACTAATAGTATCTAGTACTATAGGTTGCACTGTCGAGTTTACTGGAAATGTGGAAACTTTTATAATAAAAACAAATTAACTAAGCTGTAAGTGCTAACATTCGCCACTCCCTTTTGCGTTTACTTTTAGAACGAAAGTTTGTTCTTAATCTTACTTTCTCTAATACTATTTGTCTCGTAAGACTGTACCCAAATAAGAGCATTGAAAATTATGGGACCGCCTTTGACGTCACCGTCTAACCGCAAACCAAAAAACTAATATTTCTTTTAAAAATGGACTAGCTTAGGTAACGGAAATTTCTGGCGCGTGCGTGAATTCCTTATGTATTCTCTCATTGTGACACTTAAGACAAAGTATCTCCCTTCTTCTCTATACTTTATCTTAGTATGAGACCTATAAGTTTAAATCACCTCCATCTATAGTGTCGAATGACCACTCTATTTACTCTATTTTTTGACAATTCATTTTTAGGGTTCCGTAGTAAACAAGGAACCCTTATAGTTTCGCCATGTCCGTCCGTCTGTCTGTCTGTCCGTCCGTCCGTCCGTCCTCGGTTATTCTCGGAGACTATTAGTGCTAGAAATCTGTAATTTGGCATGTTTCCGAAAATAAGTTATGTCAGATCGCACTGGGATCTTGGTCTACTATCTTAGCCACAACGTTTTATTCTAAAACATCATTTACTTACCTATTCTTAGCAGCGGGAGATCATAATGATAAACAAGAAAAATGAGGTAGTCCTTACTCATAATAGAATCGTCTTCAATTCGCACCAAATCCTAATCGTCACGCTGACGTGTACCTAATTACGGCCAATGAAAACGATGTTATTCCATTGCGCTAAAACATCTATCTAGTGGCAGGAATCTCAAAAGACGTGATGAATTAACGAATTTCATTCATTCTGATACATTACAGCATTAATTTTGGATACGAAATGATTAGTCACAATAATTACTGACAGATGTTAGGTACCTGTGCTTTCAATAAGTTTGTTTGTGACCGTTTTGTGAATTTGTGAAAAGCTACATATGTGCAACGAATAAATAAAAGTAACAATTCTTATTGAACATTTTATCTATAACAAACAAAATGGAATGACGTTTATCCATCGTTCGAATCCTGTCTGAGTTCTGAATACAAAAATCCCATGGGAAGAAGCACTTTTAGTTTTAGTCCCAAGTTTTCCAACTTTTCGAATCCTTCGATGACCTCCCTGGCGCAGTGGTGGGAGCTGTGGTCTCATAAGTGGGAACTCCCGGGGTCGGTTCCCGGCAGGGGCAATTTGGGAATTTATAATTTCTAATTGTCATGGCTAACGCGCGTCACTAGACACATCGTCTGGTGGGTGGGCTTCAGCCATGGCTTGCTACCACCCTATCGGCAAAGTTGTACCCCGCCAAGCGATTTAGCGTCCCGGTACTATGCCGCATAGAAAACGATTTTATTCCGACTATAAGTAATAACCATTAAAAAAATATCGCCAAATGGGTCCAGACGTTCATAATTAGTGATCCGCTTACCAATGAATGAACAGCATTTAATTTTTACCTGACTACGGCAAAGCCAAAAAGAAGGGTTATGATTTGTAGTCTATGTATACATCGTGTATGTATGTATGTGTGTATGTATGTATGTATGTATGTATGTATGTATGTGTCCGATTTTTGTATGAGATTCTGTGTATACCACCGTAGCGCCTAAACTACTGGGCCGATTTTGATGAATGAGGTGTCAATTGATTCGTTGTTATGGTCCAGGTGACATAGGCTACATTTTAATTATAGTACGGCAGTCCTGGAACAAAATTTTTAGTGATTAATTAAGCTGAATTTTCTTGAACAGGTTCGTTTCGACGAGACGAACAACTTTTTTATCTATGAAAATTCTCGATGGAGGTAGCTAATCGAATGGGAATAAAATCGAATAATGAAAAAAATCAAGAAGTAACCTTCGCGCGGCTTTCTAGATTATTAAATTAGTTTCGGATAGTAGATATAGATAGTTCCACGCTTTAGCATTTTTGATTTTATATTAAATTAAATTATTAAGCGTAGTCGGGTTTTAGTTTACGAACTTTTTCTTGTTATTTAAGTATATACAGTAACTAGTAGAAGTATTTATCGACTAGCAATTAATAAAGCGGTAGTACGACGATACTTGTTAGCACCAGTTATCGGTGTTCCAGGTAGGGGCGGTCGTGTCATATATCTTCTGACCGCGTGTGGAACCTCACGTGTCGTAAACTTCTTCATTAGGCTCAGACACCTTACCGGGTATGTCCCTTAACGATCACCGACACCATTTTTGTTCTTTTTCAAGGAAGGTAATGATTTTTTCTACGTGCTGGCTTTTGCTTGCGAATTAGGTTTTCTTAAAAATCCCAATGGAACTTATTACCATTCCGAACCTGTGGTAGATTCAATTGACGATTCAAAAGTACTTGTAAAAGTTTATTTGAATAAAATACTTTTCTATTCTATTCTATTACTAGCTGACCCCCGCGACTTCGTTCGCGTGTTTATAGGTTTATATAGGATCGGATCGGATCTCATAATTATTTTATATACCTAAACTAAATGTAGCCTAAGTTACTCCTTATAACATCACTTATCTGCCATTGAAAGTTCCGTTAAAATCGATTCAGCCGTTTCGGAGATTAGTTGGAACAAATAAACAGACTGACAAACATAAATTTAAACGCACACCAGTTTAAAATAAGCCGTACGTTCAAAGATCCGGGTCCCAAGTTATTTGAACCCAATACCGAGGATTGTAATGTCTGTCATTTCTGAACTACAAAACCTATGACCTTGAAATATTTACGGAACAATATATAAAGTAAGTACCTTTCTAACAAAAAAAGAATGAGTGAAATCGAACAACGCGTTAATAAATTACAGCAAAATACACGTTTTAACTTGCATCCTCTCTCCCAAGGGAACTGTGCTGAATTTTGGGATAAAAAGTATCCTATGTCCTACCTCGGAGTATAAACTCAAATCGTACCAAATTTCATTCGAATCCGTTCAGTAGTTTCGGCGTGATGCGCGGCCAAGATACAGACAGACAGACAGACAGACAGACAGACAGACAGACAGACAGACAAAAATGAAAAAAATTGCAGTTTTGGCTTCAGTATCGATTATAGAGTGTCCTCCAATAAAAATTTCCAAAATATCTTCAATGTACAGAATTGGATCTGTTACAGTTTTATTATATTATAGATTTTCCCGAAAAAATTCATTTGCGTTCGTCTTTATTTTTTACCCTACTACTGTAAAGTCAAAAGGAAAGGGTTATGATTTTAGCAGTCTATGTATGTATCTATATTTGTGTCCGATTTTTGTATGAGATTCTGTGTGTTCCACCGTAGCGCCTAAACTACTGGGCCGATTTTGATGAATGAGGTGTCAATTAATTCTTTGTTATAGTCCGGGTGACATAGGTTACATTTTATATACGAAAATAATCGAGAAGCGACGTCCGAGCGGCTAAACTAAAATATTAGTTAGTTTCGGATAGACATAATAGATGGTGCCACTAGCTGCTTGCCACGCACTTTCTACACACTAAATAATTATTTTATATTACATTAAATTACTAAGCGTAGTCGGGTTTCAGTTTACGAACTTTATCTCTCGTTTCATGTTGGACTCCTTGCTTAATAGTTCCTTATTTGACCGTTACGGTCAACTGCTTTTGTTCATAAATAAAGATTCTGGGATAATGTTATAGTGAACATGGAACTGTAGCCCGCCGCAGCTGGGTCGACGTCTTACAAGCACTCGGTACGAGGTTACACCGATGGCCCGATAAATAACAAGGTTCTAATCCTTTCAGCTTGGATAAAATCTTTGTGAGAAGATTCTGTCTCCAATTTCTACGAGTAGGTACCTACTAGGGGATTAAATTGTGTGAAATGGAATAGGTATGAAGCTATATTAAAGAAAAACATACTCAAGGACGCCTGGACCGATTTGGATTTTTTTTTGTTTGAAATGGTATACTTTCCAGGTGGCCCCTTGGTCATCCGGTCAGGATCTGATGGTGGGATCCTGGAGAAATCGAGTGTACTCTTCAGACTTTATGGTTTACATTGAAGTCGGTTTAATTTTTCCAAAAATATGTCTTGTCTAATTCTGTGCCTCCTGTGATGAGTGATCTAAGTCGAGTTGTACCCTTTTTGAGATTTTTACATAGAAATGATCAGAAAAAAATTAGCTTTTTTTTGGTCTAACCCACGTTCTTCTAACTATTATAGTTTCGGAGATAATTTTGTGCAAAGTGATATAAGTGGCAGCATTTTTGCAAAAATATCGTGCATATAGATATATTTCAAGTTGTAACCTCAATAAGTAATTTTCTGCATGCATTATTTTTCGTGCTTCGTGGTATAAGTGCAATTATATTAATTTTCACATTTTATTTTTAGTATATTTATCGTGAATATTGATATAATTAGAGTTATATCACTTTGAACAGATTTTTTTCAAAACTGATTAGGGTACAATTATACATATACCTAATAATCACAATCTAAATTTATGCCTAATTTGTGATCAGTGATACATCTCGACTTGTATCATTGTGTACAAATCAACATTATCTGTGTAAACGAATATAAATTGAATTGTATCTAAAACTCAAACCAAATCTAGAAAAAATGTATGAAGAAGGAGACGTGCTAAATGATACAAGTGAAATCGTCAAGTCATACTCTTATGGAGATTGACACCAACCATGCGTTAATTGAGCGTAAGAAGAAGCACATGAGTATGGTTATTCACTTGCAAAGAGATTGGTACCAACTAGTGCGTACAGCTTCAAACAAAACAGCAAAGTTTAGGTAGGTACTGTTATCTAAATGACTTGTGATTCAACATGTTTTCAAGCAATTTCTTACTCTTGCATTGGAAAGTTGATGTGGTGTGATGTTCGATCTGTTTTGCATACCAAAGAAAATATTCCCCGTTTTTCTTACACAAAATGAATTCAAGGATGATGAATACAAGACTATGGATTGTTTGAAACGAGGTAAAGCTTACGCTATTACGATTACAATAAAGACAGTACCAATAGCCTACCACTTCAAGATTACTGTTTCAACCGATAAGAAGTAATATCTGTTTTGCTATGCTTTATTCAGGAGCGCAATCATGAGTTTTACAGAGTTTAAATATTAGGACTTTGTTATTGAATTGTTTTCCTTGCAAGAAATTGACTAAATTCCGAAAAAAGTAGTAATCTGTTGAAGCAAACTCCCGGGGAGAGTGATGGGTGTAGGAGATATTTCAATCGCAGCACCTTTAATTTAGCGACTGTCTGTTGTGAAGTATGAGGTCTAGCGTTGGTCTAAGTTAACAGCATTGGGCAAGAGAAATGAGCAGTTTCGGTTGTTTAACTGCTGACGTTTCCATCATGGTTTGAAATTGTTGATCTATCTTTATTGTCTGGCCAGATCGTAGGAAGCCATAGTGTATGATACCAGCACTGGTCCACCAAACACACACCAGCCGTTTTTTCTGAGTCAACTTTCGTTTGGGACAGTTTCACCAGTTGGGTTTCGCCAGTTCTCTTGGATTCAACCACTGTGATGAGCATTTCCGACTGTCGTACACCATTTTTCATCACTGATAACAATACGATTCAAAATTCCGTCGTTATTGTGACAATTGAGTAATGTAACGCAGCACTTAATGCATGTTTGTCAGTGTGCTCCACTCAATTCATGCGGTAGGTACCTATTTCTCGAGTTTTTCACTTTTCAAATTTGTTTTAAGTGAATTAATATTATTATATCACTCACACCGAAGCCTGCCACTAACTCTAACATAGTTTGCGATAGATCCGCTACCACAATCATCTTTAATTCTTCATTGTCAACTAGGGTTTCCAGCCGTCCACGGGGTTTGTTTTTAGGTCAAAATTTCCAGAACAAAAACGTACCATGCTTTCTTTTACAGTAAGGGTTTCCCCATACTCATCATTAATCCTTCGAATTGTTTTTGCAGTACTGGTGCCACTGTGGAACTCGTATTCGTAAAAAATGCGATAAGTTTTCCATTTTTTGAACAGATCGATGTCAAAGAAAAATCAAATTGAGCGAAAACAAATGAATCACTAGATTCAAAAAACAAATACATAAACCACTTTTGAAATAAATTTAAATTTGGAATACGCCAAGATATATGAGATTATAGTAGCCAGTTCGATAAAACGCCATTTTCATAATATGTAAGGACTTAATCCATACTAATATTATAAATGCGAATGTAACTCTGTCTATCTGTATATTATGCTTTCACGCCTAAACCGCAAAACCGATTTTGATGAAATTTGGAACAGAGATAAATTAGACTTTGAGACCAACATAAGTTATCTTTTGTTGCGAAATAAAGGCTTGAAGGGGTTGAAATAGGGGTTAAATCTTTGTGTGGGAGTCCATCATATTGAAGATAAAAACCTTTATATTTTTGCAGTTTACATCCTGGAAATCGATATAAGATACTTCTAAAAATACACCCGAAATGAAGTTGTGGGCATCAGCTAGTATTTTATTAGTGAATTATTGGCTTAGAAGAAGTTTCACAAACGTTGATTTATTTTTGTAAAACTTGTATTTATTTGCACCATAAAAATGCATTTTAATGAGGGGTATAACATGAGTTGTATTATTTAACACATTTTTCAGAAGACCAAAATTTTAGCAAACTGATACAATTCAGCTAAATTGTTAAAATAGGGGACTGATAAGTAAAAATATCTCATCTTTGAGATATTACATTTATCCTTTGTTAGAGCACCATTGGGTTGGGAATATATTCTAATGAGTTATTAGATATTTTTACTTTATGTATATCAATTTACACGAAGACAATATATAGGTGTAACGTAATTTAACTGTACTTGTATCATTTATCACGTAATTTTAGCATCGATTAGAAATTAAAAAAGGTACAACTCACAGGTTTTCCAAGAATTACTTTAAAACTATAATATTTACCGCAAAAATTTAAATACACGGTGAAAGTGAATGTTTTTATCTACAAAAGAAAGCACTCAAGTTTAACCTAGCTCAATTAGATCGCGAACTAGAATTTTTTTAATCTTGTTTTTGCTCTCCTGTAAAATGGTGATTTTTGACTTGTATCACCTGTCACAGGAGGCACAGAATTGTATCTCAAACCTCGGATAAAATATATGTCAAAAAATTACTAACTAAGCCTTAATGACTTTTACATGTATTCACATATCCATTTTATTTGTAATTCTGTAATATGTTTTTGACTATCTCTTTGGTTTCATGGATAGCTTTTTCAGCTGTAAATTATAAGGTTCGAATCATGGGTTGGGCCAAAAAAGTTGAGTTAGGCTGTACGCATAGGTACCCCTGTGCTTCAGAGAGCATATGAAGTAATGGCGTAACAGTGGGTTTTGAGTAGAGAGTGCACTTGTGTTTGCGCTTGTGCACCACAGTATCTCCTGTGTGGTTGGCTAGTCTCCGCCTACGTTGAGCTTGACCGCGGTGGTCGAAATTCGTCCCAGACAACATTTATTATTATTAATTAATGTCGTAGGAGACACTGCGTCCAATAACATTTTAGACTGCCCTAATAATACGGGGAACTTAAGGGCCAAAACCTGTAGCGTGCTATCGGCAAGGCTATATTTATAATCGGGTGGTGCGGTGGGCCGTTGACGTCAGCGCGCGTGGGGGGAGTGGGGGGTGCGGGCGGGGCGGGCGAGCGGGCGTCCGCGGCGCGCCCTCTGATACGCACTTGCAAATTCGCACCTCCATGAATGGAGGAATTGAATTATCCCCAGACCGACTCTCGGTGTGCGCGACCTGAGCTGAACCCTAAAATATCTGCGCGCACACGTTCCTTCCATACTTCAGTCTAGCGATGTTATTGAACTATTGCGAGTTGCGACAGGATATGGATTTATACATGCGGACGACCATTCTCCGAAAGCTGCCTTCCATTGAATCGTAAAGAATTCCGTCACGCTTCCCATGTAAACGCGGGGCCTTGAAAGTAATAATACTTTTGTGAATAATAATAATTTGTGATAACTCCACAGCTATTCATGGAACTGAGTAGTTTTATAATTATGAGAATTTGTAGTTGTTCTTTGAGTAAGCTCGTAACATTTTGTGGCTTTATTGAAATATTATAGAAAAATATATTAATTTCAGGAATTCGTAGGTTAGGTAGGTATAATGCATAATTAGAGCTTTAACTGCTTCATTAGGTTAGGTACTTTAACCTACTCGATAAATACAGCTAAGTCATGCATTTAGTTGCTTCTGAGACTGCTGAATAGTATACAATACTTATGTAAATACTTCTACGTAATGTACCTTTATTTAATATACAAAAAGCTTTTATTAAAATGTAAGTATATAATATATGTTTAATTTCGTTACTCTTTCCTTAAAAAGATACTTTATACACTTAATAATTTACAACACATTATTTTGAAGTTATATAATTGAAAATCGGTAGGTACTTATTGTAAGAAAAAGGCCACTTTTGATAAGAAAATAGAGAAATAACTAATTTGTTTCAGGATTTTCGGAAATTCCATTTCTAACCCAAGAGGGTTATAGTTATGTAAGTTTAAAGAGAAGAAAATTATTTCGCAAATAAAATGTTTTCATCACAATTTACAACGCCCTTAAACTTTACAAAGCCTTTAACGATAAAAGATTTAATTTATACGTAATAGTTATATAGATATACTTTTAGTAAAAATACCGCTACCATAAAGTTTATCTGCAACCCCAGCGCTCATGGGGGTTACTGGACAACTCGACCGCAATAAAATCGACCGAATGGTCGAGTTGTCCACATTCAATTTTATTAATATTTTATGATGGTCAACTCGACCGCACGTACAAAGTACAGTCATTTACAGTAGCAGATAGGTTGGGTTGAGGTATAAAAGTACAGTACAGGTATAAAAAGAAAGAGATAGCAAATCTCATTTTCGTTTAGAGACGTACCTATTATTATCTCTTGTATTCAGGAGAAAGAGACGGCTATTGGTGACATTTAAAAAAATTAGTAGGTGTAATTTATTTGTTATGAAAATCGTTCATAACAAAAAAATCCTGATCTGTGATTTTCTTATAAGATGACATGTTTGATATTATAGACAATAAGAGGCCAAATGCTATTTATGATTTGTTTTTATTAATTGATATATGTGATATTTTTTTAGACTGACTAACTGACCGACTGACATAAATCCATGGAAATAGAAATTAAGGTTTTTAATATTGATATAAATTATACAAATCTGTGATTTTATAAAAAGACTTACTTTTTTATAGAGTAAAATATTTAGTTACGTTATATTATGATGTTTTAGATGACTAATTACATACAGTATTGTGAAATTTTATACATATACATATATAAATACTTTTTATTTTAAATTATAAGTTTTTTAATTTTTGTGATATTGATTTTTACTGACGCTACTTATAATTTGTTTTTTCTTTTTGTTTTATTTGTTATGAAAATCATTCATAACAAAAAAATCCTGATGTGTGATTTTCTCGTAAGGTGACCTGTTTGATATTATAGATAATAAGAGGTCAAATGCTACTAATATTTGTTTTTGTTTGTTGATATAAGTGGTATTTTTTTAAACTGACTGACTAACACAATCCATGGAAATAGAAATTGTTAAGGAAATAGAAATTGTTAATTGTTAATATCGATAACAATTATACAAATCTGTGATTTTATAAAGACATAGGCCATTGATAATATAAGACAAGTGATATTTTAACCAAAGAAATTGATAAGGTTTGTAATATCAATATTAATTAAACAATAATCTGTGATTTTATAAATAAGACTTAGTTTTTTATCTATTTTTTGTTGTACATAACATGCTGTTTTAAATTTATACAATATACTTACCTATTTTATTGTTTACATTTTGTTTTATTTTATAGTCAAAATTCAAAGAATACCTAAATGCTCTTTCAAAAAATACCATTTATACATAATATCTTGATAATAATTAATAAAACGTTGATAAATTATAAGTAATTTCATAATATAAGAGTTAATCAAAATATTTGATACGTGAAACACTTTTTGTATTCGACTGTACATAAACAACTCAGTATTCTGCTATTGGCCGAGTTGACCATAAAAAAATTGGATGTGGACAACTCGACCATTCGGTCGATTTTATTGCGGTCGAGTTGTCCAGTAACCCGCTCATGGATCATGGTGAGAGTAATGTTTACTAAAGATAACAAGACTGAATTTTCATATTGTTTTTATAAGTAAGTATGTGTGTTTCTCGATTCACCGGTTCCCTTAGAATTGCCACACTACTCATTAGTTACGTTAAAGGAAAATAATGAGATTGACCAAGTCTTGGTAATCCACGCACCATAAAAAAGTTCCCGAATAAGTTGTGTTTTTCTTAACATTTTATTAATTTTTTTATTTCTTAAAATTTTATTAAAAATAAAATTATAAAAAATGAATGATACATATGAGAACAACCAAATTATTTTGCTATACTCCGTCAAACTAAAAAATCTGTATAGTAACTATAGGAACCTACAACATGCAGCATGCAATATGCATTGCCCTTCCTCGCTGCTCGACATGCAGGAAAATGAAGCAACAAGCAAGCAATATGCTCTACGCAACACCACACAAACCCTCCAAAGCCGTGTTGTAGATGGTTCGCAACTTTGCGATGATAATAAAGGATTTTTTCGGGGGGATTATTATAGCAAAACTAGATGATGCCCACGGCTTCACCCGTGTGGATTTAGGTTTTTATAAATCCCGTGGGAACTTTTGATTTTCCAGAACAAAAAGTAGCTTATCTGTAGAAACCCGTCCCCAAAACGGAAAAATCCCGTGGGATCCCCACGATTTCGGAATACAATTCCTTACAGCATCAGGGTTGAGGAGTTGGATATGTACCTACTCGAGTTAATTCAACGATAAAGTCTTTAATTGGTACCCCCAATATCAATTTAAATAACCGAAAGTTTCTAAAACCCATTAGTTTTGGGGATTAGGTCCCCTACAGCATCAGGATTGAGGAGTTGGAATTCAAATTTTTTATAGAACAGGGTCGCAATGTTTCTCTATCGATTAAAAAAAAAAATTACGCAAATCGGTTCAGAAATCTCGGAGATATCGATGTACATAGGTAGAAAAACACAACTCCTCCTTTTTTGAAAGTCGGTTAAAAAAGTAGCCTATGTTACTCCCTGGTTAATTCTCTACTTGTATGTGAAAGTCCCGTCAAAATCGGTTCAGCCGTTCCGAAGATTAGCCCGTTCAAACAGACAGACAGACAGACAGACAGACAGACAGACAAAAATTTTAAAAACGTGTGATTCGGTTATGGTTGCGTTCAAATAACCATATGAGCTTAATATGAGGTAGTTATTTCGATATTACAGACAGACACTTCAATTTTATTTATTAGTATAGATAAGTTTGTTGTTCCTTATTAACTCCCGACGCAAAAACGACGGGGTGTTATAAGTTTGACGAGTCTCTGTGTGTGTGTCTGTCTGTCTGTTCCACCGTAGCGCTCAAACGGGTGAACCGATTTGAATGCGGTTTTTTTATGAAAAGTCAAAAATATTTTGCTTTTTTATGAAAAGTCAAAAATATTCCGCAATGTTCTGCGGATTATAGCAAAATAACTTGGACTTTTCATCATATATTATAGAGTTCCACAAAGTAACGCCTGCTTCTATTCAATATGCGATTTTTTTGTTTGAAAGATGAATTAGTCGGGAGTGTACTTCGCTATGTTTGATGAAAATCGGTCTAAGATGGCCACCGCCACAAAATGGCGTATTACATATTTTTCACAACTCCCTCAAGTCAAGGCCTTTCATTTGATACCAAAGGCCTTGACTAGTAAAACAGTACTATGCAAACCCAAGATAGCCGCCACCATAAAATGGCGACTATCGGGGGTTTTTTAATTTTTAATTTATACTTGTATCATTCGAGTATACTAATATTAAAATTCTTATTTGACGAAATCTGGACAAATAGGCTATTGTATCAACTCTATGTATAACTATAGGCTAACTTTTGTAAATGTTACATGTATCACTTGAACGTAACATAGTGGTGTCAAGCTAACAAGAGAAGACATGATACGAGCGTTCTCAGTAGATTTAGTACGAGTTTATGCATACATGTTTATTTCGTGTTTCGAAGTCAAAGTAAAATTGACCTTAAATTCCTTATTATATGGCTCAACATCCATCGATCATAATTCAGCCAACGCCCTAGCGGAAACATTGAATATAGACTGGAATGAAATTAAATTAAATTGTGAAATAAATATTAGTATTAATGAACGCACGAATTAAAAGAAAAGCTTTTTTGGGTATAGTCTGTCATGTATAATATACATTGTGTTTTGATGCTCCGTGTTTATCATACATGTTGTCGAAATGTGCAAACTCGTACTAAGCTACTGACATTTTCAGAGTGTATTCAGCGAACGTGTTATAATGTTATGCGTCTCCAAGGAGATAATATCGCGACTAACGGGATTCTGAGTCACGTTCATAGCTCGCAGTGTGCCGTGACGGTTATGAAGTTTCAGGTATAGTATAGGATCCCGCTATACAACGACCTTCACCGAGATGTTTATTTGATGAAACGTATTTTATATTTAATTTAATATGTCAATAAATATATTGCATATGGGTAGCCTAACAAATTTCAGTCCAGGATATGATTAATTAATAATTTAAAAAAAATACATTTTTTTAACATTTCACCGGTTTGATTAATAGACAAATTCTATACCAATCGAAAGTATGAAGCCCATAGAATATGCAAACGATAGGTTACCTATTATTTTCCGGTCACAACTCTCGGGTAACCAGGTGTAAACAGGTAAATCGATACTAGCATTTTGCACCGGTCTGATTTTTGAATTAAAATTAAATGACAATATGGATTATTTCATTATGAATTTGTCTAATAATCAAATCAGTGAAATGTTAAAAAAAAAAATTAAATTATCAATAATTAATCATATCCTGGACTGAAATTTGTTAGGTAACCCATATGCAATATATTTATTGACATTAAATTAAATTTAAAATATGTGTCATCAAATAAACATCTCGGTGAAGGTCGTTGTATAGCGGGATCTTATACTATCAGTAGAATGGAATATCTGAAACTGACTTTAGGTGATGTACTCGTTCTCGACTCACAGTTGAAACGTAAGTAAGTATACAGGGTGTTAGGGGACCGCTCTCGGTAACGAAGACAGGTGATAGTACTGATGATTACTGATAAGATATCACTAAAAAAAACGTGAAAAAAAATTTTTTTTTTTTACAAAAAAAATTGCACTTTTTATGCAATACCCGTTTTGGAGGGTTGAACAGAACTGTAATTGCAAAAAACTTATTTGCTGTATTTTGTAAAAGTTTGTTACGTAATTCTTGCGTGATTAAAATAAAATCAGCTGACGCTGGAGGTCAACGAACTTTGTGTGACCTATTTACGTATCGTTAGATACCTACGAAACCGCGGTCGCGCCGACGCCGATACCTACCCTATAAGATTGTGTTTAGGTAGTATAACAATAGCGCTAAGTTTTCGGTAGCGGTCTCCTTATACCCTGTATAGTAATACCATCATTAAAACTATGATAATTATGATGATCTATATATGTAGATCACAGGTGCTTTAACATGTCAGTCCCTGGTCAGCGGTCTCAAGACCGGTCGAAGAAACGGTAGCTTGGCTTCGAAAGGAGGATGCTATTATAGGCTGTAAAAAGTTGAAGAAACTCAGCAGGAAAGCGAACCGTGGCGTAAGGTGGGATAAACTCTAGGAAGAATGGTGTGCGTACTCCCAGCGGAATGTTGTCGAAAATTTTGATGTTAATTATGTATATATTTAGTGTGTTAAGACGTGTAAATGTGTGTGATAGTTTCGTGCGTCCAACCGTTTTTAAAAAATTCGCCAAAAACACTTTCCGCGGTTTCCGCCAGGCGTATGTTCTCCCAGTGGCATGTTTTTTCCAACGTGCGCATGAAAAAAAATAGATGCAATAATTAGTGCGTAGCTAAAGGTAAATGTGTGTGTTTAAATGGAATTTGTGTATCTCAAGACTCGGCAGATATTCAAGATTCCGCTGGGGGAACGTTTCCCTGTTTGCTAGATCGCGTAAACGGCTACGCGTGTAGATGTGATTTTTTTACACATGTTGCTAACAATATGTGTGTAATGTTTGTGAAAATAGAGTTAGAAAAAAAAAATGCCGTTCAGAAATTATGTGTGTATATTGTGAGTACCAGTATTATACATAAGAAAAGTGTGTGATACGCAATAATTTCTACTTATTCATTGTTAACTACTCTACTTTATTTATTCTTTATTTCTCAACATCGAATTCTTCAACTCTTTTATAGACGGATCTTTTATTTTTTACTATATGTATACGTAAATTACGATATTGTACTATATCAATAATGTATGTTAGAGATTTGTATAGTAACGATACATATAAGTAATTTAAAGTATGTAAAGTTGACTAATTTTGAAACCGAGTATCTTGAGCTGGAAAGACTTCGTGTGGGTAATGTACAAGTAGCTACGTGATCTGCATCAACAGTTAGTTGGCAAAGAAGGCACGAATGTGTGAGTCGCTGTGCTGTGACACTAACGAGTACGTTTGAAAATATAATGAGCAGAAAGTAGAAAACTCACCACCACCACCTCTCTCCTAGGAGAGAGGGATTTAAAGCTTAGACCCGCCACGCTCCTCCAATACGGGTTGGCGGGCTTTAACGACTATTTTCACTAGACAGCGATAATAACCGGGACCGACTGCTTAACGTGTTCTCCGAGGCACGGGGGTAATACCGCCAACTACCAACTCCGGGCTGGCACGGAGAATTTCTTGACAGAAAAACCCAATACTTAACAATTATTTGCCCAACCCGGGAATCGAACCCGGGACCTTGTGATCTGCAGTCGAATATGCTAACCACTAGACCAACGAGGAAACCCAATGACACTATTTTATGAAACTACTAAGTTAGTATTTTTATTTTAGTCTGGCCAAGGATTAGTATCATAGCCGTGATAGCCTAGTGGTTAGGACAACCGACTTCTAATCGGAGATCGTGGGTTCGATCCCGGGGCACGCACCTCTAACTTTTCGGAGTTATGTGCGTTTTAAGTATTATATATCACTTGCTTTAACGGTGAAGGAAAACATCGTGAGAAAACCTGCATGCCGGAGAGCTCTCCATAACGTTCTCAAAGGTGTGTGAAGTCTGCCAATCCGCTTGGTAGACTATGGCCAAAACCCTCCTCACTCTGAGAGGAGACCCGTGCTCTGTAGTGAGCCGGTAATGGGTTGATCATGAAGGATTAGTACTTAACCAAAAAATGCAAATAGTTTGATAAGACGCGTGAGAGGCACATGCGTGTTTGGACTACACGAAATCGGCATGTGCCGCGTCACCGGGGCTATTCACTTGATGTGAACTTCAATTCAATTACACGTATCACGCGAGCCGATCTTTAACCGATCCACGGTGGAAACGTTACCATTATGCCCAACTTTTTTATCTACTTTAATATTCTATGTATGTCATTATTACACACCCAACCCAAACATTTACCTAAATACATAGAAGCGTGGCTATTACCAGCTAGTTCTTGGCGATTAATTCAATTCATTACTAACTTTGTCGTTTCCTGAGTATGAGCAATGAGTTTTCAATTAAACTTCTATCGCATACGTTATTGATTGTAATAACATCCTCACAAATGATAGGAAGGACATGACCGGATAAATATACATATTTTGACTCTCGTGACTAATATAATTCGAAAATAATAAATACCAGTAGGAAGGAAAACATCGTGAGGAAACCTGCATGCCTGAGAGTTCTCCATAACGTTCTCAAAGGTGTGTGAAGTCTGCCAATCCGCTTGGCCAGCGTGGTAGACTATGGCCAAAACCCTTCTCACTCTGAGAGGAGACCCGTGCTCTGTAGTGAGCCGGTAATGGGTTGATCATGATGATGATGAAATACCAGTAGTTTATTTCTCTAGTTAGACTCCTAGGGTCATTAATAAGTAAAAAAAAATACACTGTTACGTAGAAGGAAGCAATAAACAAAACTACTCCCCATTAATTTCTTCCCATAGTTCATTAGTGACACCAGGAAAATATTATCCGCAAAATAGCGGGTGTGTATGTGCGGGGTTTGACCGATTGGGTGAATGGATAGATTTGAATGAGGTATTTTTTATGCGAAGTGCCTTGAATCGGGAATGATTATTAGCTCTTTAATCAATTTAACCAAAATCTGTTCAGCAGTTTAAGGTCTTTTTCTAGCCGGTGTAGGGACTTAAATCGACTGATACTTTGATAAACTCGACAATACAGCAATATTGGTGTTTGGTACGCTTTGTACTTCGTACCTACACTTTACGATTGATAAAAACTTTACATTTTATTATCGTTGTTGTCTCTACATAGAGACATGTAGATCTCTTGCAAGGATCGCAACAGAACACGATTTTGTATCGCTTGTATCCAGGCCAACATCTCGCTTGTGATCGTCAAACCTAGTGGGCGGTCTTCAAATGCTATGTTTCTCAGTGCGAGGTCGCCACTCAAGCCTCTTGGGACCCCAACGTCTATTGGTTTTTGGTGCTATGTACTTATTGCCAATTCAGTTTCGCGACTCGATGAGCTATGTCTGTAACTCTGGTTCTCCTACGGATGCCTTAATTTGATCTCGCATCAGATACTCCAGCATCAGGGATACTACGAGCATAGCTCTCTCCATCGTCCGCTCAGTGACGCTGAGCCTTCTTATGAGGCGCATAGTTAGCCATCATTACTTATTATGAGACAGTTTTACTATGAGAGAAGGTAATGTTTCTTCATGCTGTTTTGCTTATTCAAGCGATGACATAATATAACTGCGAAGCCGGTGGATGTTTGTATACTTATAGCATGATACTATTAAACATGACATACAATATGTCGCTACGTTGCGAATGGTAATGTTATGACATGCTCTGCCAGCGCGTCTATTGTGCTTGCAACCTACTTGGCGCAGATCTATTTTGATGCAAAATCCTGAAGCATATTACATGCTTCATGATTTTGCATCAAAATAAATGCTTAGTGTTACGAAAATTTTGTCCAAATAAATTCCATGCCACAATCTACTTGAACGGTGTAACCCTACTAAATCCTAATTTAAACATTCATTTGTTAAAGCCATTAAGAGATGATTCTCCGTAGTGCGTTCCATGCAAATAAAATCTGATGCTTATTTGAATATTAACCAAACAAATCCAATGAAATTTTGTGGACTTTAAGAAGTTAGTCTGTGGTGGTGTGAACCACCACAGTTATTTTCTAAAAAAATAAAATATCTTTTTTTCGAAAAAATCTATGGGACCATTTTGCAAACATCCTCACCTGTCGATTAAAAAAAATCACGCAAATCGCTTCAGTAATTTCGTAGAAATTGGTAAAACAAGTAAGTTTACATAGAAAATAATATCTTCGAACCATCGGGATGACGTCACACTCGAGTGAGAGGCGACAATAATTTTGTTATAATACAATAATTAATTTCTCCGTCATTTATTGATGGATTTAAGAAAAATTCACTGTTTTATTAGTTTTGATCTATATTTTAATTCCATAATGTTAAATATGATATTTTCAACATCAGGAAACTTCCTCATTGTACCCGTAAGAAAACCGAATATTCTAAAATTTAGTTAAAATAATTCATTTCTCTAATTCACTCCATTCGAATCAGCGCCATTGTGGCAGACGGCAGCCGGCGTGTCTGCGGCGTGCGGCCGGGCCGGGCCGGGCGCGGCGCGCGGCGTAGACACTTCGTAGAGCCGTCTGCCGTAGACACTGAGCCGCTAACCTAATTGGCGGCAATTCTTCGGATAATGCTAATTTTATGGCAGGCCGTTTTTTAAATATTACGCTAGGTAAGCGCTCCTTTGTTATTTATTGCATATTAAATGGTCTGCATGGCGTAATTCACTATACGTATTCCGATTTACCAATCGTAACTGTTTCGTTGGTGTAGTGGCAAGCTTGTAAGGCTTGTTCATAATCTTGGGTTCCGATACCGTTAAAGACCAAATAATAATTATTGTGTTTTTCTGTTATCTATATATATATATATATATAAAAGCGAAATACCAATGATTAATCACGAAATCTCGGAAACTATAAAGCCTATAAACTGGAAAGGAAGGTAGGTTCCCGTCAGCCAAGAAACGGTTTAGCGAACATCCAACCCTTAGGGAGTGAAATGGGGGTTCGAATGTTATATAAAAGTCCTTTGTTTTTGAAGTTAGAGACATGAAAATCGCTATAAATAATAAAAATCTGTGTAAGTTATTTTGGAAAAACTCCCTTAAAGGTGGCGAAATAGGGGATGAAAAGATTTTTGGGAATTTTTAATTATTGTTATTGTAACCTTGAAATTTAGAATGTAGGTTTGTTCTAAGACCTAGATATCAGTTTTGAAATTATTTCATGAATGTCCTCCCCTAAGGGGGTAAAATGGGGGTTAGAAGGTTATATGAAAGTCCTAGGTTTTTGAAGTTACAGAGACGAAAATCGGTATTTAGGTTATTAGTTTTAAATAATAATAACCTGTATAAGTTATTGTGGTAAATCTTCCCTTAAGGGTGGTAAAATAGGGGATGGAATGTTGTATGGGAAAGTTTTAATTATTGTTATTATTAACTTGAAATTTGGAAGGTAGGTTTTTTCTAGGGAGTAAGTGTTAGCTTTGAAAGGATTCTACAAAAATTCTCCCTTAAGGGGGTAAAATGGGGGTTGGAAGATTACATGAAAATCTTATATTCTTGAAGTTAGAGACATGAAAATCGGAATTTAGATTATTAGTTTTAAATAATAAAAACCTACATAACTTATTCGGAAAAATCTCTTTTTAAGGGTGGTAAAATGGGGGATAAAAGTTTGTATGGAAAAATTTTCCTTACCTTAACTTCTTTAGAAGGTAAGGTCTTCCTAAGTTTTTCAAGGTTTAAGATTCTTCAGTTGAGAATAAATTTGGTGAAAATCCACCCTAAAGGGGGTAAAATATTTCCAAAAAGTCGTTTCAAATATAAAAAAATTATAGTATGCAAATCGCGACCTCCATAGATAGTTACGAAGTTGTGGTCTTTACTAGCAGTAGGACTAGCAGAAGGACTATCCATAGGTCTCTTACAGCGGGAAAATTTTATAATCTCATAAGAAATCAGAAATTCCACGCGGACGAAGTCGCGGGCAACCACTAGTTAACTATATAGAATTGGTTAATGGTGTATAAAACCGATTTGACATTAGAAATGAGCTCAAAAAACGTAAAAAATTCTAATAACCATCATTCACTCGTCCTTCAAAATAACGATCCAAACCGTAAATCATCTACGAACCCTCTCAATTTGAAAAAGCCGTTTGACAAATGAAATTATACTATTTTCTTACACAAACTCACGGCAGGTCATTGATAGATGACTTGATCATTTTATCCCATAATCTCTCAACAACTTGATCGGTCAATCGAACACATCTCCGCTCCGATCTGCTTCAGTGGATAGGCACTCCTACACTACCTCACCGCGTCATGGTTACTTAAAGAACTCCTTAGAATCATCATCATAATCAACCCATTACCGGCTCACTACAGAGCACGGGTCTCCTCTCAGAGTGAGAAGGGTTTTGGCCATAGTCTACCACGCTGGCCAAGCGGATTGGCAGACTTCACACACCTTTGAGAACGTTATGGAGAACTCTCAGGCATGCAGTTTCCTCACGATGTTTTCCTTCACTGTTAAAGCAAGTGATATTTAAATACTTAAAACGCACATAACTCCGAAAAGTTAGAGGTGCGTGCCCCGGGATCGAACCCACGACCTCCGATTAGAAGTCGGTCATCCTAATCACTAGGCTATCACAGCTTCCTTAGTATACCTTTAGATAAAATATAATATAAGTAAATAAATTAAATTAAATGAAATAAGTAAATTAAATAAATAAAAGTCACTCTCAGAGTCAGTCAATGCTTCATTACTACAGCCAAATGAGAGCCAAATGATATCTCATTTAGGGATCAAATAATAATTAGTTAATGACTCGTTAGACTAATTTAATGAATGTCTCTCAGTGCGGCAGTTAGTCATTACCGCTGGCCAAAAACATCTGCAGCACCAAATGGACAATATGCCGACATTTCAACTAATATCGTGTTAAACTTTGACATTTCAGCTGTTTGCGGAGCTGAATGATTTGGAATTCGTTTATAAATACCGGGGCAACCTACAAATCGTAGTAATCTGTTTAAAGGTAAAGCGGCGACCACATGCCACCTGCGCCCGTCTCCGGTGCTGTGAACGGCGTAAAAGGCTTACTTTACGTAAACAGTGTTTGCACACAAAAATCTATTTTTGTTTTACTCGCTACCTATACAAACATTAAGTGTACATACACAATTTCATGTTTGTATATGTAGCGTGTAAAACTATCGATTATATTGTTTTCACCTGTGTAAACAAAGTTGCTGCGCATTCTACTCGTGGACTTTGGTGATAAAACTTTAACGGGTTACCTTGATTTACCTAACTTAATTATCAGGCATATTCGCTTGTAACTTCTGAATTTCTTGTAAACTTCTTATGGTAAGTTGCACCATAGCCGTTTAAAATAGGGTACAGTTACCATTAAAGTTTCAGCAAAAAAGGCAAAATGTATCAGGCTTACACAGGCAGATACTTGCGTTTCGTTTTTAGCCAGAATTTTACCAATCGATCGTAGACAACGGTTAAGAAACCGTTGTCGTATACGATCGATTGGTACTACTTGTGCAACCTGTGTAGTTATTTTTGTTTGTCAAAGGAGGATGGGCAAAGTGGTCTACCTACTCAACACAAATGAAACCTATTTCAATGAAAAGCTTATTTTTATTACTTAATTTTATTATATGGAAGCAAAGCTGTAAGTCTTGGGGTTCAAGAGATTTTCGAGAAAAACATAATGCAGCCCCTTACGTTATTTTCTGTTTTATGACAGCAAAATATAGAAGTATTAGGCTATGAAGGACATAATATGCCACCTAGTAACTGTAGGAATAGTTCGCAGCTTTCTCACGATCAAGATAATAATCACACGAGTAGATAGGTACAGAGGGGAAGCTTCTACAAGCGGCCCGCTGTAGGTACACGCACACATATGCGCACGTTTGTCATCAAACTGACACCGAACCGTTGGTAAGTGTTTGTGTGAGTGTACCTACAGCGAGCCGTTTGTATGAAGCTTTCCCTCTGTACCTATCTACTTGTGTGCTAATAATCTCGACTTATTACTATTATTCGTTATGTTGGGCCCGACATTAGGCCGGTTTTGTGCCCCCTGCTGCCAACTTGACCAATTTATTTAATTCTAGACGCTACGCCACCACCACCTACAGCCTTTTAACGTCCCACTGCTGAGCACAGGCCTCCTCTCTCATAGGAGAGGGATTTAGAGCTTAAACCCGCCACGCTGCTCCAATGTAGGTTGGTGGGCTTTAACGATTATTGTCACATGATAGTAATAATAACCGGGGCCGACTGCCTAACGTGCTCTCTGAGGCACGGGGGTGAAACAGCGCCAACTACCAACTCCGAGCTGGCACTGAGAGTTTCTTGACAGGAAAACCCAATACCTAACAATTATTTGCCGGACCCGGGAATCGAACCCGGGACCTCGTGATCTGCAGTCGATTATGCTAACCATTAAACCTAAGAGGCAGTTTAACGTAGAACGCTACGCACTATTAATTAAATTCATAGTAGAATTACTAACATAGAGTAATTTTAAAACATTTATTTTTTTGTGAATTTTGAAAAACTCCCATATATTTTGGCATAAACGCTATACGTAATTTGATTAACTACTTATTAGCTTCTTATTTCCATAGAGGGCGTTTGTGTTGATTAGGTAGACCAACGTTCATACATTTTTGCCCATCCTCCTTTAGCGGTAACCGCAGCCGCTTTTAACCACCTATATACAGCCCTTAGGGGATTTAAATGCGGTATCCACTATCTTTTTATCACGAGGAAAGTTTAAAAAGTTTTATATTAGGTTTATTCACATCAAGGCTTACTATACCTACTAATAAATTCACACTAAGTATAAATGTTTTCAAATTCTCGAAAGTTAATTTCTACGACAATGTAATATATGTTAATTTCCATACTAAGTGACAGGTTTACGTATTGTTAAAGTTTACTTTAAGTTACATTAGAGCCTCAGGGCGGGAGAGGCGAGGTAAGGCGGTCAGTACCCCCATACACAGCTCACATTGCTCGCCCAAAATAGAACGAGTAGGTATTTTAGAAAGAACGTGTCAGCTGCTAAACCTTTTGCATATTTAATCGGCAAAACACTAAGCGTGACGTGTTTCACATTTAATCTCTTAGATAAGGTATACATCCACAAACTTTAGCTATAGTCAGTTTAAACAAACAGGTAAAAATGTCAATTTCACCATTGCTTATTTTATTTAGAGATCGGATTGGATCCCATAATCCTTTTTTGTACCTAAACTAAATGTAGTCTAAGTTACTCCTAATAACATCACATATCTGCCATTGAAAGTTCCATCAAAATCGATCCAGTCGTTTCGAAAATAAGCTGGTACAAATAGACAGATCGACAAACATAAATTTAAACGCACACCAGTTTAAAATAAGCCGTACGTTCAAAAATCCGGGTCCCAAGTTATTTGAACCCAATAAATGTCTGTCATTTCTAAACTAAAAAACCTATGACCTCGAAATATTTACGGGACAATACTTAAAGTACTACCTTTCTAACAAAAAAAGAATGAGTTAAATCGAACTACGCGTTAATGAATTACAGCTAAATACACGTTTTAACTTTCTTTCCCTCTCCCAAGGGAACCGTGCTGAATTTCGGGATAAAAAGTATTCTATGTCTTACCTCGGAGTATAAACTCAAATCGTACCAAGTTTCATTCGAATCCGTTCAGTAGTTTCGGCGTGATGCGTGGCCAAGATACAGACAGACAGACAGACAGACAAAAATGAAAAAAATTGCAGTGTCGGCTTCAGTATCGATTATAGAGTGCCCTCCAATAAAAATTTTCAAAATATCTTCACTGTACAGAATTGGATCTGTTACAGTTTTATTATATTAAGAAGTAAAGTAAAAACGACTACGATCGTCACTTTGCAATCGTGAATTGTAAAGTCAACATCTCCTGAAGGTACTCCGGTGTAGGAGTGAGACATGTGAAGAGTTTTTTTCACTATACTAAAATAAGTAATTTTTTACTGGTGTGGTTAGATTTTCTTTTAAGCGCGTTTATATATAAAAAAAAATGGAAAACAACCAAAAGGAAAAGGAACGAAAACGAAAAGAAAAAAAGGAAGAACCGACAAGAACCTACATTGACATTTTTTTAGTCGGTACTATATTTTGAGTCACGTCAGTTCATTGAAATGCTACGAATGTTATAATATCTCTGCCTGACGCTATAAGCAATCTCATCCCTTACTTAAGTGTTATCTAACTGAATGCTACACATATCCTGTTCCACTTGGTATAGTAACCGCAGACCGTAGGCGGGCGAAACGCTTTGAGCTCTGAAACGTCTCTAAGCTTGGAGAATTCCAAATTTAGAGACGTATTCCAAGTGTAGGCTATGATTATAGGTATAAAAATATGCGCGGGAGGACGTCACACTGGATAAGCGCATACGCGTGGATACTTAATTTGTACTATAATACTAACGGCCTGTTTCACCACCTTCTGATAAGTGTTGGATAGCCTAAACGTAAGTTTTGTCACTTTCTTACTTTATGTCAAGTGACAAAGACAAAAGTTGTAGATAGCTATCTAATACATAATCAGAAGGTGGTGAAACAGGCACTTAGTATTGTATGGAGCATTGAAACAGTGAACGAGTTCATACATTGACGACCTCCCTGGCGCGATGGTGAGCGCTGAGGTCTTATAAGTATCCGGGTTTGATTCCCGGCAGGGTCAATTTGGGATTTTATAATTTCTAAATTTTATAAGTTCTGTTCTGGTGGGAGGCTTCAGCCGTGGCTGATCAAAGCCGTGCCGCCAAGAGATTTATCTGTAGCGTTCCGGTACGATGCCGTGTAGAAACCGATCAGGGATAGGTATGCCTCTTACAACTTAGCCCGCTTCCATCTTAGACTGCATCGTCACTTACCATCAGATGACATTACGGTCAAGGGCTAACTTGTAGTTGAATAAAAAAAATATTTCCATGTATCACAAATTCCAGAAGTTACGTCGGATCCGTTGCCGAAAGTGATTGAATTTTCATGTAGAGTCAGCACAGTAGTACGTATTCATTCATTAGGCAATGAAGCGCGGCTTGAGTGAGTCTCACGACTTCCGTAAAGTTCTGGAAACAGTCGCCGCCTCCAACGCCTCACCTTTCGGTGGAGCAAACGACGCGCGACGGAGATCCGTGCAACGAGGCAGCCAAAGCAAATTAGCACGTTAGACCAATCATACGGAAGAGCTTCGCAATAGCGACCTCTAAAAAGCTTTAACTTCATTTTAAGCAGCATAGTTTTTAACTTATCATGAAAAATGTCTTAAATACGAGTAAGTACCATTTCTTCTTATCTCAAAAGTTTGTAAAAATAGCAATAACAGTTTACAAACTAAGTTATGCACCCATAAACAAAAGGGATGTGTTTTTGAGGCTTTCAATATAACTTAATGAAAATATTATTATTTATACATTTTCTTCGAAGGAAAATTTCAAGTTTTTTGTTTATCATCGCTTCACTGTATTAAGAGTACGAGAATGCGCCAAGTAGTTAAAAAAAAAATAGTAATTGTGAACGTCGGAAAAACGTATTATTGACTGTCCCATTAAGTATACAGGCCGATGGTTACAAGTGGCACAAGATCAAGGTCTGTGCAAATCGAGAAACCTATGTCCAGCAGTGGACGTTATCCGTTTTGAACGACGCCGACGCCGATGATATTTCAGTTCTTGGAGATGCTTTACTTACGTATACTGCATACATTTTTGTGTACACTCGCATCTTTTTTTGTTAAAGAATATTAGCCATGATGAAGAAAATTACTAATATTCCCTTTTTCCCTCCAATTAAGTGAAAATGTTTGCTAGTCACTACGACAATAGTGTGACGGTGTGTGAACGGGACCGTTGCGCTATTGAGATTTAAATCTGTATGACCTATATCGGATAACAAGCATAAATTAAAAATTTAAAAAACCCAAGACGTTCGCCATTTTGTGATCGCGGCCATCTTGATATAGCAAGTGCTAGTGCATAGTGCTAGTCAAGCCCTTTCATTTGATACCCATAATATTAAAGGAGTTGTGAAAAAAAATATAATCAGCCATTTTGTAGCGGCGGCCATCTTGGATCGATTTTCATCAAACATAGCTAACAACACTCTCGACTAATTCACGTTTCAAACAAAAAAACCGCGTACAAATCGGTTCACCCGTTTGAGCGTTACAGGGGAACAGACAGACACACACACACACACATACCCCCCGTCGTTTTTGCGTCGGGGGTTAAAAATGAAAACACATAAAAAAAAATTAAAATTCATGCAAATAATTCCTGTTTTGTAAAGAGCTTATCCGGGCCGGAGCATTCGGTGGGACGCGCGAGGCGCGCGCCGCGGCCGCTTGTTTGCGTGGAGCGTTGAAACCACAAATCAAGCGGAACTGTTCACGGTTTAACGGTTCTAGACTGGCTTTAACACGAAAGCGCTCATAGCTTTAGTGCCGCCTCTATGTCGTGATCTAAACCGTAAATACACGCAACGAACGATATTTATTTCGTGTTCCTGGATTTATTTAACACAAAGCTACTTTTTTTATTGATGTAAATTATTTACCTGTGCAATAAAATTATATATATATATATATTGTATATCATAGTCATCATTCGATGCCACGATCGTTGTCGTCGTCGTCTCAAGCATTAGACGTCCACTGCTGGACATAGGTCTCTTGCAAGGATCGGCACAGAACACGATCTTGTGTCGCCTGTTTCCATCGGCTACCAGCGACTCGCTTGAGATCGTCTGTCCATCTAGTGGGGGTCTTCCAACGCTACGTTTGCTGGTGCGAGGTCGCCAGTCAAGCACCTTGGGACCCCCAACGTCCATCAGTTCTTCGAACAATGTGCCACGCCCATTGCCACTTCAGTTTCGCGACTCGATGAGCTATGTCGGTGACTCTGGTTCTCCTGCGGATCTCCTCATTTCTGATTTGATCTCGCAGGGACTTCTGTTTTTGTTTGCTTGCTATTTTTATTTAAAAAAAAGACTCATAATGTTTGATACGTTTCCAAAGTTACTCGTAGCTACTGTAGCAACCAAGTTAGTGATTCATACCAATCTCTTTCTGTCCCAGGCAATATTTATTTTTATAAAAATCTGGTAGCAATGGAAACATCAAAAAATCTATACTAATAAATAAAATTGAAGTGTCTGTCTGTAATATCGAAATAACTACCTCATATTAAGCTCATATGGTTATTTGAACGATACCATAACCGAATCACACGTTTTAAAATTTTTTGTCTGTCTGTCTGTCTGTCTGTCTGTCTGTCTGTCTGTCTGTTTGAACGGGCTAATCTTCGGAACGGCTGAACCGATTTTGACGGGACTTTCACATACAAGTAGAGAATTAGTCAAGGAGTAACATAGGCTACTTTTTTAACCGACTTTCAAAAAAGGAGGAGTTGTGTTTTTCTACCTATGTACACCTATATCTCCGAGATTTCTGAACCGATTTGCGTAATTTTTTTTTTAATCGATAGAGAAACATTGCGACACTGTCCTACAAAAAATTTGGATTCCAACTCCTCAATCCTGATGCTGTAGGGGGGATCCCCAAAACTAATGGGATTTAGGCACTGTCGGTTATTTAAATTGATATTGGGGATCCTAATTAAAGACTTTATTGTTGAATGAACTCTGAGTAGGTACAGCTACTGAGCTACTGAGTAGGTACATGTCCAACTCCTCAACCCTGATGCTGTAAGGAATTGCATTCCGAAATCGTGGGGATCCCACGGAATTTTTCCGTTTTGGGGACGGGTTACTACAGATAGGCTACTTTTTGTTCTGAAAAATCAAAAGTTCCCATGGGATTTTTAAAAACCTAAATCCACACGGGCGAAGCCGTGGGCATCATCTAGTGTATGAATAAATATTCGACTGAAAATGAGATCGAAGGTACGAATATCACCCAAAAAGTACCAATTTCGTACATTTCATACCTTTCTGGAAATTCTGATGGAGTAGTAAATAAACTGTGAATAAAAGCTGTGATAGCTTAGTGGTTAGGACGACCGACTTCTAATCGGAGGTCGTGGGTTCGATCCCGGGCACGCACCTCTAACTTTTCGGAGTTATGTGCGTTTTAAGTATTTAAATATCACTTGCTTTAACGGTGAAGGAAAACATCGTGAGGAAACCTGCATGCCTGAGAGTTCTCCATAACGTTCTCAAAGGAAGTCTGCCAATCCGCTTGGCCAGCGTGGTAGACTATGGCCAAAACCCTTCTCACTCTGAGAGGAGACCCGTGCTCTGTAGTGAGTCGGTAATGGGTTGATCATGAGTAAATAAAAGGAAAAAGTGGAATCAATAAATATACTGTTTTTTTAGATATTTTAAACCATGTCCTTTTTTGGAATAATAAATCCATATTAAATTAGGCCTTAATTTTTGAATCTTACTGTAAAAGCAGAAATCCTGCACATTTTTATCCTAATCGGTAGGCAGGCACTGGTCATGTCCTTTATGGAGACTGTGAAGAAGATCCCAGATATTCAAAAACGGTTTCGTAAGTAGAAGTGATCACTCCTTGCAAAGGCTTTGTTAGCCCCGTCAAAATAGGTTTAGGCATTTTAAAGATTATTCTGAACAGACGCACGGACAAATATTAAAAAATGTATGATACATTTCGATAAGTGAGCCAGTAATTGTGCATATTATTTTATTATACTGACTGGTAAGTGTTGTTCGTATTTCTGCACGTGTGGGAGTGGGAGTGGTGGATGCCTCATACTCGTATCTGCCTAACAATGTATAGTTTGAGGAATTCAGTAGGTGTGATTCAACTTTGTCACGGTACGGAACCCGTTGATTTCTTTGAACATTATTCATTACCTACCAACTTAGTATTTAATTCCGATTAGAAAATTTATGTTGTCTACCTTAAATTAATTTACCTACTTACATAAGTAAGTACGTACACAAAATAAAAGAGAACTCAGATCATTCATTGATTTTATCCAAGATCCATCACTTTAAAAGTAAAATTGCTGTAACATTAATTTAATTAATATTGACATAAGCATGGAAGTATTATTATGACCTTCATAAATGGCCTTCGTGAAATAGCCCATGCTAACCGCTGACCATGCCAAAATTACACTGGCCTTAACCCGAAATAGTTCGCAAAAATGCAGAAATTCTTTTGTATTTAATTTTACTGCTTGTAAAATTGTTTCTGTTTGGATTTAATGTGACTTTAAATTCGTTTCCGGGCGAAAATATAGCGTTCATGGGGAGAACAGTTGCGTTACATTAATTATTTTTAAAAAGATCATCATCAAAGTTAGTCTTTGTTTGCAAGAATTAAATTAGTATGTAATATAATAACAGTTAAATTACGCTTTTATTAAGGAAATGAAGTTAATATTAATAACATTATCTAGACGAAGAAGAGTAAACTCATTTAATTAATTTTACGAGCCACACCAGTCCTTGGAGATTCAAAAGGCCGAAATAAATTATAAGGTGGGCGGTCACAAAGATTATTCGTACCTACTTACCTCCGAAATATATTTTCTGACAGGATGAAGGTATAGTTTACTTCGAATAAATACTTGTATTTATGTACCTACCTATTAAATCTATTCTATACATATAATAACTTGCCGTATCTGTACATTAAAGATTTTTGCAAAATAATAACTGGGGGATGTTAGGGACAGGTAATGGAACATAAAAAAGCTATTTTTGAAATTTTTGTCTGTTTGTCTGTATGTTTGTGCGCGCATCACGCAAAAACCACTGAATGGATTTAAATGAAACTTGGCATGATTTCATTTAAATCTATTCACAGTTCCCTTGGGAGAGGGGATGAAAGTCAAAATGTGTACTTAGCTGTAATTCATTAACGCGTGGTCCGATTTCATTCATTCTTTTTCTGTTAGAAAGGAGATATTTTAAAAATTACTGGCTAATCTCTCAAAGGCTGAATTGATTTTGATGGGACTTTCACTGGCGGATGTTTACATTTTGATTTATCTAAATGTCCGCCACTGAACTTTTAACAGTTTTTAGCAAGGTATGAGCTCAAAGAAGCTTAGGAAAAAGTGAAACAAAATGATTCTCACGGGACTTTTAAAAACAAATATCCACGCGAACGAAGTTGCGGGTGTCCGCTTGTTTTTCAATAATTTAGCTGAATTAGAAACTCAGTATTGTTACTTGGCGGCTCTTGTTTATGGAGGTTTCGAATTGCATCTTTTTATATCGTTAATCTGATAAGCTGTCTATTCCGATGACTGACGCTTTAATATATATATAGCTGCTCGTGCTGATTGGGTCACTGACTGACTCATTGATCACCTCTCCTGTAAAATTTTGTATGAAAAATTTTTTTTTCACTAATGGTTTCGTATAGAAGATAAAAATTCATTCGGAGGAAAAATATGGTGAGAGCTGATAATTGAGGATTTCAGAGACGAGCGAATGGCACGCTTAAGGTATTGAAGATAGGTGGCGGGTGCTCAAGCAAATGTCACTCGAAACGTCATCCAATTGGCAGTGAGCTGAAAAAAAATTCAAAATGGCGAAAAAAAGATGGCCGCCATACAAATTTCGTCAGTGTCCATCTCGAAGGATATAAAAGATGGAAGAGTGGTTTCTTCGCAGAAGATGATCAGGATCCGAAGGTCTACTCGATGAATAGAAAAAAAAATCAAAATGGCGGAATTTATTTTTCCATAGAAAATGTATGGCGAATATTGAGAGAGAGAAGTTGTGAACTATGCAAGGCGGTTGATGCGGTTCTTTGGAGAAATCTCAAAGAAAAATATGGGAAGACATGATGATTGAGGGTTTGGAAGATGGTTAATGAGCCCGGGTAGAGTATTGTAGATAGATGGGGGCTGCTCAAACAAAAAATACTCAGAACCTCATCCAATTGGCACTAAGGTGAAAAAAATCCAAAATGGCGGATTCAAGATGGCGGCTATACAAATTTCGTTGGTGTCTATCTCACCAAGTATAAAAGATGGAAGAGTGGTTTATTTGAAAAATATGACCAAAAACCAAAAATCAACTAGATGAACAGAAAAAGAAAAGATGGCGGAATTTATGTTTTGGAATTTATGAAGATAGGTGAGAGGTGCTCAATCTAAAAGTACTCGAAACCTCATCCAACTGGCAGTGATCAAAAAAAATACCAAAATGGCGGATTCAAGATGGCGGCTATAAAAATTTCGTCGGTGTCTATCTCACCAAGTATAAAAGATGGAAGAGTAGTTTCTTTGAAAAATATGATCAAGAAATAAAGATATACTTGATGAACAGAAAAAAAATCAAGAGTGCGGAATTATATTTTCACACAAAAAAAAAATATATATTCATTAATGGTTTCGTATAGAAGAAGAAAATGTATGCGGAGGAAAAATATGGAAAGAGCTGATGATTGAAGATTTTGAAGATGGGTGAGGCACGGCACATCCAGGGTATTAAAGATAGGTGGAGGCTGCTCAAACAAAAACAACCTACTCGAAACCCCGCGGTCCGCTTTAGCGGGCCGCGCAGCCACGCGCCCTACTAGTTAATATATATATAGCTGCTCGTGCTGATTGGGTCACTGACTGACTCATTAATCACCTCTCCTGTAAAATTTTGTATGAAAAAATTTTTTTTCACTGACTATTTCATATAGAGGACAAAAATTCATTCAGAGGAAAAATATGGAGAGAGCTGATGATTGAGGATTTCAGAGACGAGCGACGGGCACGCTTAAGGTATTGAAGATAGGTGGGGGGTGCTCGAGCAAATGTCATTCGAAACGTCATCCAATTGACAGTTAGCTGAAAAAAAATTCAAAATGGCGAAAAAAATATGGCCGCCATACAAATTTCTTCGGTCTCCATCTCGGAGGGTATAAAAGATGGAAGAGTGGTTTTTTCGCAAAAGATGATCAGGATCGGAAGGTCTACTCGATGAATAGAAAAAAAATTCAAAATGGCGGAATTTATTTTTCCATAGAAAATGTATGGCGAATATTGAAGAGACTACAAGTTGTAAACTATGCAAGGCTTTGATGCGGTTCTTTGGAGAACTCTCAAAGAAAAATATGGGAAGACATGATGATTGAGGGTTTGGAAGATGGTTGAGGAGCTCGGGCAGGGTATCGCAGATAGGATGAGGTTTTGAGTAAGTTTTGTTTGAGAACCTCCCATAATTGGCACTGAGCTGAAAAAAAAAACAAAATGGCGGATTCAAGATGGCGGCTATACAAATTTCGTCGGTGTCTATCTCACCAAGTATACAAGATGGAAGAGTGGTTTCTTGGCAAAAGATGATCAAGAACTAAAGATCTACAATTTGATGAACAGAAAAAAATTCTTTCAGAATTTTTTCAGAATTTTTTTCAGACAAAATATATGGCGAATATTGAAGAGACTATAAGTTGGGAAACTATACAATACTTTGATACAGTTCCTTTTCAAAATTTGTTTTTATGGAAGAAGTCTCCTTCTGGCAAATGATTCGGAGAAAAAAATTTGGAGAGTGATCATGATCGAGGGTTTGGAAGATGGATGAGGAGCACGGCCAGGGTTAAAGATGCTGAAAATGATAGAAGAAGGTGGAGGCTGCTAAAACAAAAATAATACTGAAATCCCCGCGGTCCGCTTTAGCGGGCCGCGCAGCCAAGCGCCCTACTAGTTTAATATAAAACTAGTGTTGCGCTCGGTGCGCGAGCTGCAAGCAGCTCGCGGGCCTTGTAGTCTCTTCAATATTCGTAAAATAAAGAAATGGGAGGCCATACCAAATACCAGAATAATCTGGAGAGTCTCTTGAAAGATAGAAAGAAATATTGGTATCACGTTTCGTATCTTTTCTGAAAGGACACTAATGAGTTCTATGCATGCGTTTAGTGGAAAAAAAGATCTATACAAAAATGTTCTAGCGAGCCACTTGAAAATTAAAAAGAAATTTTGTATGGACACGAATTTTTTTTGTTCCGTAGCTATCATTTTTTTACTGGCTCACCAAAGGACCTAAGGTCTTGAACATTTTTAGTTTCGGAACCATGCCTCTATGATTGATAGTTTTTGAGGTCCGTTAGGGTATTCTGGTAATTTTTCCACATTCACTACGTTTTGTATTTTTTGTGAAAAAAAATATTTAAGTTCAATTTACTTATACGTGTAGTGGGGGGAAAAGTTTCATACAAAAATGTCTAAGAGAGCCTCTTAAGAGCGTTGACGCACGAACCCGCTTCGCAAGTTTAGGCATTTACCTGAGATTCTTTGTTTACGTGAATGGACGGACCACTTCAAGTGCAGTGTAGTGTAACAAACCGTTTTGATCCTAATACCATTTTCAAGCAGGCTATTATTTTTTCAATATTTTTAGGTACCTATAAGTTTTTAGTTTGTAGATTTTTAATTTTACTAAGTAGAATTAATGAATAATGCTTGAAAAAGACCTTATAGAGTAAACCAGTACAAAAAATTGTTTCTTGTTTCAATTTTAACCACATAATGTATCGCTGATTGAAAAATAGAACTAAAAATTATTCATATTAATAAAGCACTTGAAATACTAGACTAATTATAAAAAAAAAAACAGTGGACGAGTGATTAAAATTTTATTTGGGAGGAGATAAGGTAGCTTGTAATAACTGTACCTAAAACTATAAGCCTTTATGCATAATTTTACTTTATTTTACTATTAAAATAAATATAATTTATGTTAAACTAGCTGATCCCCACAACTTCGTTCGCGTAAATACAGGTTTTATATAGGACGGATCGGATCCCATAATTCTTTTATGTCCCTAATCTATATGTAGCCTAAGTTACTCCTTATAACATCACCTATCTGCCATTGAAAGGTCCGTCAAAATCGATCCAGCCGTTTTGAAAATTAGCTGGAACAAATAGATAGATTGACAAACATAAATTTAAACGGACACCAGTTTAAAATAAGCCGTACGTTCAAAGATCCGGCTCCCAAGTTATTTGAACCCAATAAATGTCTGTCATTTCTGAACTAAAAAACCTATGACCTTGAAATATTTACGGGACAATACGTAAAGTACTACCTTTCTAACAAAAAAAGAAGGAGTTAAATCAAACTACGCGTAAGGAGTAATTAGCCTTATAACACGAAGCTCCGTTAAAATCGATCCAGCCGTTTCGGAGATTAGTTGGAACAAATAGACAGACCAACAAACATAAATTTAAACGCACACCAGTTTAAAATAAGCCGTACGTTCAAAGATCCGAGTCCCAAGTTATTTGAACCCAATACTGAGGGTTGTAATGTCTGTCATTTCTGAACTAAAAAACCTATGACCTTGAAATATTTACGGGACAATACTTAAAATACTACCTTTCTAACAAAAAAAGAATTAGTTAAATCGAACTACGCGTTAATGAATTACAGTTAAATACACGTTTTAACTTTCTTCCCCTCTCCCAAGGGAACCGTGCTGAATTTCGGGATAAAAAGTATCCTATGTCCTACCTCTATATATATATATATATATATATTACAAACACAGTTAAAAAATACACATATAAAAAGTTTTAATCTGACTAAGAAAAATAGCGAGTATTAAAAACATCTAGTATTGAGAAGTGATAGTTGCACTACAATTTTACGTATAATCCAAGTAATCCAATAAGAGTTGCCGAGACAAAAAGCGTTACGTCCGTTCTCCGAGAGGCCTCGGCCCGTACTAGTTTCCTAGTTCAATTTACTACTGCTTTTTGACGTGTTTCGTAGTAACTTTCAATTTAATTTTTTGGAAACAAATAGTAAATAATCTTAGATTTTTTTAAATTCATATTATTGCAAATATATTTTACTTTTATAAGTACTAAATTTTACCTACAAATAACGAAAAATAATATGCTAAAATGACGGTTTTATATGTCTATAATTTACTGAAATTATAATTTCTTTGATTGGATTTTTATGATGTAAAAAACGCCAAATTAAAAAATGTTTTCTTCTATGTCCCTAGTTCAGGACATTTCCTTTAATAAATATATCTTTGTGTGTGAATTGAACAAGTAACTTTCGACGTAGTGAACGTCAAAAATTACACGAATCCCAAAATTCCGAAATAGGCTTTTGGTATTTTGGCAATAAGACACAAACTATCAATAAATTGCAAAATGTTGTCTTCCAATTCCCTAGAATAGAAAATTTTCTACAGAACAGTATAAATAAGTTTTTAAGTAAATGCATTGATTAACAACATATGAAGGGTCAAAAAAGCCTAAAAATGAGCTAAAATGGCGCAGAACGCGTCAACGCTCTTAAAAAGAACCCAAAAAATTTGTATGGAGAGAATTTTTTTTTTGTTCGGCGGCCATCTTTTTTTTACCCGTTCACCCAATGGCCCAAGGTCGTAAATAAGTAACATTTGTTTGGGACCATGCCTGTATGCCTGGTAGTTTTGGCGGACTCATGAGGTACTCGGGTTAAAGAAATGGTACTCTAGTACATTTTCCACATTCATGACGTTTCAGAATTTTTCTGAAGGAAGACTCATAAGTTCGACGTATATACATAGTGAGGGGAAAAAGTTCCATACAAAATTGTTCTGGAGAACCTCTTGAAAAGAACCAAAAAAATTTGTATGGATACGATTTTTTTTGTTCGGCGGCCATCTTTTTTTTAACGGTCCACCAAATGGTCCAAGGTCTTTGACAACATTTGTTTGGGACCATGCCTGTATGACTGGTAGTTTTAGAGGACCCATGAGGTACCCTAGAAAATTTTCCACATTCTTAACGTATCGTATTTTTCCTGAAAGGACACTCATGAGTTCTATGCATGCGCTTGGTAGGAGAAAAAAAGTTCGATACAAAAATGATCTGGAGAGCCTCTTGAAATTTGAAAAAAAAAATTGTATGGACACGAAAAATTTTTTTGTTTGGTACCTATCTTTTTTTTACTGGCTCACCAAAGGGCCCAAGGTTTTGAACATTTTCAGTTTCAGGACCATGTCTCTATGACTGATAGTTTTTGAGAGCCTTTGGGGTACTCTGGTAAATTTTCCACATTCATGACGTTTCATATTTTTCCTGAAGGAAGACACATAAGTTCTACGTATATAAATAGTGAGACGAAAAAAGTTCCATACAAAATTGTTCTGGAGAGCCTCTTGAAAATTAGCAAAATTTTTGTATGGAGACGAAATTTTTTTTTGTTTGGTGGCCATATTTTTTTCACCAGTTCACCCAATTGCCCAAGGTTTTGAATATTTTTTGTTTCGGGATGGTACCTCTCCGACTGATAGGTTTCGAGATCCCATAGGGTACTTTAGTCAATTTTCCACGTCCAGCTCTCTAATTTTTGTAATTTTGTAGACCTAAATTTTTTGAATTCTACACACACGGAAAATATGGTGAAAAAGTCCCATACAAAATTGTTCAGGAGAGGTGATCAATACGTAACTTCAAGTAGCTTTATTAATATAAAATAATAATCTATACATATAATAAAATCGTAGACTTGCCGCATCACGTAAAAACTACAGAATGGATTGAAATGAAAATTGGTATGATTTAAGTTCATACTATGGAGTAACATATGGGATACTTTTTATCCCGAGATTCATCACGGTTCCCTTAGGAGAGGGGATGAAAGTTAAAATCTTTGATAAATTACTCTCGTTAAAATTTGTATTTAGCTGTAATTCATTTACGCGTGGTCCGATTTCATTTATTCTTTTTTTGTTAGAAAGGAGATACTTTAAAGATTACCAACTAATCTCAGAAAGGCTGGATCGATTTTGATGGGACTTTTACTGGCGGATGTTTACATTTTGATCTACCTAAACATCCGCCAGTGAACTTTTAACAGTTTTTAGCAAGGTATGAGCTCAAAGGAGCTTAGGAAAACAAAATGATTTCCACGGGATTTTTAAAAACCAATATCCACGCGAACGAAATCGCGGGTGTCCGCTTGTATAAAATAGATTTCGAGTTTGTATATGTATTTTCTGTATTTGAAAATAAGCTCGAAATAAAAAGAGTCCAATTAATAGGTAACAAAATGAAATAAGGGACGACGAGAGTTAACTATATTAGTGGTTAAGCTCAAACTTACAAAGGTCTTATTAATTTCAGAATAGGTAAGGTTATCTATCTTACTAAAGTTGTGTAGTAAGCTTCCCACGCACACATTGTAAACTAGGATTAAATTCTCAGTTGCTGTTTTAATTATAAACACTGAACACGCTGTATTATATGAGAAATAAAATTTCTTCAAGTTTGGGATAATAATTCTTGTTTCAGTGATATGAGTTCTAAGTAACTGCTTGTGTAAGTTAATTCTGATTCTGTTTATACATATCTTAGAAGGAGGAAAAAAATGAAAATTGCACAAAAAAATTAATGTCTTTTATATCTTTTAAATTATACCTAAAATTATCATTATTATAAAGTTATGTTGAATTCGATGCGATTTTATAAAGGTGATATTCATACTTTTCGACGTGATAACGTCTATAAAACGATGAACGCCGGCTACACACACGAAAAAGTATGACTCATTGTCACGTTCCGAGTGTGCAAGCGAAAGCGGGGAACAAGCGATAGAGAGGCACTATCTGCCCTAGCGTTCGGCTTCATCAATGTTTTCTTATGACATTATTACGTTAAATTATCGTCCGTAAATCGAAGTAGGTGATAGAAATAATGAAAGTAGATACCTACTATAGGTTTTCGCAACTCTTAATATAAAGGGAAAGACTTTAGCTTAGAAAATCTGATAAAACAAATTAGTTTCTTCACATTGAGGTACCTACTGCTTTACGAGAAGAATTTCACAATTTTTTTTTATTCGAAACGTATATTTACGAAATAATAATTTATTCAAGTAGTAAAGTAAAATTAGGAAGTTTAATATCCTGAAAATCTAATTAGGTACCTACCTATATTATTCGGAACTTTAGTTATTAAAACAAGTTTTCAATTCTAGCAAGATTTTTGTGAAAAAATATTTATAGTTACGCAGAAAGAAGGCAGCAACCCAAATGGTGGTCACTGTATTCATCGTTGTATACAACATTTACTATGCAGCGACCCTTAAACTCAAAAATGATCTGTTGCACAAAAATATCAATACATATCACTCGACATAGCGTCTAAAGAGAAAAAAGTGTAGTCATGCAGAAAAAGGCGCTGTCCCAGCCCTTTATGCTAAGATTGTTGGAAAAACGAATATTTTTGACCTTATTCCGACCTGTGCAACCCCGCTCTATCTAGGCTTATACTCATAGCAACTGGGATCGCCTGACAAAAGCCTGAACGTCGTCACACGTTGTGCTCGAAGACAGCGGTTAAATAAGGTACTAATAGTTAAAATATCGTCACAAATTTCGAGTTAATATTTTTCAGATTTAATAATTAGCTTTGTAATCCAACATAGCCATTACAAATTGGCGTCAAATACCTATAACACGAGTATGATTTATGATAAACTAGCGGACCCGGCAGACGTCGTCCTGCCCGCTATTAGCGCCACCTACCAGGTCCAATTTTTCTACTTATAAACCTTCCTCTTGAATCACTCTATCTATTAAAAAAAACCGCATCAAAATCCGTTGCGTAGTTTTAAAGATTTAAGCATACATAGGGACATAGGGATATAGGGACAGAAAAAGCGACTTTGTTTTATACTATGTAGTGATACTTTATCACGATGTGTACACGTCTATTATAGTTACGGTTGTGCCATAAATAAATAAACAAGTAAGTCAAACTAACGCGACCGTAACAGCGAACTTAAATGTGGCCTACGTCAGTTTTCTATACTAAATTAATCTATCTGTAATTTTCGATATGTGACTTAGGTACTACTAATTGTTAAAAAGTTCATATCATTTTAAAATTCAATTAAAATAAAACAACATTGCTAAGTAACTTATTGACAGATTACAGATACATTGAGTATAGAAAACGGACGTTAATCAATAAAGTAACCAGTTTTTCTCGCACGCAGTACGCACAGTCATCTTAGTAGGTAATTACTCCAAAATAAGGAAGGGAAATAGATGTCCATGTCATTTAAAATAAGCCAAATTTAAAAGAAAACAATTTCAGATAAGTACTTTATTTATAGTGAAATAAATATAAAAGTATAATATATCCACTTGCACGATTGGTTCGGGAATTACTTACTTAAAGTGGAGTCGCAAAAGATATCATATAGAGATTAGGAAAACATTAGATTGTTTGCAAGCTTGCAACCACACTCACATTGAGAGCGAGCGCAGACTGCTGTCGACCGAAAGTTACACGAGTGGCTGGTATTATCTTATATCTACTTGTGATTTTATTACCGTAAAATCCAGTGAGTAACCAATTCCTGATTTTTCCACTAAACACGTAAGTTTCAAGTAGTCACAGTTTTACAGGCATTTTTACTGGCACTGAAATTTTTTACTGGCACAGTTTTACTGGCACTGAAAATTTCTTGACAGAGAAACTCAATATGTACATAACAACTGAAAACTTGACAGAGAAACCCAATACCTAACAATTATTATTTGCCCGACCCGGGAATCAGACCCGGGACCTCGTGATCTGCAGTCGAATATGCTAACCACTAGACCAACGAGGCAGTTTTAAGTAGACCATCGACTAGAAAATTAAAGTTATGCTGCATTTACAAAGGTTGACCTTCGGTAGCCTTCGTAGGACCACGTACCTGTACGCGACACCGATGCCCCCTAACCCTCTGCATAGATTTCGTAACCAACTTGTGTTCAACATATTGCCCGCGTTTAAAGTTAAGGAAAGTTCAGTTACATCTTGAGCATCGTATCGTCATGACCTGTGTGAACTATGCCTACATTATAGTTGCTAAAATTTATTTTCTATACCTATTACTGTATTATACACCAAAATGTTTCTCGTAAGACCTATGACATTATTACAACATTATTAAGACGAACAAGATGTGAAATATAATTCTACTGCCTACTCAAATTTAAATTAAGTATATCATAATAATATTATTCTATGAAACAAAAATGTTCCTACACCCATTCGTGGAAATGATTAACTATATAAATGTAGAAAGGTACAGTGTAGTGTAGCGACGGCTAGATATAATATGCCAAATGATATCACGCGAAACGATAGACTAGACGGCCTCGTCTTAACAAACGTATGAATGCACGATGTTTTTCGGCAAATTTTCCTCCCGCGGCCCACATGCGCAATTAATCTATATCTATACAGCGGAAGAGTTTGTTTGTTTGAACGCGCTAATCTCAGGAACTACTGGACCGATTTCAAAAATTCTTTCACCGTTGGATATGTACTTGATCCTTGAGTGCTATATATTATGTACCACGGGTGAAGCCGGGGCGGACCGCTAGTCTATGTATAAAAATAAATGCCACTTTTCGTTGTAATTTTATAACTCAAGAACGGGCTCACCTATCCAAACCAAATGTTTAGGCTTTGTTCGGACTTTGTTTGTTGTTGTATTTAGTAGATGGTTTCTGTGAAGTTTGCACAAAATCGGTCGAGCGGTTCTTTATTTATCACATTTTTTGTAAATAAAAATCAATTGTATTCTTCTGTGTTGGTTCCTACGACGCTCGAGTAAATCCACACCATCATTGGCTCTCTTACCATCGGTGGCCAGTACGATTACATAATATGATTTCGACGTTTTATAGGAAAATATTTCACCTACACTGTATTTTTCCATACAAATTTCATGAGAAAACGATGAATAGGGAAGATAGAAAACCTCGCTTACGGAATTATGAATACTTAGTTCTAACTAAATTCGTGTGTTGTTCATATTCATGTTAAACATGACTAATATTCATGACTAACATTCAATTTTGCCACCAAATTGGTGTCGTTCAGCAGTGGCTACGATAAAAATGCAATGCGTGGATTAGGAACCTACGACCTTTTACGATTTTTGTTCACACCTTGCATTGAGCCATTGAGGTCATTGTTCTACAATTTTCCATGCTGATAAAATACTATATATACCTATATTATATAGGTATTTAAAATATGGCCGACGCTTTCTCATTGAACACGAGTGCTCGTTACCTCAATTCGTGGGAAAGATAAAAGGCTCACAGTACCTAAATATTATATATTTTTCAAAACAAATGATGCTTAATTTAGGAAAATCAAGTATCTCGAATATGAAAGAGATAAAGGTTGGATTTATTAGGGTTTAAAAAATGTTTCATCATTCAATTTTTTCCTTACTCTTCTTCCTTTCTTACTCCTCTTGGCTCTAGGGCAGTCAAGGCCAGACTAGATCGAACGGATCCGATTCGGATCCGGTTAACATGAAAAAAGTAGCGGGAGAACTTGCTTTGTGCAAAATAAACGAACACGGTGTCAACTGGAATAAGTTCTGTATAGTCTTATACACTATTAACGGCTAAATAATATACATCTACATCAAAACTGAGACTGTGAGACAATTATTAATCAAAGGATATAACAATATAAAGTAAGCATTTTAACAAAATAAGGAAAATAATATGGAAACTATAGATTTCAAAATGGTGTGCAAATATGGTTTTGCCCTCAGTACATTTTGTACATTTTTTATTTGTATGAAAACAGTATTCTTTTCAAAGATTTTCATATTAATTCACAAAGTTTAAAAATTTAAAGTTGATTTTCGAATACAAAAATAAAGATTCAACAATCGAGTATACTTTATCTACTTATAACATGCCTATTTTGAGAAAAAAAAAACAATGATTACTTACGCATAAAAAGTTCCAACGCGATTAATGTTAATTTGGTTGAATGCGGCCGGATTGAAAACCATGCCATGATTCCATGATTATCATGATGCGTTGGATGCTTAATGCCTAATACTTACCTATTTAAATGTTTAAAAGGGTTTTTCTTATTTCACAATTTCTTTTTCGTATGGCGTCTTTACAATCTTCTTCTTAAAGTGCCATCTTCTTTCGAAGGTCGGCGATCATTAAGGCAACTTGGATCTTCGATACCGCGGCTCTGAATAATGAACGGGTGCTTTTTCCAAACCATTGGCGTAGGTTTTTCAGCAAAGCTGTTCTCCTTCTCCCCACACTTCGTTTTCCTTGGATCTTGCCCTATACAGGGCAAGATCCAAGTCTTTACAATACGCGTTTATTATTAGGACAAGCGGATACCCGTGACTTCGTTCGCGTGGATATTGGTTTTTGAAAATCCCGTGGGAATCATTTTGTTTTTCCTAAGCTCCTTTGAGCTCAACCTTGCTAAAAACTGTTAAAATTTTACTGGCAGATGTTTAGGTAGATCAGAATGTAAACATCCGCCAGATAAAGTCCCATCAAAATCGATCCAGCTGTTCAGAGATAAGCCGGTAATATTTAAAGTATCCTCTTTCTGACAAAAAAAGAATGATTGAAATCGGAACACGCGTTAATGAATTACAGCTAAGTACACATTTTAACTTTCATCCCCTCTCCCAAGGGAACCGTGCTGAATTCCAGGATAAAAAGTATTCTATATGTTACTCCATAGTATGAACTTAAGTCGTGCCAAGTTTCACTTCAATCCATTCAGTAGGTTTTGCGTGATGCGCGCACAAACATACAGACAAACAGACAAAAATTTCAAAAATAGATTTTTTATGTTCCATTACTTATCCCTAACACCCCCCAGTTATTATTTTGCAAAAATCTTTAATGTACAGATACGGCAATTCTACGATTTTATTATACCTGTATGTATAGATTATTATTAATACCAGAAATCAGAATACAGCATTAGTATGATAAGTCTCTGAAGTTGTATTTTTGGAGTAGATTTAATATCAATTCGTTCATAGATCGAGTGTCAAAACCTTCTATACATACCTACGTACCTATATAAAATGTGATGATTTAAAATCTCGAGGAAATATTTCTTGAATAACCTAAGAGGAAGCGTATTAAGAAGCGATTTGTGAAATTCGATTCCTAACGAGGATATTTACCTGTAAAACGCAAATCCATGTGGATGAAGTAACAGTCATTAGCTGAGTCAGGGGTCTCCAAACTACGGTCCGCGGGCCAAATTCGGCCCACCAGTGCCATCAATCCGGCCCGCGACAGCTAATGCCATTATACAATACGCAATAGTAATTAAAATGTAAAAAACCATATGTTTTCTTAGGTCGCGCACTTTGCGACTAGTCTAGAAATATAGTTAAGGACAGAAAAATTAACAATGTTTTGGCCCTTGGAAGATACTGCAACAAGTGTAAATAAAAAATTTGAAAAACCCCCGACATTCGTCATTTTGTGGTAGCGGCCATCTTTGATTTTCATAGTGCTATTCTACTAGTCAAGCCCTTTCATTTGATACCCATATTGAGGGTGTTGTGATAAAATATGTAATCTGCCATTTTGTAGCGGCGGCCATCTTGGACCGATTTTCATTAAACATAGCTAACAACACTCTTGACTAATTCACCTTTCAAACAGAAAAAACCGCATTCAAATCGGTCCACCCGTTTGAGCGCCACAGGGGAACAGACAGACACACACACACACACACACACACACAGACACGTCAAACTTATAACACCCTGTCGTTTTTGCATCGGGGGTAAAAAATCAAGTTTGGAGACCCCTAAGTTAAGCGGCTTGGAGCCCTTTGGAGCTAAGTTAATGTATGTAAACTAATTTGCTTTTACAGGCTCGAATGTGTAGTAGCACTTAATTACTTAAGGATTTCGATTACGTATTTACCTATCAATTAGAAAAGGGTCTCGTTAAACATAATTCACATTTAGCGACCTAAAACCTGCGTGTAGCATCCTCTCATTCCCGCTCATTGTACTGCCGTGAATGAAACACTAACGAACCTTTTTTTGAACCCCGTCACAGGGAGAATATCAGTTATTCATGTTGAAGTTGACTTTAGAGTTTTAGACTGTGTCCGTGAAATTGTTGTATCAGTTAGTATAAGTTAATCAGAGGCGCGGACTTCATTAGGACAGAAAAGCATGGCTTACCCTGAGAAAACGCTGATAAATCTATACTAATAAATAAAATTGAAGTGTCTGTCTGTAATTTCGAAATAACTACCACATATTAAGCTCATATGGTTATTTGAACGGTACCATAACCGAATCCCACGTTTTTAAAATTTTTGTCTGTCTGTCTGTCTGTCTGTCTGTCTGTCTGTTTGAACGGGCTAATCTTCGGAACGGCTGAACCGATTTTGACGGGACTTTCACATACAAGTAGAGAATTAACCAGGGAGTAACATAGGCTACTTTTTTAACCGACTTTCAAAAAAGGAGGAGTTGTGTTTTTCTACCTATGTACACCGATATCTCCGAGATTTCTGAACCGATTTGCGTATTTTTTTTTTTAATCGATAGAGAAACATTGCGACACTGTCCTGCAAAAAACTTGGATTCCAACTCCTCAATCCTGATGCTGTAGGGGAACTGCGATCACAAAACTAATGGGATTTAGGAACTGTCGGTTATTTAAATTGATATTGGGGGTACCAATTAAAGACTTTATCGTTGAATGAACTCGAGTAGGTACATATTCAACTCCTCAACCCTGATGCTGTAAGGAATCGCATTCCGAAATTATAGGGATCGCACGGAATTTTTCCGTTTTGGGGACAGGTTACCTACTTATAGATAGGCTACTTTTTATTCTGGAAAATCAAACGTTCCCACGGGATTTTTAAAAACCTAAATCCACACGGGCGAAGCCGTGGGCATCATCTAGTTATAAGTAATTTCAAATAAGAGTTACCTAATCAAAATATTTGATACGTGAAACACTTTTTGTATTCGACTGTACATAAACAACTCAGTATTCTGCTGTTGGTCGAGTTGACCATCAAAAAATTGAATTAGGACAACTCGACCATTCGGTCGATTTTATTGCGGTCGAGTTGTCCAGTAACCCGAGAAAAGCTATTCTCAGTACTATTTAGACAAGAATAAATTAAAAATTAAAAAAAACCCCGACATTCACCATTTTGTGGTGGCGGTCATCTTGGATTTGCATAGTTCTACTAGTCAAGCCCTTTCATTTGATACCCATATTGAGGGAGTTATGAAAAATATGTAATCCGCCATTTTGTGGCAACGGCTATCTAGGACCGATTTTCATCAAACATAGCTAAGAACACTCCCGACTAATTCACCTATCAAACAAAAAAAAAAACCGCATTAAAATCGGGCCACCCGTTTGAGCGTTACGGTGGAACAGACACATACACACACAAACACTTCAAACTTATAACACCCCGTAGTTTTTGCGTCGGGGGTTTAAAAACAAAAGAAGTTCTACATGAAAAAGGGATTTTAATATTGCATGCCCTGTTACAAATTCTGTGCACGCCACAGGTCCAATAAGTGACTCAAAGCGTTCTTTGAGAAAAAAGGCTACATATTAGTGAGATTCAACTTAAACTCAGATCCTTCTGAGCCAGCTAAAACTTTGTTCTCTCTTTGCATCTTATGAGGAACTAGCGGACCCGGCAGATGTCGTCCTGCCCGCTATTAGCGCCACCTACCGGGTTCAATTTTTCTACTTATAAACCTTCCTCTTGAATCACTCTATCTATTAAAAAAAACCGCATCAAAATCCGTTGTGTAGTTTTAAAGATTTAAGCATACATAGGGACATAGGGGTATAGGGACAGAGAAAGAGACTTTGTTTTATACTATGTAGTGATAACGATTCGCATACGACTCGACTAAGATACGGTCCCGACTGTGAACATAAACGATTATTATTATTATTAAATGACCAATTAATTAATAACCAGGACCAACGGCTTAATGCTCTTCTGAAACACGGAAGAAACGAAAATGCCCATCCAGTAATCTACTTGGGTCAACGTTGCTTACTCAGCGCAATCGACTTATTTTAATCGAGATTCTAACCTAACCATTTTTTTAGAAGTCTTGTTACAGTTTCATGTTATTATTATATACTCGTTAATGGCGCTTCATAAGCTATAAAAAACGAATTAGCGAAATGGTAGATTAATATTTTAGAACTGTCTCGCAAAATGATGAACTTAGTAGATTACGGTATACCATAATAAATATATATTTTACTAGAGAATGCCCGCGGCTTCGCCCGCGTGATTTTCGGTTTTAAACAAATCCCGAAGGAATCGTGGATTTCCGATTCCCGTTCCCGCTCCCTTTTCCAACCTTTATACTTACTATCAAGGAAGTTCGCTATAGTAATCTACCTATAGCTGTAGCTATAGATTTAGGGTTTTTCAAAATCCCGTGGGAACTGTGCATTTTTCCTTAATAAATAGCCTATGTTTTAAGTCAGGGCATAGTCTATCTCCATTCAAAATTTCAGCCAAATCGGTTAAGTAGTTGCGGCGTGATTGAGTAACAAACATCCGTACATCCAAATATCTAAACATCCAAACAACCACACTTTCACATTTATAATATTACTAGCTGACCCCCGCGACTTTGTTGGCATGTTTATAGGTTTTATATAGGATCGGATCGGATCCCATAATTCTTTTATGTACCTAAACTAAATGTAGCCTAAGTTACTCCTTATAACATTGAAAGTTCCATTAAAATCGATCCAGCCGTTTCGGAGATTAGTTGGAACAAATAGACAGACCGACAAACATAAATTTAAACGCACACCAGTTTAAAATAAGCCGTACGTTCAAAGATCCGGGTCCCAAGTTATTTGAACCCAATAATTAGGGTTGTAATGTCTGTAATTTCTAAACTAAAAAACCTATGACCTTGAAATATTTACGGGAAAATACTTAAAGTACTACCTTTCTAACAAAAAAAAATGAGTTAAATCAAACTACGCGTTGATGAATTACAGCTAAATACACGTTTTAACTTTCTTCCTCTCTCCCAAGGGAACCGTGCTGAATATCGGGATAAAAAGTATCCTATGTCCTACCTCGGAGTATAAACTCAAATCGTACCAAGTTTCATTCGAATCCGTTCAGTAGTTTCGGCGTGATGCGCGGCCAAGATACAGACAGACAGACAGACAGACAGACAGACAGACAGACAGACAGAAAGACAGACAGACAAAAATGAAAAAAATTACAGTTTTGGCTTCAGTATCGATTATAGAATGCCCTCCAAAAGAAATTTTCAAAATATCTTCAATGTACAGAATTGGATCTGTTACAGTTTTATTATATTACTAGCTGACCCCCGCGACTTCGTTCGCGTATTTATAGGTTTTATATAGGATCGGATCGGATCCCATAATTCTTTTATGTACCTAAACTAAACACAAACATCACCTACCTGTCATTGGAAGTTCCGTTAAAATCGATCCAGCCGTTTCGGAGATTAGTTGAAACAAATAGACAGACCAACAAACATAAATTTAAACGCACACCAGTTTAAAATAAGCCGTACGTTCAAAGATCCGGGTCCCAAGTTATTTGAACCCAATACTGATTGAATTGTAATGTCTGTCATTTCTAAACTAAAAAACCTATGACCTTGAAATATTTACAGGAAAATACATAAAATACTACCTTGCTAACAAAAAAAGAATGAGTGAAATCGAACAACGCGTTAATGAATTACAGCTAAATACACGTTTTAACTTTCATCCCCTCTCCCAAGGGAACCGTGCTGAATTTCGGGATAAAAAGTATCCTATGTCCTACCTCGGAGTATAAACTCAAATCGTACCAAGTTTCATTCGAATCCATTCAGTAGTTACGGCGTGATGCGCGGCCAAGATACAGACAGACAGACAGACAGACAAAAATGAAAAAAATTACAGTTTTGGCTTCAGTATCGATTATAGAATGCCCTCCAAAAGAAATTTTCAAAATATCTTCAATGTACAGAATTGGATCTGTTACAGTTTTATTATATTACTAGCTGACCCCCGCGACTTCGTTCGCGTATTTATAGGTTTTATATAGGATCGGATCGGATCCCATAATTCTTTTATGTACCTAAACTAAACACAAACATCACCTACCTGTCATTGGAAGTTCCGTTAAAATCGATCCAGCCGTTTCGGAGATTAGTTGAAACAAATAGACAGACCAACAAACATAAATTTAAACGCACACCAGTTTAAAATAAGCCGTACGTTCAAAGATCCGGGTCCCAAGTTATTTGAACCCAATACTGATTGAATTGTAATGTCTGTCATTTCTAAACTAAAAAACCTATGACCTTGAAATATTTACAGGAAAATACATAAAATACTACCTTGCTAACAAAAAAAGAATGAGTGAAATCAAACTACGCGTTGATGAATTACAGCTAAATACACGTTTTAACTTTCTTCCTCTCTCCCAAGGGAACCGTGCTGAATATCGGGATAAAAAGTATCCTATGTCCTACCTCGGAGTATAAACTCAAATCGTACCAAGTTTCATTCGAATCCGTTCAGTAGTTTCGGCGTGATGCGCGGCCAAGATACAGACAGACAGACAGACAGACAGACAGACAGACAGACAGACAGACAGAAAGACAGACAGACAAAAATGAAAAAAATTACAGTTTTGGCTTCAGTATCGATTATAGAATGCCCTCCAAAAGAAATTTTCAAAATATCTTCAATGTACAGAATTGGATCTGTTACAGTTTTATTATATTACTAGCTGACCCCCGCGACTTCGTTCGCGTATTTATAGGTTTTATATAGGATCGGATCGGATCCCATAATTCTTTTATGTACCTAAACTAAACACAAACATCACCTACCTGTCATTGGAAGTTCCGTTAAAATCGATCCAGCCGTTTCGGAGATTAGTTGAAACAAATAGACAGACCAACAAACATAAATTTAAACGCACACCAGTTTAAAATAAGCCGTACGTTCAAAGATCCGGGTCCCAAGTTATTTGAACCCAATACTGATTGAATTGTAATGTCTGTCATTTCTAAACTAAAAAACCTATGACCTTGAAATATTTACAGGAAAATACATAAAATACTACCTTGCTAACAAAAAAAGAATGAGTGAAATCGAACAACGCGTTAATGAATTACAGCTAAATACACGTTTTAACTTTCATCCCCTCTCCCAAGGGAACCGTGCTGAATTTCGGGATAAAAAGTATCCTATGTCCTACCTCGGAGTATAAACTCAAATCGTACCAAGTTTCATTCGAATCCATTCAGTAGTTACGGCGTGATGCGCGGCCAAGATACAGACAGACAGACAGACAGACAAAAATGAAAAAAATTACAGTTTTGGCTTCAGTATCGATTATAAAGTGCCCTCCAAAAGAAATTTTCAAAATATCTTCAATGTACAGAATTCGATCTGTTACAGTTTTATTATATTACTAGCTGATCCCCGCAACTTCGTTCGCGTAGATATAGGTTTTTATATAGGATAGGATCGGATCCCATAATTCTTTTATGTACCTAAACCAAATGTAGCCTAAGTTACTCCTTATAACATTGAAAGTTCCATTAAAATCGATCCAGCCGTTTCGGAGATTAGCTGGAACAAAGAGACAGACCGACAAACATAAATTTAAACGCACACCAGTTTAAAATAAGCCGTACCTACAAAGATCCAGGTCCCAAGTTATTTGAACCAAATAAATGTCTGTCATTTCTGAACTAAAAAACCTATGACCTTGAAATATTTACGGGACAATATATAAAGTACTACCTTTCTAACAAAAAAAGAATGAGTGGGATCGAACAACGCGTTAATGAATTACAGCTAAATACACGTTTTAACTTTTATCCCCTCTCCCAAGGGAACCGTGCTGAATTTCGGGATAAAAAGTATCCTATGTCCTACCTCGGAGTACAAACTCAAATCGTACCAAGTTTCATTCGAATCCATCCAGTAGTTTCGGCGTGATGCGCGGCCAAGATACAGACAGACAGACAGACAGACAGACAGACAGACAGACAGACAGACAGACAAAAATGAAACAAATTGCAGTTTTGGCTTCAGTATCGATTATAGAGTGCCCTCCAATAAAAATTTTAAAAATATCTTCAATGTACAGAATTGGATCTGTTACAGTTTTATTATATTATAGATAGATAGACTAGCTGATCCCCGCAACTTCGTTCGCGTAGATATAAGTTTTTATATAAGATCGGATCGAATCCCATAATGCTTTTATGTACCTAAACTAAATGTAGCCTAAGTTACTCCTTATAACATTGAAAGTTCCATTAAAATCGATCCAGCCGTTTCGGAGATTAGCTGGAACAAATATACAGACCGACAAACATAAATTTAAACGCACACCAGTTTAAAATAAGCCGTGCGTTCAAAGATCCGGGGCCCAAGTTATTAGAACCCAATAAATGTCTGTCATTTCTGAACTAAAAAACCTATGACCTTGAAATATTTACGGGACAATATATAAAGTACTACCTTTCTAACAAAAAAAGAATGAGTGGGATCGAACAACGCGTTAATGAATTACAGCTAAATACACGTTTTAACTTTTATCCCCTCTCCCAAGGGAACCGTGCTGAATTTCGGGATAAAAAGTATCCTATGTCCTACCTCGGAGTACAAACTCAAATCGTACCAAGTTTCATTCGAATCCATCCAGTAGTTTCGGCGTGATGCGCGGCCAAGATACAGACAGACAGACAGACAGACAGACAGACAGACAGACAAAAATGAAACAAATTGCAGTTTTGGCTTCAGTATCGATTATAGAGTGCCCTCCAATAAAAATTTTAAAAATATCTTCAATGTACAGAATTGGATCTGTTACAGTTTTATTATATTATAGATAGATAGACTAGCTGATCCCCGCAACTTCGTTCGCGTAGATATAAGTTTTTATATAAGATCGGATCGAATCCCATAATGCTTTTATGTACCTAAACTAAATGTAGCCTAAGTTACTCCTTATAACATTGAAAGTTCCATTAAAATCGATCCAGCCGTTTCGGAGATTAGCTGGAACAAATATACAGACCGACAAACATAAATTTAAACGCACACCAGTTTAAAATAAGCCGTGCGTTCAAAGATCCGGGGCCCAAGTTATTAGAACCCAATAAATGTCTGTCATTTCTGAACTAAAAAACCTATGACCTTGAAATATTTACGGAATAATACTTGAAGTATTACCTTTCTGACAAAAAAAGAATGAGTGAAATCGAACTACGCGTTAAGGAATTACAGCTAAATACACGTTTTAACTTTCTTCCCCTCTCCCAAGGGAACTGTGCTGAATTTCGGGATAAAAAGTATCCTATGTCCTACCTCGGAGTATAAACTCAAATCGTACTAAGTTTCATTCGAATCCATTCAGTAGTTTCGGTGTGATGCGCGGCCAAGATACAGACAGACAGACAGACAGACAGACAGACAGACAGACAAAAATGAAAAAAATTGCAGTTTTGGATTCAGTATCGTTTATACAGTGCCCTCCAGTAAAAATTTACAAAATATCTTCAATGTACAGAATTGGATCTGTTACAGTTTTATTATATTATAGATAGATAGATAGATTATTATAGATATTATAGATAGATAGATAGATAGATTAAGTAGGAAGTAGGATAGTAGGAGGATTTATGTGAGTATCATGACTCATGAGATTTTCCAGGCATTGGATAAAAAGAAGCTGCATGTCGCAAAAACTAGTTTATCAGGCTTTACGCTCATAATGCCTATTTATGTGACGAGACTGGACCATGGCTAAAGAATTTCTCGACTGAAAAGAAGGAAAAATTATTGTCTGAGGCTTAGGAAGCTGATCGTAAGTTAGCCACGCCCTACGCGGAATGAAACCGGGCGAAAATCTCCGCCGCGGTGGAAGTGGAGTGGTCAGTAGAGAACACCAGTGCTGGCGCTCGATACAAACGATTGATCCTTGTCACACTAATATTATAAAGGCGAAAGTTTGTGTGCGTGTGTGTATGTTTGTTCCTCTTTAACGCCGTAACTACTAAAACGATTTGGCTGAAATTTTTAACGGAGATAGATTATGCCCTGACTTAACACATAGACTACTTTTTATCCCGGAAAAGTGTTCCTGTGGGACTAAAATAGATATAGACTTCCAAAAACGCCATTGATGGCGCCGACTGTTCTAGGTAAATCACGCTCACATAACACATTATTACAGTAGTTGCATGCATCTGTATGCGTTTGCACTTTTTATCTTGGAAAAATCACAGTTCCCACGGGATTTTGAAAAATCGAAATCTATAGTTACAGCTATAGGTAGATTACTATAGCAAACTTCTTTGAAAGTAGGTATAAAGTTTGGAAAAGAGAGCGGGAACGGGAACCGGAAATCCACGATTCCCTCGGGATTTGTGAAAAACCGAAATTCACGCGAGCGAAGCCGCGGGCAGAAACTAGTTTGAATATAAATGACAATTTGTAGGTACGCTGGAGAACCTAATATTTGGGTCTTTGGTTTTATGGAAATCAGAGTGGTTGGTCTCAGTTTGAAGCGCTACAAAACTAAAAGTTGGTATACTATAAGTATACTATTGATCGAATCACAAATGACTTCAGAGCAAAATGAACCCAAAGCCTCTTACTTTAGGTCCATTTTACTCTGAAGTCATTGTGATTCGATCAATAGTATACTTATAGTATACTATAAAGTTTTGGAGCGCTCCAAACTGAGACTAAGCACTCTGAGTGTTGATCGTCTAAAAGTTGCAGCTACAGTGTAACGATCGCTTTCATCTATGATTGGCCGACCCTCTCTCGCTTTTGGCTAAAATGCATTGTTGCAGCAAAAATACCAACAATCACCACATGAAATTGTAGCAAATAGCAATGATTGATGCAGCTTTTAGATGATGGATCGGACTGGTAAACCACATACACTGATATTAGTTTCTAATTAATCTAATTTAGTTTCATTGGTTAATCTAAATATATAAAAGGTGACTGACTGACTGACTGATTGACTGATCTATCAATACACAGCTCAAATCACTGGACGGATTGGACTGAAATTTGGCATGCAGATAGCTATTAGTGAGAGGGAGCGGATTTTGATAAAATCAAAATTTGCTATAGCAATCTATAGCTGCAGCTATAAAAGCTTAAAAATAGATATAAAGGTTGGAAAAGGGAGCGGGAACTGGAACCGGAAATCCACGATTCCCTCGGAATTTGTGAAAAACCGAATTCACGCCGACGAAGCTGCGGGCAAAAGCTAGTCTATACATATAATAATCTATCTATACATATAATAAAATCGTAGAATTGCCGTATCTGTGCATTGAAGATTTTTGCAAAATAATAATTGGGGGATGTTAGGGATAAGTAAAAGAACGTAAAAAAGCTATTTTTGAAATTTTTGTCTGTTTGTCTGTTTGTCTCTTTATCTGTTTGTCTATTTGTCTGTATGTTTGTGCGCGCATCACGTAAAAACTACTGAATGGATTGAAATGAAACTCGGCATGATTTAATTTCATACTATGGAGTAACATATAGGATACTTTTTATCCCGAAATTCAGCACAGTTCCCTTGGGAGAGGGGATGAAAGTCAAAATGTGTACTTAGCTGTAATTCGTTAACGGGTGGTCCGATTTCATTCATTCTTTTTTTGTTAGAAAGGAAATACTTTGAAGATTACTGGCTTATCTCTGAACGGCTGGACCAATTTTGATGGGACTTTTACTGGCGGATGTTTACATTTTGATCTACCTAAACATCCACCAGTGAACTTTTAACAGTTTTTACCAAGGTATGAGCTCAAAGGAGCTTAGGAAAGACAAAATTATTCTCACAAGATTTTTAAAAACCAATATCCACGCGAACGAAGTCGCGGGTGTCCGCTTGTCAATAATAAAACAGTGTTATTCCAAAGTAAAGATATAAAATAAACAATAGAAATTAATCCAAAATGGCCTACAACGGCCCATGGGTCTAAATAATAATGGTATAATTTCCAGGTTATCGTGTTACATTTTATTCCACATCGCCCTTTACGAGGACCAACGGAATGGTATCGTCGTAAAGCGAAAACTCACTCATAATAAACATAGGTGAAATGTTTATTGCGTTCCGATTCGCGCGTTTCATTTAATATTTTATAAATATGAGAGCATTCTTGAACCGTGTGAAAAAGGGTTTATTTAAGTTTTAACTGCGTTCACACTTATATAAAGATGCTTCATATTGTGTTAATCGCTGCATGCGGCGTAAATATTTTCAAATTACTTATACATATTTTTAGGTAAAGTCGTTTTGGCGTCCTCCCTGGCACAGTGGTAAGAGCAATTAGGGAATTTATAATTTCTAAATTGTCTCTGGTCTGGTCTGGTCTGGTGGTGGGCTTCACTGTGGATAGCTGTGTGCAAAGCCATACCGCCAAGCGATTTAGCGTTTAGGTGTGATGTCTCATAGAAACCGATCAGGAGTCATGACTTACCATCAGGTGAGATCGCAGTCAAGGGCTTAAGTTATAGATGAAAAAAAAAGACATCCACAGGACAATTTGTGCTTTCTTATGCTACCGGAGTAGGTACCTAATTAGGTACTGCCCACTATAACTGTGGCGATTCAAGAACTGTAGATTGTGAATTGATTTAGTATAGGTAAGTACCAATAATTATAGACTTTACTATTGATTCAGGGTTCTTCTAAGCCATAAGAATTTCGGAATTGTCGACTCCGATTTCATATCGTAGGCACCTATCAAAGGTACGACTATAAACCACTTCATCATTGAACTTCAGGTTCTAAGTACTAATTCTGATGCGTCAGGGTATTGCACTACTAAGCCGTGATTCAAGAACTGTCGATTGTGAATTGATATATAAATTTAGGTACACTAAAAAACTTAACATTTTTTTTTAAATATCGATTTCAAACGCCATATGAAACAACGAAACTGACGCACGACTTTAAAATGGCGTTTGAAATTATTTAAAAAAAAAATTTAATAAAAACAACTCGGCCATATTATGCTTGCGCTTCAAAGACGCCCGCCCTGTTCTGTTTTTAACCCCCGACGCAAAAACGACGGGGTGTTGTAAATTTTTAAATTTTTAATTTATACTTGTAATTTTACTAATTTCAACCTCATAGCATTATATTATCCACTGTAATATGCTAATGAATATTATAAAAAGCTGAGTTTGAATTGTTCTTAGAAAAGATGCTGTATCTCAGCTCCACAAGTGGGCGTTGGACTTAAAAGAACATAAGCATGAAGAAAATAAAACTTGGCATTTACGAATGAGTTAATTGAACTTCACTTTATGTTAATTAAGGATTATTTAATTATATTTGAGTAAAGTAAGAAGACAGCTACTTTTACTCTGAGGGATTTCACCTACGTATACTGTTGAATAAGTAAATATTTCACCTACGTATACTGTTGAATCTAGGTATCTATAATATAATAAAACTGTAACAGATCCAATTCTGTACATTGAAGATATTTTGAAATTTTTTATTGGAGGGCACTCTACAATCGATACTGAAGCCAAAACTGCATTTTTTTTCATTTTTGTCTGTCTGTCTGTCTGTACCTTGACCGCGCATCACGCTGAAACTACTGAATGGATTCGAATGAAACTTGGTACGATTTGAGTTTATACTCCGAGGTAGGTTATAGGATACTTTTTATCCCGAAATTCAGCACGGTTCCCTTGGGAGAGAGGATGAAAGTTAAAACGTGTATTTAGCTGTAATTCATTAACGCGTTGTTCGATTTAACTCATTCTTTTTTTGTTAGAAACGTAGTACTTTAAGTATTGTCCCGTAAATATTTCAAGGTCATAGGTTTTTTAGTTCTGAAATGAAAGACATTTATTGGGTTCAAATAACTTGGGACCCGGATCTTTGTACGTACGGCTTATTTTAAACTGGCGTGCGTTTAAATTTATGTTTGTCGATCTGTCTATTTGTTTCAGCTAATTTACGAAACGGCTGGATCGATTTTGACGGAACTTTCAATGGCAGATAAGTGATGTTATAAGGAGTAACTTAGGCTACATTTAGTTATGTACAAAAAAGGATTATGGGATCCAATCCGATCCTATATAAAAACCTATATTCACGCGGACGAAGTCGCGGGGATCAGCTAGTAAGTAAATAAAAGTACAAGTGCAAATTAAAAATTTTAATCACCCACCACGCATATGAAATGCCGCAAAAGCGGGGTGTTCTCTGTTTAGCCTTGGCTGAGACGGGGGATACAGGGTCTCGAGGCATGGCCTCCTTGCCCGGGTGTGGTGCGGGTTCTATCAGCCAATGTAGCCGGTAGCTTCAGTAATGTTCTTTAAGTCATGTGTCCGCCAAGGCCTGCAGTCTTTTGGTCTTTATCAGTTGTCGGGTCCAGGATATGTAATCTATGGACCTATGTATAATACACGCGACATATTGTTACCCATCACATTCCTGCTCCATCATCAGACATTAACCAATTCATCTACCAACTGCTCGTCAATACCATGCCGACGTGTACAAACTCGGTAGTGTATCTTTAGAATCTATTAGAAAAGTGAAAGTACCAATTTCTCGTCTGAGAACTACACGGGCTGGAGAAAGAGCTGATAATCCTGAAACGGGTAAACAGACTTTCATAATCCCGAAGAAACATTCCAATTAAACTCTCTTTTGAATGAAAAAACTGCATTCAAATCGGTTCATTCATTTGCGCTACGATGACTGACATATTTATAACATCCCTTTTTTGCATTAAATGGCGTTTCGTTAAGATCCGCGCTAGCTATCGAGTATCGCGTAACGTTTCCTTCAGTTTTTTGCACGTTTCAGATTATTATAAATTACTTAAAGATGAAATAGCTCGATCTCAATTTACTTCTTAAGTAAAATATTTTTTGGGTCTACGATTTCTCGCTATTGAGAAGATTTTTTGTATTTCATTGCGGTGTGATTGTAATTGATTTTATTTATCAGTAGATATTTGACATTTGAATTTTCTCCATATCACTGAACTGGAAAATAATGTTTTGATTGAATACGGCCGTACGTAATATATATAGGTAAGGGAGGAAATATCAGGTAACACATTTTGTTACATACCTGTATGATGCTATTGTTATTTATGTATGGTACTTTTTCAGAACGCCTACTTTATGAAGAGAGCTTAGATTGGTAATAATTTAGTTATAGTTTAGTAGTAAATAATAAAGTTGAATAATAATAAAAAAATATTGCTATTTTATAAATATTGGAACTACAACAAAAGCAAAGACGTAAGCATTAAAAATGTTTTTCTCGGTGGGTACTCACTCTTTTGGCCATCTGCTACGAATAAAATCAGCCAAATATGCTAAACAAACCCCTGTACAGTATGTATGGGACATACATTGCGTTTAAGCTGTCAAAGCACTCTGCCCCGGAGGCAACAATTTAACTTTACGTTTTATTGCAGCTCACGTTCCGCTGCTATTACTGTTTGTAGATACCTACCTGTTCTCGCTTTCCCACCGTTTTATCATTTTATCGTACTCGTAGCATCCATCGTACGTAACATTTGAATTATAATGTATCTTTCATCTCTATGTACTCTATAATATCATCACTATGTACTCTTATTTCTTGGATAACAGGAGTTTAGTTTCCTCCGAGCGCACTCGATACAAGCGCAGAATGAGTCTAAGCTGAATATTAACCAATTAAAGTACTTTTACTTTGATTAAATTTCATTAAATCTGGAAGACACGTTCTACAAGCTTATATCTGTGCCAGTGATCTCTCGGATTTATAATAAAACATGTTCAAAGTTACATGGGCTCAAATATTAATTGTAAAAGATCACAGAAGGCCCAAGTTTATGATAGTTCTTCAAGACAACTTCAAGACAATCTATCTTCTTCTATCTATCTATCTATAATATAATAAAACTGTAACAGATCCAATTCTGTACATTGAAGATATTTTGAAAATTTTTATTGGAGGGCACTCTATAATCGATACTGAAACCAAAACTGTAATTTTTTTCATTTTTGTCTGTCTGTCTGTCTGTCTGTCTGTCTGTCTGTCTGTCTGTCTGTCTGTCTGTCTGTATCTTGGCCGCGCATCACGCCGAAACTACTGAATGGATTCGAATAAAACTTGGTACGATTTGAGTTTATACTCCGAGGTAGGTTATAGGATACTTTTTATCCCGAAATTCAGCAGGGTTCCCTAGGGAGAGGGGAAGAAAGTTAAAACGTGTATTTAGCTGTAATTCATTAACGCGTTGTTCGATTTCACTCATTCTTTTTTTGTTAGAAAGGTAGTACTTTATATATTATCCCGTAAATATTTCAAGGTCATAGGTTTGTTAGTTCAGAAATGACAGACATTTATTGGGTTCAAATAACATGGGACCCGGATCTTTGTACGTACGGCTTATTTTAAACTGGCGTACGTTTAAATTTATGTTTGTCGGTCTGTCTATTTGTTTCAACTAATCTCAGAAACGGCTGGATCGATTTTAACGGAACTTTCAATGGCAGATAGGTGTTGTTATAAGGAGTAACTTAGGCTACATTTAGTTTAAGTACATAAAATAATTATGGGATCCGTTCCGATCCTAGGTATATAAAACCTATAAACACGCGAACGAAGTCGCGGGGGTCAGCTAGTAATATAATAAAACTGTAACAGATCCAATTCTGTACATTGAAGATATTTTGAAAATTTTTATTGGAGGGCACTCTGTAATCGATACTGAATCCAAAACTGCAATTTTTTTCATTTTTGTCTGTCTGTCTGTCTGTCTGTCTGTCTGTCTGTCTGTCTGTCTGTCTGTCTGTATCTTGGCCGCGCATCACGCCGAAACTACTGAATGGATTCGAATGAAACTTGGTACGATTTGAGTTTATACTCCGAGGTAGGTTATAGGATACTTTTTATCCCGAAATTCAGCACGGTTCCCTTGGGAGAGGGGATGAAAGTTAAAACGTGTATATAGCTGTAATTCATTAACGCGTTATTCGATTTCACTCATTCTTTTTTTGTTAGAAAGGTAGTACTTTAAGTATTGTCCCGTAAATATTTCAAGGTCATACGTTTTTTAGTTTAGAAATGACAGGCATTTATTGGGTTCCAATAACTTGGGTCCCGGATCTTTGTACGTACGGCTTATTTTAAACTGGCGTGCGTTTAATGTTTGTCGTTCTGTCTATTTGTTCCAGCTAATCTCCGAAACGGCTGGATCGATTTTAATGGAACTTTCAATGTTATAAGGAGTAACAGGCTACATTTAGTTTAGGTACATAAAAGAATGATGGGATCCGATCCGATCCTATATAAAACCTAAAAACACGCGAACGAAGTCGCGGGGGTCAGCTAGTAATATAATAAAACTGTAACAGATCCAATTCTGTACATTGAATATATTTTGAAAATTTTTATTGGAGGGCACTCTATAATCGATACTGAAGCCAAAACTGCAATTTTTTTCATTTTTGTCTGTCTGTCTGTCTGTATCTTGGCCGCGCATCACGCCGAAACTACTGAACGGATTCGAATGAAACTTGGTACGATTTGAGTTTATACTCCGAGGTAGGACATAGGATACTTTTATCCCGAAATTCAGCACGGTTCCCTTGGGAGAGGGGAAGAAATTTAAAACGTGTATTTAGCTGTAATTCATTAACGCGTAGTTCGATTTCACTCATTCTTTTTTTGTTCGAAAGGTAGTACTTTAAGTATTGTCCCGTAAATATTTCAAGGTCATAAATTTTTTAGTTCAGAAATGACAGACATTTATTGCGTTCAAATAACTTGAGACCCGGATCTTTGAACGTACGGCTTATTTTAAACTGGTGTACGTTTAAATTTATGTTTGTCGATCTGTCTATTAGTTCCAGCTAATTTCCGAAACGGCTGAATCGATTTTAACGGAACTTTCAATGGCAGATAGATGATGTTATAAGGAGTAACTTAGGCTACATTTAGTTTGGGTACATAAAATAATTATGGGATCCGATCCAATCCTATATAAATCCTATAAACACGCGAACGAAGTCGCGGGGGTCAGCTAGTTATGAATATAATGAATATCTTGTTTTTGAAGTTTATCTACTTACATACTTGGTATCGCTTGTTTGGATGAACAGGGAATTATTTCAAAAATTACGATTTTTCAAAATAATTCGAAATACGAGACTTCTGTAAATATTTTCAGTATATTTAAAAACTAAACAAAAATCAGAGGTATACGTAAATACTGCTAATTAAATAAAAATAGGTGTTAAATATAATATAGGTGTGGATAACAAAATAATTATAGCGATGGAAGTAATATGAAATGAAACTCTCTCTGGCCAAATCCATGTTTTCGAGATATAACACCCTGTTTATCGTTCCAGTGTGATATTATTGTTTTAATAATCATGAAATTGCGACAAATGAAAATTAAGTGCTGAAATCTTTTGAAATGAGTGCAGTCTCATTTACGTAAAAAGCACGGGAGAGACACAGCAATAATACCATCAATATCTTATAACCCTCCTGCCACACACTTGTCAAGAGGCAAGGGAAGAGGTGAGGAAGGAAGAAGCATACGTCAAGTATGACTTGCCGTTGACGATTGTTATTGATGCCACACTACGTCTCTACCTCCTTTCCTCGTTACGTCTCATGCCACTCGACGAGTATGTGGCAGGGAACTTCGTGGCCGTGTGGCCTGCGGGAACATGTCTTTTAAGTTAAACCATTTATATTATCTTTCATCCCCGTGTTGTGAGGGGGAGCTCGTCTCTTATTGCGTAAATTCCCCGAACAATTTAGTAATTATAAACATTGTTGATCGGAGTTTGACCTAAACGGCTTGCTTTAGTATGCGAAGATGTCGGACTTTAATGAACAACATTCTAGTACTAACTAATATTAAGTTTAAAACGGCTTTGCGCCGTAACAATAGATCGCTATGGCTAACGATTCTGTCCAACCGGACCTATATTTTCCATCAACATCGACTAGTTTTAAGCCAGCGAATTTTCAGCTGATTTTTATTAAACAAATTAATTTGTTGTTGAACGAGTTTTCATAAATTCACTGTGCTTTATTTAATTCTAATAGCGTATCAAATTAATTATAATATTATCGATAGTTTTGTAAAGTGTTCAATTACTTAGTCCTTTTGATAACATTCAAAGGGTACTTACTCAATTTGAGTTGCTTTAAGGGCCTGAATGAGTATATTGAAATTAAATTTTGAATAGAAGCAGGTGTTAGTACCTACTTAGCAGAAATCCTTGATATACAATGAAATACCAAATTTGACTGACGGGACGGACGGATCGAGCTGAAATTAGGCATACAAATGGCTGTTATGAAGTAGGTATTCACTAAAAAAATTCAACACCCGAGGGTAAAAGCGAACTTAAAGTGAGTGAAACCGTGGATAAAAAATTTGATATGACATTTTGCTTCATTAATCAAGTTATCTACCAATTACTCGTTGACCAATCCAACGAGAACAATCTCGCTGGACATACTTTTAATAGAGCCGATTTACTGTACCGCCTTCCTGCTCCATCATCCAAGGGGAGTTATTCTCTAACTTAGTGATCATCACTAAATGAAAGCCATCGAATTAGATCGATATACATTGCTCGTTTACTGTGTGAAATAAAAATAAAATGCCATAGCAAACCTTCAATGGATAAAAATATGCCTAATGTGTCAAATAACATCAGTGGCTTTCATTTTTTAATAACCACCGAGTTAGTAAATAACCCAACTGATTCTCGTCACTGTCAGGACCAAATCCAATATATTTGTTGTAATCTAGGTTTGAGCAGTATATAAGTAGGTAATAGAATAGAATAGAATATTTTTTTTATTCAAATAAATTTTTACAAGTACTTTTGAATCGTCAAATTGAATCTACCACTGGTACCACTGGTTTTAGTGGTGGCAGTCTGCAGACTACCCTGATTATAGCATCAGAGCAATGTCTTCGAGTTTACTTAGTTAATTAATTAACTCCTAGATTTCTTTAACTAGTGGAAGACGTATAAACATCAATTGTATAATTGAGATCTTTTCACCGGATAGTAAAAGAGCTTAAATAATCCTTAAACGTCGAACAGAATTTCATCAAACATAGCTAAAAACCATTCGGATTAAACTCGAATTAATTAAAAAAATCCTGCATCCGTTTGAGCGCTATGATGCCACAGATACATAGACAGAGAAAGCGTCCTACAGTCAAAATTAACACCCCATTTTTTCGTTGGTGTTTAAAAAGAATACCAACTAGAAAACTAAATAGGAGCTGGTTCAACAATTCAACACTGTAATATCTGTATCTTAGTTAAGTATCTTTAGATAAGGAAGTTAGATGGCGTCAAGGCCAAGCTTATACCAAGTCACTAATCTATCCCTAGAGACATTCAGTCTCTATTTCCTTCGGGGGTGATTCCACTGTTGGTACTTTCTGCTTACATTTTCCGAGCCACCGACGTCTTAAGGCTGTCAACCCACTTCTTTAGATTCTATATTGTATGTGTTTATTCATGGTATTAAAGTCTGATTACTTTGAATCTTGTACATTTGAAATAGTTGCTACAAAAGAAGATTTATGGCGCAATTAGACGGTATTCTTATGTGAGACGAGAAGACTTTGATTAGAAGACAAAATGACAGCTCACATAACAAAATCAGCAATGAAAGTCGGAATATTTGGAGTTTATGCTTCATTTGTGGCGATGATCTAAGTATGTAAAACCGCCCTTTTACATACTTAGATTACTTTTTCAAATTAAATTATTATATATTTTATTATATAATTGCCTATTTGGTTAATGACAATGATGAGGAAGTCCCTTTTAACTCTTGTACCTATTAAAAACTCAAGAATATCATACCACTTAAAGAATAACAAAGGCGAAAGGTTTCAAACAAATGAAACGTTGAAAGGTTTCATTCGCGTATCTACAGTCACTGAACCCTTTGCATATCCCACCCACAATTATTCCATTAAAAGGGAAACTTAAATTTGTTTTCCCTTAAAAGTGAAACCTTCTGTAAAGGCTTAAATATTTTATTTACGTCTTGTCCAAGATACAACATTTTTGGGTCTCATTCGGGTTGCTTGCCAACAGTTCGCTGCCAACGATCAACTTTCCCGTTCATTTCTATGAAATATTTTTACAGACCATTCAATTTGGAACAGTTTTCTATGTTCGTAAGTGATAAGGAGTAGTTGCATATACCTAATGTACAGATAAATAAATAGTTTCATTCTCTTAAACGTTGTAACACGTACCTAATTACCTACCTATTAAGATATCAAAATAATTATCTTCATACGAAAATATTCCACGTTTCTTTTTTTCTTACTATACTTACTATGTTGTTTTTATAATTGCAGGTTTGAATAGGTAGGAGGAGCAATCTGCGCCCACAGCTTTCGGCTTACCTACTTCTTTATTTTTGAGCTCTCGGTTGAAAAAAAGCCTTAATCGAAAAAGTTCTTACATTATATATAAAGGGTGAGGTTTAATTTTCTAACAAAGATAAATTGTTTTAAACCGGCTCATTTTGGATGAGGATAAAGATTTATTACTATTTTATGTAAATGGACGCGTTGGGAAAATATTGTAATAAAATATATTGCAATACAAATAAGTAGAGTACTTATAGGTAGGTACCATTGCGCTTCATACATGTGCATCCAATCCATAAACTAATTTACATAACAGTTCACAGGAGAAAGCACTCGTAAATATGGAATCGAAAAGGAACACTGGAAAAATATTTTATATTTCCTGTTTATGACATGGCTAAAGTATGTAGCTGAAGAAAATTGGTTCCACAATGGCGAGGTATCTTTGAAACGAACTGAGACTTTTTAAATGGCATTTTTACTATTCTTTTTCTTTTAAAAATTATACTTTTACTATTTCTTTAAACTGTAAATGTAAATAAAGTACATTGAGAAATAGAAATTCAGAGAAATACCCACATGGGTCCAAAGCCGTGACGTCATAACGTTCGTCATAAGACGGTCCAGGAATTGCGCGATACTGCCAAGGATGTGCGGAAGGTATATCTGTATTTATATAGTAATTAAATATTAAGACTATTTTACGTTCTATTAAATCATGTTTGTGCAAAAACTTGCTTAAACGTTTATAATATGGTTTAAGAATTCGTAAGAAAAGTACACAGCGAGAAACTTTGAAATTGTTGATAGGTGTAGTCAAAAATGTAGTACACATTATTATCAGCTATTTACTCAATATCAACTAAGTATATCGAAAGGAACAAAAATTGTATGTAGGTAAATAAAACCAAAAGAAAAAATATAAAAAAATTTATTTAGCATCGAATAATTTTCGCTGAAACAAACCAAGCGTGAAACAAACAAGCAGCAACTTTTAAGCACGCAAACAATTAGCGAAATTGCAATTAAAAACATAACAGCAAAAATGAAAAATAAAATAGGTCATAATAATATTATGCTTTAATTTACAATAATACGTTTAATTGCAACTTACGTATCGCAGGCGAGCGCAGCTTGATACGTTCCCTGTGCCCGTATAATGAGACACTCGGTACAGAAAGGGCGCCGTGCGTTAGTTTATTATGCCGGCGGCGACACGGCGACACGGCGACACGGCGACAGGGCGCGATGGCACGGGAGAGGCGCAGGCTGCGACGGCGCGGGAGGGCGCGAGGGTTCTGCGACCCGGGACGTGCGGCTGGCGCGGCGGCGGGCAACTACTGGAGGCGCCCGCTGCCCGCGCGAGGCAGGCGGCAGCGGCGAGGGCGCGCTCGGCGCAGCCCGCCCACGGCTGGGTGCCCGCGCTCCGTCACGCCACTTACCCCACACCGAATAATATCACGCCGAATTATTCCCGCACGCACTTATACTTCATTGCAAAATGTAAGGCGATTGATTCCCTTATATCAATATTATTTTTAACCCCCGACGCAGAGGGAACACCCCTCTGCGTTTGACCGCTATGTGTATGTGTGTAATGTCTGTCTGTCGCACTATAGCTTTTAAACGGGTGAACCGATTTGAATGCAGTTTTTTATAGTTAGATTTGTCTCAAATAATACTTACTTATACACGTCATAATGATCAAGGTTCTAGAGCAGGAGGATGGTGGGATGTAGGTAAGGTTTTCCCACCGGTCGGGGGTTATTAAAATTTTGAAAATTTACAGTTATGTATTGGTATTTATGTCAAATGCAGTATTAGATGCTATATCATTTACGATTTTAGGTGCTTGCTTATTTATACATATATTCAAGTTTGCTGACAGCGAGCTGTAGGTATGTTTACCTTGTTTTTATAGATGTGGGGAAAGTTTTATTAGTGAAAGCCCGGCGGCAAAGTAATATTGAAGATGGTAATACCTACGAGTATACGACTTATCAAGAATAATCTGGTGCGTCATCTAGTATGGTGGCTACTGTGAGTCACATTACATTTATTTACTCGTATATTGTTAAACTTGATGTCTATATGGTTTAGAGCTATTTCGAAATTTATATGAATTATACAAATACAAAGAAATAACAAAAAAAATGCTATGTTTATATTTTATACTAGAGGATGCCCGCGGCTTCACCTGCGTGGATTTAGGTTTTTAAAAATCCCGCGGGAACTTTTTGTTTTTCCTGAGTTTCTTTGAGCTCATACTGTTAAAAGTTGCGCATTAAAGTGGAACTATAGTAATGAGTATAATTTTTTTAATAGCTATTTCCCATGAAATGAAATGAAAGTCCCGTTAAAATCGGTCCAGCATTTCAGAGGCAGACAAACACAAATTTTAATATACCCCAGATGATAATCCGGATGTTCAAAGGTTCCTGTACAATTCAAGTTCCAACTTATATGGAATATTGAGGGTACGGAGTAACATATAGGATACTTTTTATCCCGAAATTCAGCATGGTTCCCTTGGGAGAGGGGATGAAAGTCTTTGTACTTAGCTGTAATTCATTAACCCGTGGTCCGATTTCATTCATTCTTTTTTTTGTTAGAAAGGAGATAGTTTAAAGATTACCGGGTAATCTCTGAAAGGCTGGATCAATTTTTATCGGACTTTCAGTGTTGGATTTTTACATTTTTATCTACTTAAACATCCACCAGTGAACTTTTAACAGTTTTTAGCAGTATGAGCTCAAAAGAGCTTAAGAAAAACGAAAAGTTCCCGCGGGATTTTTAAAAAGCAATATCCACGGGAACGAAGTCGCGGGTGTCCGCTTGTAAGTATATATTTGTTATATTTTATCGTAAGCCTAAATACCAATTTTCATGGATATAACTTGAAAAATGACAGACTTTCATACAAACTTTCATCCCCTATTTAGGGGTGGAATTTTCAATAATCCTTTTTAGTATGCGCCTACGTCACAAAAGGAAGCTACTGTGAAAATTTCAAGTTTCTAGCTTAAGATGGTTTCGGCTGTACGTTGATGATCAATCAGGACAAGCTTCTTTATATTTTTATATAGATAGATAGATAGATAAATTATAATATTTATCAGGCACATCGAAAGTAATTAATTTTTTAATAATTTATAAATAGGTGAGTAGACACATAATTTACCTTTAGGATTCCATATAAAAACAAAATCTTTATAGAAGAAATAAATAAACAATGTGGCTAATTCTGTTGTACACAATCTCTAAACCTAAACTAAAATGACAGGTCTAAATCTATTGCTATCTCTTTCACAATTCTCTCTGCGGAAAAGGATAGCACTATTTTTAAACCTGTCAATTTAGTTTAGTTTAGAGAATTGTGTACAACAGAATCGGCCACAATGAGTGAAGAAATAAATGAGAAAATAAAAGTTTATCATTTTAATATGTAGGGTATGTACTTAGGGTACTTAGGGATTCCGGTTGTTAGGGCTGCTGTTAAACACGTGATGCCGAAACCCACAAAGGGCGCCAGTCCATTTGTGTTTGACCTTTATATTTTTCGGTTAATTCAAGTACCACATTAAATGCAAAGTAGAATAATATATAATGGTAATCTACAACAGCTAGAGGCACACACATTACGAGCGGCCTTCAAAGAGCGAATGTGCAACGGACGAACCCCCTCCAAATCTGAAACCGCTGTTGTAGTCGGCAAGTATCCAGCCGGACCTTTCTCTCAGTGCAGACAGTGACACAGTGACCGTGTTAGCGTGGAGGGCTTGCCATGAACCTCTATACGATTATACCGCCGATGATCATCGCGATTATCCACTTAGCTGTACTAGTGGTCCGAGCAGAAGCAGAAAGTGATCCATCGAATTTGAGTTTCGCTGAAAACCTGTACGCCACACTATCTGGCGCTTGTGAGTGGTTAACCCTGACCTTCACGTGTGAATACGATTAATTCTGTGAGTAATGCAAACTTTATTTTATATTTGCAGGTCGAGCTATTATGGACCTTCAGTTCAATTCGATGAACAGCCAAAATGCAATTCTAAAAACTATGAAAGTTATCTATCTGAACGACACGGATATAAAAACATTTTCCATCGATAAAAGCTTTCAGACTCTGACGCAGCCCGGCGTGTTCGATATAACAAAACAAACAAAAATCATTATTCACGGATACAGAGATAATTCGCAATCATCGGTGTCGTTAGATTTAGCTCAAGGTTACAATGAAAAGAAAATGTTTAACGTGCTGCTCGTGGACGCTGAGGAAATGATGAATCAAAGGTACATCCTATCGGTGCACAACGCTCGCCTCGTGGGGAAAAGGCTTGCTAATTTGTTGGCTAATTTGGAAAATTTTGGAGCTAGCGCAGAAGACTTTCACCTCCTTGGGATAAGTTTAGGAGCACACATAGCAGGATGGACAGGGAAGTACTTCCACCGATACAGGTCTCGAACCATAGGCCGTATAACGGGCCTAGATCCCGCAGGTCCTTGTTTTTCTTTCGCGTATGCTGACCAGAGACTGGATAAAATGGACGCTCAATATGTAGACGTGTTGCATTCGAACAGGTTAGTGCAAGGTGTGATCGAACCTCTCGGTCATGCAGATTTCTATATAAATGGAGGCGGGCCTCAACAGCCGGGTTGCGTGTTGCCCTCGTGCAGTCACCTCAGAGCCGCTCAAATATACGCTGAAAGCATTAGAATACCGAAGTCATTTGTGGGCGTTCGTTGTCAAAGTTGGCAGGAATTTGAGACGAATGCGTGCAAAGATAAAAATTACGCCGTTGTTGGATACGGTTCCTCGACCTCGACCCGCGGTCTGTATTACCTGAGGACGACGGCCAATCCCCCCTTCGGCCTCGGCATGAATGGCACGAAACATGTAGGTCCCCCAGAAAACAATAATAATTGGTTAATGAACTTAAGTTACACATAAAGAAGATAATTATTAATTAAGGACTTCTGATAAATTATTTATTTCGTTGCCATAATGATTTATTTAAATGCTTGTGACGCGTATCTGTGGTATAAAATAAAAATTTAATGGTTTATGATGTCATAATTCTACCTAATATTAAATTATTTAAATATGTAATAATATGTACAAAATATGTAATGCAGAAATTTTATAGGTAGGTATGTAACACTTACCTATTTGCACTTTATTTTATTTGTAAAGTGAAACACTGTGATATAACGTGATATTAATAAATATGTGATTGACCATTAAAGATAAAAGGTAGTTCGCACGTTTTAATTACTCCAAAACGTTGCGTTTTTATTTCGTAACCTTGATGCTATTTTCTTGCATTCAAATAATAGTAGATTGTCCACAACTAGGTACCTATTTGTCTCTTGTTTTATACTTATGAATAATTTACAATAGCACTCGTACACAGTACTCGTATAACGTATTTTTGTAATCTATACATATAATAAATCTATATCTATACATCTTCTACACATATAATAAAATCTATCTATACATATAATAAAATCGTAGACTTGCCGTATCTGTACACTGAAGATTTTTGCAAAATAATAACTGGAGGATGTTAGGGATAAGTAATAGAACGTAAAAAAGCTATTTTTGAAATTTTTGTCTGTTTGTCTGTATGTTTGTGCGCGCATCACGTAAAAGCTACTGAATGGATTGAAATGAAACTCGGCATGATTTAAGTTCATACTATGGAGTAACATATAGGATACTTTTTATCCCGAAATTCAGCACGGTTCTCTTGGGAGAGGGGATGAAAGTCAAAATGTGTACTTAGCTCTAATTAGTTAACGGGTGGTTCGATTTCATTCATTCTTTTTTTGTTAGAAAGGAAATACTTTAAAAATTACTGGCTAATCTCTGAAAGGCTGAATAGATTTTGATGGGACTTTCACTGGCAGATGTTTACATTTTGAGCTACCTAAACATCCGCCAGTGAACTTTTAACAGTTTTTAGCAAGGTATGAGCTCAAAAGAGCTTAGGAAAAACAAAATTATTCTCACGGGATTTTTAAAAACCAATGTCTACGCGAACGAAGTCACGGGTGTCCGCTTGTGAAATAATAACAATCTTATTATTTTAGAATGGTTACAGTCATACACTGAACAATTTAATTACCTAATTTTTTTCAGTCATCTAATAATGTAATTTAGAAGTAGGTTTGCTTATATGTTTGCTTATTACGTATATAAATATTAAATAGATAAGTCGAAAGCTGTGAAATATTTGTCTCGTATCGCGATCTATGTTCCTTTTTAACAGCTAAAATGTACATAGCTCTATGTTATTAACACAGACTACTATAGTAGCACATGGATGTTCCTATGTTATTTAGAATAATATTACTTACCTACTAAATACTTACTATGTCTAAATAATAAACTTTAAAATCTGGAGCTTAACTTTAAAATCTGGAGCTTTTGGTCACCTTTAATCTATTTTAGTGGGGTAAAATTGTAAATGTAATACAGGGTATAAGGAGACCGCTTCCGAAAACTTAGCGCTATTATTATACTACCTAAATACAATCTTGTAGGATAGATATCGGCGTTGCCGCGCACGCGGTTTTGTACATACCTAACGATACGTAAATAGGTCACACAAAGTTCGCTGACCTCCAACGTCAGCTGATTTTATTTGAATTACGCAAGAATTACGTAACAAACATTTGAAAAATATAAAAAATAAGTTTTTTGCAATTATAGTTCTGTTTAACCCCCCAAAACGGGTATTGCACAAAAAGTGTAATTTTTATTGTAAAAATAATTTTTTTTCTCACGTTTTTTATTTTATCTTATCTCATCAGTCTTCGTTTCCGAGAGCGTTCTCCTGACACCCTGTATGTATATTGTATATGAAAAACAATTAAAAAAAATGTAGAGAAAAAATACCCTTATCGCATAAGAAATTAATAATTGTCTGATTTATGTAACATTACAAGAAATGGTAAAAAACAATCAGGTAGCGTTTGGGATAGTGTTAAGGCAGGATTTCATTGATCCAATGAACGTCATCAGCGGCATCGCTGGCATGCCAATGCTGGCATGGTTGTTGCGCCGTGTAAACACTTTTTCCTAAAACTCTACGACTTGTCTGCCACGTGTAAAGTCTGTTCGTTTACTAACGGTCAACGTTCGTTTACTTACCATATTTGTTTACTTACCACGCTGGCCAAATGCGGATTGGCAGACTATTTGGAGATTCTGTTTTATTCTTAGAAAAGAAAAAAAATTACAAAGTGTTAAAAATAATAAAAATAAAAGCAGAATTAACCGTGCCATGACAATACACTGTATCTTCAGATACAGTGTTGTTGTTGTTACGATGTTACGACAAAACACTGTATCTTCAGATACAGTGTTTTGTCGTAACATCGATGAGCTCTTCGCACAAGGTTACATATAATGGCTATTAAATATTTATATTAATTCTTATAAATACTGTGAAGCTCCATAGAAAAATACACTGTATCTTGTAAAGTATGTGTATCTGTTTTGACTAAACACTGCATCATCAAGTACCTACAGTGTTTTGTCAAAACACAACTCTTGATTTTGTCGACCGCCATATATGCGTACAGTGTTTTGTCATAACAAACTCGCGACTCGGAAGCTAACGACAGTTTTTTCATTACTAAGTATATTAGATAATTCAGTAACTTTAATAATTCAACCTTGCGTCAAATCGTGTAGTTCTGATTTTCGCAGACTTGTTCATGATGTTAGCCGAACAGAACTTTGTCAAAAATCGAAAAAACCGCGAAAATTTAGGTTTTTTTTTAGATCTTGGCGATTATAATCCAAAAGGCTAGTTCTTGATGAGGTTGTTCTATATGGCTGCATAATAACTAATCCATTTCAAAACATATTTCAAATTAAAAAAAAATTAAACAGATATTGAAGATTTTATGGCTAATTCCCAAAAAAATCAAAAAATCGCGAATGCATGATTTTCAGATACAGTGTATTGTCATAACACGGCTTATAATAAGAGCACCTGCGCCTGTGTGACACTATGTTACCGAACGGAATTTACACGTAAACGATACTATCCAGTGACAGCGTTCGCTGGCGTCAGTCACTGGATCAATAAAAACCTACCTTTAAGTTTCAGTATTCTGCCGTTACACATATTGTCTGTGAGTGACTGACCGCGAAAACAAACGGTTTGCTCTTATTTGCGTCACAGTTTCGTAACCCAGCCGCGACCAATGCTGAGCTCCATTGGAATCGTTACGTCGCGTCGTCGACCAACTCCGTGCATAGAGGTGTCAAATACTAGAGGTGGTGATGCTTCCGCAAAACGGCCTCAACTTGACTGGTGATCAAGAGGTGCTTTTTAACCAACTTAAAAAAAGTAGGTTCTATATTCGACCCATATATTGTATGTGTGTAAGTAAGTATGTATATATGTTCGCGATTATTTAAAAAACCTATGAACCGATTTTGAAAATTTTTTTCACTATCGTAATCTAAATACTTTCAAGAAGGTTCTAGTATATAACACACCTAGTTATCATTCTTATGTATGACGTTACATGCATAAATGTACCCATATGTGACTAATATTTTTGATTGTTACTCGGATTTCTCTGAGATTGCTGGACCGAAGTCAGTTTAATTTTTTTTAAATACTTACCAAAGATATGTACTTATCAAAGAGTGATAAACGGGACCCATTTACAAAACCTTCGCTGTCTGGCCGCCCTTCCGTACATCCGTTCGCTTGTCACAAGGGTCTACAGCTTCAGCTGGGATTTGAAGCCCAATGAAACTTTCACAGAATACGTGATAGTTATTTTTGTAATGACTTCCATCGCAGAAAAAAAATGGTTGTCTGTAAAGCCGGATCGGTTTACGGACGATAATTTTACGTGATAACGTCATAACAAAACATTTCCTCTCTATCACTTGTTCCGCACTCTCGCGTGCTCTCGGCTAGGCGGTACGTGACAATGTGTGATACTTTTTCGTGCGTGCGGCTGGCGTTCATCGAAATATAAGACGTTATCACGTAAAAAAAAAATTTAAACTTTGAAAAAATTACATTTTTTCAGCATCATTTGTTTCAGCCTGTTCTAAGAACCGTTATACATACGAGGTAATTATACTAGTACTAGTATATAGTATAGTGTATAGTATAGTATATAGTACTAGTATAGTAATAGTATAGTGTACTATGTAGTACACACTCTATTGTAAAAATTAATAAAAAAATGGGGTTTTGAATTCAGGGGGTGCTGAATTGTTGGTTTATTATAACTTGTTGCCTTAATGTTGATATTTTATCTATTTTTCTAGAAGAATTTATATTTTTGGTAGCACTTACGCGAGTCCAACTCGCACTTGACCTGTTTTATTATCATTCAGTAGATAGCCGCTATACCAGATATTACTCTGTCTGTCAATAATATCGTCATGCGATATTATTGACAGACAGAGTAAAGTAAAATGACTCAATTATATCACTATAATATTTTATTATTAATTTTATTATTGAGTATTGTAACTTGATTGTATCTAACTAACCATTTTACTTTTTTAAATATTTATTAGTTTCATTACATCTTTGTAAAATAAGGCAATGGCGCTTTTTTGGTTTGATTGTATAAGGAATTCATCTCATTGGTCTAAAACTCAGTGACTCCAAATAGATCGGCAATTACTATCATGCACCGTTTAAGTCTTAAGAGAAAACTGTAAGAATTACTTATAGTTACTATTGTTAACTTATTTGGTTATTTATAAAGATATACAATTTAATTAATAAAGATATAATTTAATATTTATTTTTGCACCCTAGAGTTTATCATATATTGTAATATTAACATCACGGTTAAACTAATATTTTAGGAAATTAATGGCCAACTATTCTAACCTTAATTAAACGTGTATGAGTATAAAAAGTGTATGTTAATACTTTATTATATATCTTCTTATATTCTATCTATCTATCTATACATATAATAAAATCGTTGAATTGCCGTATCTGTACATAGAAGATTTTTGCAAAATAATAACTGGGGGATGTTAGGGATAAGTAATAGAACGTAAAAAAGCTATTTATGAAATTTTTGTCTGTCTGTTTATCTGTTTGTCTGTATGTTTGTGCGCGCATCACGTTTAAACTACTGAATGGATTCAAATGAAACTCGGCATGATTTAAGTTCATACTATGATAACATATAGGATACTTTTTATCCCGAAATTCAGCACGGTTCCCTTGGGAGAGGGGATGAAAGTTAAAATGTGTACTTAGCTGTAATTCGTTAACGGGTGGTCCGATTTCATTCATTCTTTTCTTGTTAGAAAGGAAATACTTTAAAGATTACTGGCTTATCTCTGAAAGGCTGGACCGATTTTGATGGGACTTTTACTGGCGGATATTTACATTTTGATCTACCTAAACATCCGCCAGTGAACTTTTAACAGTTTTTAGCAAGGTATGAGCTCAAAGGAGCTTAGGAAAAACAAAATGATTCTCACGGGATTTTTAAAAACCAATATCCACGCGAACGAAGTTGCAGGTGTCCGCTTGTGATATAATATATTTATGGCTGTATTTGGTTTTAATTATCTCTGCCTGGGTTTTTAAATGGCTAAGGGCCAGTTGTATATCAGGCGGTTAAAGTAAGATAACGGTTAAGGTTAAATTTTACCACTAAATAATAAGCAAAGTTAGTTGATTTGTACAGGCTCCATGATGAAGATTGTTGCTTGTTTAAGATTATGGGTATGTTTAAAATTGATCCAATCCTGACTTGTGCAAACAAAACTGGTTTCATTACAGTAATGTAATTTAATTTTAACAGTAACCTCAACTATAACTACCTGACTGGCTCTTAGTTTGTATAGATTACTAAAGATAAGAAAAATTACGTTTTGCAATATTCTAAAATTGCTTAATTAGGTATAATTTTGTGCACCTCATTTAGGATTATTATTTATTTATTATTATTATAAGGTCATTACACCTGCAAATAATATAACGTACTTAATATTAGAAGGGTATCTACCTACTAAAAATATATAAGGTGAAACTTCGACTAAAAATAACAAGCTTATTTTCATTTAGGATGAGAACCTCAAAAACCTTATTATTTATTAAGCAACAAACTGCTCGTCACGGCCACGGTGAATTGGCGGTAACGTTTCGTTGAAATTAATTTGTTACTGATGTCTAAAAGGTATTAAGAATAAATAATTAATGGTCGAATACTGAAACGTATTTTATTAGGTAGGTACGACATTTGTACATTTTTGTCGCCGTGGTATGATTGTGGCACGTCTGAAAGGACCTTTAAATGACTGCTTTTTTACATTTTCAATTTTATGGACGAAATGACAAAAGTCAGACAGTAAAGAAGCTCTTCGGAATTGAAAATGAAAAAAAAAGTCAAAATTTATTTAATTTCTTAAATAGAAGTTTCTATAAGTGACTTTTAATATTTCGATTTTAAAATGCCTTTATTCTTCAGAATGCGCTCGTAGATAAATAATATACAGTGTGTCCGGGATCGAATTAGCGATATTTTAGGGACATATTCTACAACTCATTACCCCTCTGAAAATACCACTTATTAGGGCCTGCCCCCCTCCCCCTCTCAGGGACAGCCATTTCAATTTTGCGTGCGTTTTTGTGGGTATGTGCGCACAAAAGATGTAATAACTCGAAAGTCTGCTGATGCACAGGTCTTCAAATGCCCTTATTCGATTGGATACAATATTCTTCATCACTAAATACCAAACAATAGAATAAAATGTAAAAATAACTCGATCAAAAATGCTTCGGAAAAAAATTATTTTTTCAAAAATATTGAAAACTACAAGTTTTTGCTGCATTTTGCAAAAACGAGGTCGTTAAGATTACATTGTTAAGTATTAAATCGACAGTTTTTGAGATAAACAACAAAACGACATAAAAAAATTTACTGTAAGTTATTTACTTTAGGAGATATTATTATTTAAACATAACTTAACCGCGAGCGCGTAAGTTCTTATGTTATTCGAATGTGGGTTTCCATCGCATACCTCGGGTGATCAGGTAATAATAATATTGTTTTTGATTAGTCAGTGAATGAGGTTAAAACTTAGGATCAAACCCCTACTTCAACTGATTAAAAATTCGTATAAAAAATTTAAATATCTGAAATTTTATTTTGTTGTTCCTGGCGAGGAGGCGTTATGATCGCTACTTAAGTTATTACTCATTTTTGTTTGTGATTCAGGTTTGTGAATTTTGCTAGGTTTAAAGACATGCCTACTCGGTATTATTATAGCCATAAGAGAGCATTTAGATGTCAACTATTCGCCTTGGATCGGATGTGGCAACAATTCATGGAATGGCCACCTCATTCTCCAGACCTTACACCTTTGGACTTCTTTTTATGAGGACCTATGAAGCAGAAGGTCTTTTATATGGTACCAAATACCAGAAAAGAATTATTGGAGACGATCCTGTCCGTTGCAGATAAAATAAGATTGTATTTGGACATGATCCAACGATCCTCCTAACATGAAGCAACTAGCTAACAGAACAGAGGTGGTAATTTCGGTTTGTGGCGGAAATAACCTAGTTTTTAGGATATCTGATTTGTGTCACATACACAAATCAGAGTTATTGAGTTTATAACTAACAAAAATTAAATTATAAAGTTAAGATTTTTTACCTTTTTTGTAGTAAAAAAATGATGAATCTTAAATTTGGGTTCAATACTCGTAATTCATGCTTGGGGACGAAGTACTTACAATTACCAATATCTCCAGAATTAAGTAACTTACAGTCAAAATTTTTATGTCGTTTTGTTGCTTATCTCAAAAGCTATCGATTTATTACTTTATAATGTGGTCTTAAAGACCTCGTTTTTGCAAAATGCAGCATAAACTTGTAGTTTTCAATATTTTTGAAAAAATATTTTTTTTCCGAAGCATTTTTGATCGAGTTATTTTAACATTTTATTCTATTGTTTGGTATTTAGTGATGGAGAATATTGCATCCAATCGAATAAGGTCATTTGAAGACCTGTGCATCAGCAGACTTTCCAGTTATTACAATTTTTGTGCGCACATACCCACAAAAACGCACACCAAATTGAAATGGCTGTCCCTGGGAGGGGGAGGGGGGCAGGCCCTAATAAGTGGTATTTTCAGAGAGGTAATGAGTTGTAGAATATGTCCCTAAAATATCGCTAATTCGATCCCGGACACACTGTATAATAAATATATATGTACAGATAAATAATTGTAATTTTTAGGCAGATCGAAAGTAATTCAATTTTTAATAATTTATAAATAGGTGAGTAGACACATTATTTACCTTATTAATCTTCTATACATATAATAAAATCGTAGACTTGCCGTATCTGTACATTGAATATTTTTGCAAAATAATAACTGGGGGATGTTAGGGATAAGTAATAGAACGTAAAAAAGCTATTTTTGAAATTTTTGTCTGTTTGTCTGTTTATCTGTTTGTCTGTATGTTTGTGCGCACATCACGCAAAAACTACTGAATGGATTGAAACAAAATTTGGTACGTTTTAAGTTCATACTACGGAGTAACTTATAGGATACTTTTTATCCCGTAATTCAGCACGGTTCCCTAGGGAGAGGGGATGAAAGTCAAAACGTGTATTTAGCTGTAATTCAATAACGCGAGGTCCGATTTCATTCATTCTTTTTTTGTTAGAAAGTAGATACTTTAAAGATTACTCTTACTTTTAAGACTAATCTCTAAAAGGCTGCATCGATTTTGATGGGACTTTCACTAGCGGATGTTTACATTTTGATCTACCTAAACATCCGCCAGTGAACTTTTAACTGGTTTTAGCATGATATGAGCTCAAAGGAGCTTAGGAAAAACAAAATGATTCCTGCGGGATTTTTAAAAACCACTATATGTATATCCACGCGAACGAAGTCGCGGGTGTCCGCTTGTGCTTAATATAGATAATATAGATCAGCCCATTACCGGCTCACTACAGAGCACGGGTCTCCTCTCAGAGTGAGAAGGGTTTTGGCCATAGTCTACCACGCTGGCCTAGCGGATTGGCAGACTTCACACACCTTTGAGAACGTTATGGAGAACTCTCAGGCATGCAGGTTTCCTCACGATATTTTCCTTCACCGTTAAAGCAAGTCATATTTAAATACCTAAAACGCACATAACTCCGAAAAGTTAGAGGTGCGTGCCCCGGGATCGAACCCACGACCTCCGATTAGAAGTCGGTCGTCCTAACCACTAGGCTATCACAGCTTTTCTAGATAATACAAGTAAATGTATAACAAAGTGCCAGGCGATTCTGCACTATTTGCCTCTTCTCGACTTCATCACATTAGGTACCTACTGAAATACGGACTTTATAGGATAAACAAAGGAAATATATACAAAATTTTCTTTAAGTTACATAACAACCTATTGCAACATAACAGCTATATTTAAACGTGTTTAAATATGACGAAAAATTTAGATCATGGCGGTATTAAGTTTAAGTACAATTTTACTGTCGCATCTACTTAATCATATGTATTAGAGGTATTATGACAAAACTATATACACCTGACTATTGTCTTCCTTATTGCTAAGAACATAATTTACCTGTATTCAATGTTCAACTCGGTAAATGCACACTTTTTGCTTAACAATGAGCAGTGTTATTTAGAAAAAAACTTGTTTTTGCACCAATTTCCTCTCTCATTTCTGCCGAGAAAATTTCCTATTGTCTTTCCGGGTTGGTAGATCCATACAATCTCTTTCACGTAGCTTTTATAAAAAATACCAGTTTTGTAATTTGTGGAACCATTTAAGATATTAAAACCTCAGGTAATATTTTCAACATATTGACTTTATTTATGACCAATAGCTACTTGTAAAGGCATGAAGAATAAATAAAATAGCATTAGATAGATCTAATAGATTGTACGTTCTATTCAATTGGAAATTTGTTGACTATAAGCTTTAGTTTCTATTGCGAACGTTTCAAAAATAGACAAGGTTTATGTGTTTATTTGCTCAAAGAACTTACGCTCCCTACCATTGCGAAAGTTTTACATCAGCGGCTACGGTGAAATCCAATGAAAAATGAAAACATAATTTTTAATCAGACTTCTTTTGGTGTAAATTTTCTTTATCAGAGAACTGACTTAAATATTAGTCTAAATAAAATAATTATTTTATTTGTGTAAGTAGGTACATCATAAAATAAATATATTATATTGTCTAAATAAAATAATTATGTTCATTAGTAATTACCTACTAAAAATGAATCTTGAAGGCACTATCATTTTAATTTAGTTAAAAAACTAGAGGATGCCCGCGACTTCGTCTTTTTCGTCGATTTAGGTTATAAAAAAACCCGCGGGAAGTCTTTGTTTTTTTTAAGCTCTTTTGAGCTCATACTGTTAAAAGTCGCGCATTAAATTGGAACTACAGTAACGAGTATTAATTTTTTAATAGCTCTTTCCCATCACTAAGGATGAACCAATGAAAATCCTATCAAAATCGGTCTATCATTCGGAGACAGACAAACACAAATTTTAATGTACCCCAGATGATAATCCGGATGTTAAAAGATTCCTGTGCAATCCGGGTTTCAAATTATATGGAATACTGGGGGTTGTGATGGCTGTAATTTTTGAACTACAAAACTGATGACCTTGAAATATTTACGGAATAATTTTTAAAGTATTTCATTGCTAACAAAAAAGAATGAGTGAAATCGGACCACTCGGAGTTAATGAATTACAGCTAAGTACACATTTTGACTTTCATCCCCCTCCCAAGGGAACCGTTCTAAATTTCGGGACAAAAAGTATCCTATATGCCAAGTTTCATTTCAATCCATTCAGTAGTTTTTTGCGCGATGAGCGCACAAACAAACAGACAAACATTAAAAAAAAATTACTTTATACCTAACGTCCCACAGTTATCTTGCAACTACCTACTGCATCTAGTTATCTTGCAAAAATCTTTAATGTACAAATACGGCAAGTCTACGATTTTATTATGTGTAGGTATAGATTGTTATTGTATTCAATTTTACTCTGATTGATAGGTACTCATAGTATTTTCATTTGGATACCTACTTTTATCGTACTTACTCGTAGTACACACATTTACACGTTTGCTAATATTTTTTCCGAGGGCGTTGTAATGAAATGTTTCACTATAAATCGTAAAAGATTTGATTGAAATGACACAGAATCTTAACTTTACTGAGTATTAATACGATTATTTTACCAATCTATCTACTTATCTATCTATCTATCTATAATAATACAAAGGAGCTTGTCCTGACTGACTGATCATCAACGCACAGCCTAAACCACTGAAGCTAGAAACTTGAAATTTTCACAGTTCAAATCACTTCTTTTTATGACTAAGAATGGATTATTGCGAATTCCACCTCTAAGGGGATTAAATAGGGGATGAAAGTTTGTATGAAAGTCCGTCAGTTTTCAAGTTATATCCATGAAAATTGGTATTTAGGTTTTCGATTAAAAATAAAGAATTACGTGTTTCTGGAATTTTGGAAATTTTACCCCCAAATAGGGGATGAGATTTATAAGAATCCAAGCGGACGAAGTCGCTGGCATCAGCTAGTTTCCAATAAAGGAGTTCCGTAAGTCGGTGCGTATTTTTTTCTCACTATAAGAGATATATTCAAAAATTTGTAATTGGAACTGAAACAGTAGGTATCGCGTGGTTGAACATAATGAGAAGAAACGAAAAAAAAAAAATAGAAAACGAAAATTATAGATACGTGAACTGTTCTATTTTTTAAACTATTAATGCTCCCATACATTTAGTGTCGAACTCCATAATTTATGTTTGGGGTTAATAAAAGTTATATATTAGTGAAAGTTTTATGTTGCCATTTTGTTTTCAAGTATTTCAAGTACATAATTTTATTAGCCAAATATTTTGATATCTCTATAATATCTTTTACCATGAGATCTTGAATGAGATCTCGTCTGCGAAACTTATTTCAACAATGGACAAGTTTTCAATATATTTTTTTTTAATTTATTATAAAAATTTAGGTAAAATAAAATAAAAATCTGAAAGAATTATTAAATTATCTCAAAACTGAAAATGTTATTGAACTTTAAAGTTGCTAATTTCGTTTCACGCGGCGCTCCAGCGTGTAACCCAACCCGCTCAAAGGTATTTTTTCCATGTAAATTTTTTTGTTTCACCAATTTTTCCGATATTACTGAAGTTAGACATAGATTTTTTCGAAAAAATTTTTTTTAATAGTTTTTTCGAAAAAATCTATGGGACCATTTTGCAAACATCCTCAGCTGTCCATTAAAAAAAGAATAACGCAAATCAGTTCAATAATCTCGGAAAAATTGGTAAAACAAGTAAATGTACATGGAAAAAATACCTCCGAATAGACGCCATGATGTCATACTCACTCATTTTGCGTTAAAAAGTTCATGTACAACTTAAATAATTAATTTCTCCTTCATTTATTGATGGATTTTAATTTTTTTTCCACTGATTTATTAGTTTTAATCTTTATTTTAGTACCATTGTGTTCAATTAATTATACCACCTCCCTGTCTCGAGATTTTATAGCGACAATATACATATAACGTCTTCTTAATCTATATATATAAAACAAAGTCGTGTTAGTTCGAACACTTATAAATCGAGAACGGCTGGAGCTATTTTCATGGTCATTGATTTGTTGTATTTGTCTTCGTCCCAAATAGCAGAATAACTATTAAAAACATTGAAAAATTTACGAAAAAATAAAATAAAATAAAAAACATTTTCCCATACAAAATGTTCACGGGTTTCGTAACTGTCAAACATCCCGTCATCTATACTAATATAATAAAGCGGAAGAGTTTGTTTGTTTGTTTGAACGCGCTAATCTCTGGAAGTCCCGGTCGGATTTGAAAAATTCTTTTTGCATTTTGTAGTCCAATTTTTGGGAAAGGTTATAGGCTATTTAGTATTCCTAAAATCCTCCCCTAAGGGGGTAAAATGGGGGTAGAAAGTTTGTATGAAAGTCCTATGTTTTTAAAGTTACAGACCTGAAAATCGGCATTTAGATTATTAGTTTTAAATAATGAAAATCTGTATATTTCATTTTGAAAAATCTTCCCTTAAAGGTGGTAAAATAGGGGATGAAAGATTTAATGGGAAGTTTTAATTATATAATTGTTCTTATCAACTTGTTTGGAATGTAGGTTCATTCTATAGGACTTAGATATCAACCTAGAAAAGATTTCACTAAAATCCTCCCCTAAGGGGGTAAAATGGGGGTAGGAAGGTTATATGAAAGTTCTATGTTTTTGAAGTTACAAATATGAAAATAGGCATTTAGATTATAAATTTTAAATAATAAAAACCTGTATAAGTTATTCTGGAAAATCTCCCCTTAAGGGTGGTAAAATAGGGGATGAAAGTTTTTATGTGAAGTTTTAATTATTGTTATTATTAACTTAAAATTTGGAAGGTAGGTTCTTTCTAGGGCGTAGATATCAGGCTAGAAAAAATTACACAAAATTCTTCCCCTATGGGGGTAACATGGGGGTAGGACGGTTACATGAAAGTTCTGAATTTTTGAAGTTACAGATACGAAAATCGGCATGTAAGTTATTAGTTTTAAAAATAAAAACCTATTTAAATTATTTTGGTAAATCTCTTCTTAAGGGTGGTTAAATAGGGGATGGAACTTTGTACAGGAAAGTTTGGGGGGTGGGCAAAAATGTAAAAAGGGTAAAATGGTTTATTTATATTACGACATCAGTTTATGAACTTAAATATAATAAAACAGGGATTCTGTATTAATTATTATCGGACATAACACTACAGATTGATGTGATTTTTTTCAGTTGTATTTTTTTAGTTGAGGACCTGGAGAGTGACAGGCTACTATTTTATCCCGGGAAAACAAAGGGTTCCTGTAGGACTTTAAAAAAAATGTAATGCCGCGGACGAAGTCGCGGGCAACAGCTAGTATGGTATAAAGTCTCTCACCCGTACCTTTAGAATTCTTCTGTACTTGTGTTGATTACCTAACTCCTCCTAAACGGCTGGACCGATTTGGATGAAATTTTGTGTATAAGTATTTCAATGGGTTCCTGGATGGTTTGAAAACACAATTACCGGGTAGGTACAGGTAACCTACCGGGTCTCGGTAGGTGGCGCTGATGTCGGTATGTCACCGGGCAGGACGACGTCTGCCGGGTCCGCTAGTTCTAATAGATAAAATATAACATTATATCGGACGAAGTTAATTTTTGAGTGAAATTTATATAAATATACGAATTTTAAATTTAAAATCTATACATATAATAAAATCGTAGAATTGCCGTATCTGTACATTAAAGATTTTTGCAAAATAATAACTGGGGGATGTTAGGGATAAGCAATAGAACGTAAAAAAGCTATTTTTGAAATTTTTGTCTGTTTGTCTGTATGTTTGTGCGCGCATCAAGCAAAACTACTGAATGGATTGAAATGAAACTTGGTATGATTTAAGTTCATACTACGAAGTAACATATTTATAGGATACTTTTTATCCCGAAATTCAGCACGGTTCCCTTGGGAGAGGGGATGAAAGTTAAAATGTGTACTTAGCTATAATTCATTAACGCGTGGTCCGATTTCATTCATTCTTTTTTTGTTAGAAAGGAGATACTTTAAAGATTACCAGCTAATCTCAGAAAGGCTGGATCGATTTTGATGGGACTTTTAATGGCGGATGTTTACATTTTGATCTACCTAAACATCCGCCAGTGAACTTTCAACTGTCTTTAGCAAGGTAAGAGCTCAAAGGAGCTTAGGAAAACAAAATGATTCACCCGGGATTTTCAAAAACCAATATCCACGCGAACGAAGTAGCGGGTGTCCGCTTGTTCGTAATATGTTCGTACGAAGATAAAATGACACACCGGACTAGCGCTTTATCCAATATTAGAGTGGGTGCACTGATAGTGCAATTAGCTTACCAATCAAAGGACACTAACGGCGCATCACAAATCACAGTCCCCCGCCTTTTCGCTTGCGAATAGAACTTTTGCAAGCTCTATTTGTTGCTGTATTTATTCGGACCAGAAACGACCTTATCCTAACGAGGGTGACATTTAAACAACTAGCTCATAACTCTGCACCGGCCGTAAATACAGATGCCGAGATAATGTTTAGTCGTCATTAACGCCTACGCGGCTTCACTTAATCCTAAAGACAAAACCATGTACGGGGAAGTGAGAAGCGTGTACTTTGTTGTTGTTTCAGGTAAAGTTATGCGTATCTATTGAGCGTTAGAATTATTTTTACCGTACCTATGTGCTGCTTTAAGCCCGATTCGCACATATCAGTGAAGCATCAGCGCCGGCACAGGTACGGCACAGTGAAAAATATTCTTTCATACATTCTCTCTGAACGCGTTCACACCTGTCCGTATTAGTGACAACGCAGTGTTTCAGTGTCAGTTCATAGAGTATGACATATTTTTCACTGTGCCGGAACTGCGCTAGCCACGGTACAGATGCTTAACTGATATGTGCGAATAGGCCTTTATTATAAAAACTTGTCTTCTTGTTGTATTGAAGTCACATAATACGCGGCATTAAAAAAAGTAACGTAAATCGTAGGCCATTTGTAGAACTACATATTAAGTACTTAGATGGTAATATAATGAGGTAAGTTAAAATACTCGTCCCAAAACTTAATAAACTTGACAGATACTACGGGAGGTCGATGTCCAATTGAAAAAGTCATTTAACAATAATATGTCAGTCATTTAACAATATGTCGGGGGTTTTTAAATTTTTTAATTTATACTAGTTTATCTCTCTGTTAACTTTAACACTCTGTAGCTCCTAAAGTAATAAGCTTAGCGTAATAATAAATAGGACCAAATTTATAGAAAATTTTATGTAAAAACTTTTGTCAGAAGTAATTAAAATGTTATTCTTAGAGATTTTCGAGATATGAGCAAAAAACTGAAAAAAGGACCTCAAATATTAACTTAAACACCCTATAACTCCTAAAGTAGTAAGCTTAGCGTAAAAATAAACAAAACCAAATTTGTGCAAAATTTTATGTTAAAACTTTTTTCAGAAATAATTACAATGCTATTCGTAGAGATTTTCGAGATATGAGCATAAAACCAAAAAAAAGACCTCAAATATTTACTTAACTACCCTATAGCTCTTAAACTAATAAACTTAGAGTAAAAATGAACGCAAACCAAATTTGTAGAAAATTTTATACAAAAACTTTCGTCAGAAGTAATTATAATGCTAATCGTAGAGATTTTCGAGATATGAGCAAAAAAAACGAAAAAGGGACCTAAAATACCCTTAAACACCCAATGTGGCTAATTCTGTTGTACACAATCTCTAAACCTAAACTAAAATGACAGGTCTAAATCTATTGCTATCCTTTTCCGCAATGAGCACTGTGAAAGAGATAGGAATAAATTTAGACCTGTCATTTTAGTTTAGGTTTAGAGATTGTGTACAACAGAATTGGCCACAATATCTCCTAAAGTAATAAACTTAGAGTAAAAATGCAAGAGACCATATTTGTGGCAAATTGTATATAAAAACTTTTATCGAAAGTAATTATAATGCTATTTGTAGAGATTTTCGTGATATGAGAAAAAAACCGAAAAAAGGGACAAAATTAAAAATGGCGGCTGGTTATGCACCCCCCATATGGGGTTTTTGGATATATTCAAGAGGAAGGCTCAAATAATACATTTGGCTAATTTTTAAAACTATAAGTAGGATATTTTTCCTAGATTTAATAGGCTAAATGCACTGAGCGGTCTGAGCGCGCAAAATGTTTATCACGCTGACTGACGGTCTTTCCCCCACCAGAAGTGCAGCTGACGATTTTCTTTATTATTTTAAAAGTGTGAAAATTCTGCTGCATAAATTTCATAAGGTATAAAATAACTTTATTTGTCAAAATTTTAATGCACTTCATGCGCGTAGCGGACGTATAACCCACCCTCGGCGGTGCAGCTGACGATTGTTTCTGTATCAAAAATGATTGAAACAATGATTTAAGACCATTTTTGTCCGAGATAAAATCACTTGGAGCGCTTTGATTTTCAAGCACTTTCACATGCTCTCACTCTTAACTCCACCACTGGTGCGGCAGCTGATGTTCGGAGCTGTGATGGGTTAGGTCTGAACTATTATTGTTAAAATTTCCAGTCGGTATAAAATGACTTTTTCAATTGGACTTCGACCTCCCGTAGTAAGACCTCGAGCCTTGTAGGCGAAAGAACTCGCTAGTGCGAAACTGTTTAATAATTATTGCAAAAGAAATCAAAGATCTCATCGCAAAAAATAACATATTGCACTGGAAAGTGCTATTAATACTAGCCGCTACATATTCTACTACTAGACAATACCTAACAGTCAGTGTTGCTCCTGGAAGCTCCAACTACCGATTGAGCGCTTGGCACGTATTGTGGTAAAACGAGCACCATTCAGAATGTTATTAATTTTTCTTCATCTTTGCCAGTTGATGCCCGAGACTTCGTCCGCGTGGATTTAGGTTTAAAAAATCCTGTGGGAACTCGTTGATTATCCGCTAGTAAAAATAAAGAAAACATAAAAAACAGATAGGTAGGTAGACAGAGTTACTTTAATATTTGTATGAATAAGTATATGATAATTGCTCACTGAATCAAAAATCTTCTTTGGCTCCGTTGGCTGTTGTTAACATTGGAACAATTTTCATACTTCGTTTGTGACTTGTGATATACTTAGGTGTATACCTATATACTTATGAATTCACATTTCTTATTTCTAAATCAATAGGTTGTATTAACAACTTGCACGAAATATTTTGAAGTTATTATTTCGTATTATTAGTAGGTACATTTCCCATCTATTGTAGGAAAAAAGCAGTAGGTACAAAAGGTGCTCGACATGTCCTTTCTCAAGATACAAGTTATCCTCTTTGCCAAATTTTGTCGAAATCGATTTAGTAGATTTGGCATGAAAAGCTAACAGACAGATAGAGTAACTTTCATATTTATAATATCAGTATGGATTTACAATTTACAAAAGGCCCGATATTACTATTATCGAATCTACATGTTAATCGGTACAGTCAGTTAAGAAAGAAATAAAAGTACAGACAGTACTAACCTATTAAATACCATGTTCTACTAACACGAATGTCTGTAGTATTATGTAAACGTGTCAATATTATATTCAAAAGTTCAAATTAATTCATAGATACATAGATTTTATGTACATGTTTAATGTTCTATTAGGATTTCCATTAGTCTGTTCGCAATAACAATTCAGAATGAAGGTACAATTTCAAATTCAGTAATTTGAACATGGTAACTAAAACTATTTGCATGACATTGTATTTAAAAGGTTAAACGAGTATATTCAGCTGAAACCAGCGTTTGCCACTTTCATTCATAATGAACGGAACTGAAAGCCGAAATGAACAATACCCATTCGTTTTTAACTAGTTGACGCCCACGACTGCATACGTGTGGAATTGACTTTTTTAATTGAATTGTTTGAATTACAATAAAGAAATTATGGATTTACAATAAATATTCTACACAATTATAGAAATGCAACATATTACCTGTATAATAATATACATAGCATTTTTACATTTTAGCCTTGTTTAGTTAAATTACTGGTGCGGGGTTGACATTCGAGTACTTTGGGAGTGGGACCTCAACATCTATTAGTTCTTCGAGTAAACGCTGCGTTGGAAGATCACTAGGTTGACGGATGATCTCAATCGAGTCGCTAGCAGCTGCTCGATACAAGCGGCACAACACCGCGTCACGTGGCGATCCCTGTCAGAGACCTATATGTTGATCTATCGGTAAAGAAGAAGGAGAATAAAAAAATATATATTGAACTAGCTTTTGCCGGCGGCTTCGCCTGCGTGAATTTCGATTTTTCACAAATCCTGAGGGATATCTGGTTTCCATTTCCGCTCCCTTTTTCAACCTTTATACCTACTTTCAAGGAAGTTTGCTATAGTAATCTACCTATAGCTGTAGATATAGATTTCGGGTTTTTCGAAATTCCGCGGGAACTGTGGATTTTTCCAGGATAAAAAGTACCCTATGTTTTAAGGGCATAATCTATCTTCATTCAAAATTTCAGCCAAATCGGTTTAGTAGTTGCAGCGTTATAGAGTAACAAACATCCAAACATCTAAACATCCAAACATCCACACTTTCACATTTATAATATTAGTAGGATTATTATACGACTGCACAATGTGGCTAATTCTGTTGTACACAATCTCTAAACCTAAACTAAAATGACAGGTCTAAATTTATTCCTATCTCTTTCACAGTGCTCATTGCGGAAAAGGATAGCAATAGATTTAGACCTGTCATTTTAGTTTAGGTTTAGAGATTGTGTACAACAGAATTAGCCACAATATCATAGTAATACATGAACACAACTCAAAAAACGATTAAGTTGCAATTGACTGAAAATCGTCTCACAATTTATACACTTGTGTATTGGAGGAATTTCCATCAAAGCTACAATTTACGTTACTTAACGTAAATTATAAAGAATTGATTTGAATTCGGTGATTAACGCCCTAGCAGAAGTAATAAGAAACACGCGATATATTTTTTGTCCTCATTTAGCCCGCGGTTGAAAATAGATTGTTCAGTCATTGAACCGTCCAAAACTGAGAAAGAGAAACTCCGCTTCGGAATTACAATACTGTTTGAGACTCGTTTTGTTGATAATCAAAGAAAATTAATCTTTTTTTTATTGAGAGGTAATTTAATGAGTTTTCTAAATCGTTTAATAAATTACAATGTAGAAAAATTACAATGTAAGAAGCTATTCTGTGGTATGAATAGATTATGGAATACTTAAAAGAGGATTGTCGAATAAAATCCTAAATATAAGATTTCCTCGCTTAACTTTAATCATAAACATTTTCTTAAAGGTCTTGACACCTGACACTTGCTCTATTTCAGGATTCGAGGAAATATTATTAGTTACTTTCTGTGTGCTTAGTCTAAAGCGGAGCACTCGAAAACGAACTCGAAAACTATTGATCGATTTCAGAGTAAAATAGACCTAAAATGGCTTGTATTAAGGTTTGAGTTCGCCAATACATTCAGCATTCGAACAATGCTGAATGTATTGGCGAACTCAAACCTTAATACAAGCCATTTTAGGTCTATTTTACTCTGAAATCGATCAATAGTTTTCGAGTTCGTTTTCGAGTGCTCCGCTTTAGACTAAGCACACTGGTCCTTTTTAAGTAAGACCCCCTAATTACATTGTGGGTTCTTTGATTGAGTAAAATGAATGAATGAACGAATATACCTACTTTTATTGTACGCGATAAAGCAAAAATATACACAAAACAAGTTAGGTAGAAGATAATATAATTTGCCTTGACTTTATCTCTGCTTATTATAGTGGTCTCATTTTGCAAAATGACAAAGGCGTAATAAAACTCAAGGTACCTACGCAGGTAGGTATATACATCATATATACACGAAATATTTATTAATAAATAACAAAATCCTCAAATAATAATAATTAATGTAAATATTATGATATAAATAAATATAATATTAAATATTATTAACTATTGTAATTCGTTTTAACGATGCTAACTTTTAGGTACTAATATCGTAAAGATAGATCTGCAAGGCATTCCAGGGCATAGCAACTTCGTTTGTGAAAGATTTGTGAAAAAAAGGACGTTTTATGAGTGGGCACCTTTAATTGAACTTTCTCAAAGAAACGGAGAACTTCCTTTTGATGCCCCACAAATTTAAATTTCTCCTTGAAGTTAGCAGGAGTCAAATAAAATAGTATTTCAAGACAAAGTTGGAAAAGGTGTATAGGTAGATTACAACAGCTGTGAAATAAGTACGTTTAATTTCCAACAAGTATAAAATAAATATTTAAAAAACCCTCGACATTTGCCATTTTGTGGTGGCAGCCACCTTGGATTTGCATAGTGATATTTTACTTGTCAAGCCCTTTTATTTGATACCCATATTGAGGGAGTTGTGAAAAAATCTGTAATCCACCATTTTGTGGCGGCGGCCATCTTGGACCGATTTTCATCAAACATAGCTAAGAACAATCCCGACTAATTCACCTTTCAAACAAAAAAAAAATCGCACAGACACATACACACACACAGACACGTCAAACTTATAACACCCTGTCGTTTTTGCGTCGGGGGTTAAAATGTGACTAAAATAAAATTAAAATTACCGAGTTTCTTTAAAAATCCCAGCGAAGGAGGTGTATTATCCACTTTACGAGTTAAATTAGATTTTAACTGAAGTGTATTGTACTATTTTGTCGGTCGTCTTAACTCCCCGAGCTCACTTTGCCACTTACCGACAGAATTGCACCTTCCAATGCAGCTTTCGTTTGTTTTGTTTTACTTAGTTTTATTTTATAACGAGTACTCTGCAGCTTTGACTGAATTAATAGAATTTGTATTTTTTATTTTTCACCTAACGGATCATTAACGGGCATCGAAATGAATTTAATTTCAAAATTACTTTGAATTCCATTTAAATTAAATAAAAATGTAATCAAGCAGGTAAGTATTATTTTATCTAGTGTTAAATTGTGTCACCTAGATTTATGGAAACGAAATTGAGAAAAAACATTCATTAAGTATTATTAGATGAGTTATAATTTCTTCAACAGTTATAAATACGTCATGTGATAATACTAAAATATATGCACATTAATTAAATTTCGTTACCTCTTCCCTTTCGATACATAATGTACTTACTAAATATGCTGTCTGAAAAATAAGTTCGCACCCACGCTTGAGAACGCTTTTCAGTGAGAATGTTAATGTGAACACGTCTCACAACGCCGCTGTAAACTTTTAAAAACTATAAAAATACAAATACAATTATACAGTAGGTATATATAGATTAAAGTAGCTTGAATGAAAATTAATTTTTTTCCATTTCTAAAAAGGAGGAGGTTATCAATTCGGCGCCCATATATATTTTTTTCAATTAGACGCTTTTTCAATTAAATTTTGTATGAAACTGCATATCTTGTGCATTATTGATCGAAGCTGTTGCCCATTGATATCCTCATAACGAGTGATACTCAATCCTTACAATTGCAATTTATGATAATACTAGTGGATCCGGCAGACTTCGTCCTGCCCGGTGGTGACATACCTACCGACATCAGCGTCACCTACCGAGACCCGGTAGGTTACCTGTACCTACCCGGTAATTGTGTTTTCGAACCATCCAGGAACCCATTGAAATATACACACAAAATTTCATCCAAATAGATCCAGCCGTTTAGGAGGAGTTAGGTGACAAACACACGTACAGAAGAATAATAATATATGTAGGTACGGGTAAGAGAGTTTACCGTATCCACGCGACGGGATGTTTGACAGTTATGAAACCCGGGAACATTTTGTATGGGAAAATATTTTTTAAAAATCCCTTGAGAACTCTTTAATTTTCCGGGATAAAAAGTACCCTATGTCCTTTTCCAAGGCCTTGTCTACCTCTACACCAAATTTCGTCCAAATCGGTAAAGCCGTTCTTGAGTTATAAATAGTGTAACTAACACGACTTTCTTTTATATAATACTAGTGGATCCGGCAGACTTCGTCCTGCCCGGTGACATACTGACATCAGCGCCACTTACTGAGACCCGGTAGGTTACCTGTACCTACCCGGTAACTGTGTTTTCAAACCATCCAGGAACCCATTGAAATATACACACAAAATTTCATACAAATCGTGACAAACACACGTACAGAATAATTATAACTATAAATACGGGTGAGAGGATGAGAGAGTTTACCGTATCCACGCGACGGGATGTTTGACAGTTACAAAACCCGTGAACATTTTGTATGGGAAAATGTTTTTTCTTTTATTTTATGTTTTCGTCTATTTTTTAATGTTTTTAATAGTTATTCTGCTATTCGGGACGGTCCCAAATATAACAAATCAAAAACAATGAAAATCGGTCCAGCCGTTCTCGAGTTATAAGTGGTCGAACTAACACGACTTTGTTTTATATATTAAGATAATTATAGTCTTAAAACTCGGTCTCGGTAAAGTAGGTAAATTAAAACTCCATTAAGATTACATATTACTGTGTATCTTTATCGATTATTTTGAGAATTTAGCAGCATTTTGGATTGCATCCAGAAACCGACAAATGTGATCTTGGTTGGATATTAATTGCTCACCTGCATGCTTTTTAACAAAGTTTAACTTATTTACTCTGAATAATATAATATAAATTATTACTTACTAATATAATTATTACTTACCTAATGTCTCTGAAATAATAAAAAACATGTCTGTAAATTATATTGTTCGCATTTTATTACATAACTTACTAGTAAATTACGTTATCAATTTTCATACACAGCTGGACTAACAAATGTCCTAGTTTTTAATATAAAACGCATTTTCCTCTTTTAACGTCGTTTGTCAATCTGTTTGTGATCAAAACGAACAACACGAATTCGCATTGCTAACTGCGAGAGCTTTTTCATTGTTCAAGTTTTGTTTATATTTACACATTCTGATTTTAGAAGCCTTGTTGTAGTTAGTTAGAATTTGTTCGATAAATATTCGGGTTGTCACATACACAACTACAGGTTCAATTATTATTTAATGACACTTAATACGATTAGGTACAGGTTTCAAATATTACATCGACTTTAATTGATACGGATATTGATAGGATAATTTAAATTTTATATTGCGAAGGCTTTTCAATTATAAAGTCTCGTAATAATTTCACACGGGATTTGAAATTACAAATCTTTATTAGTTCACTTCAGTGGTAGATTCAATTCAAAAGCTAAAAGTTTATTTGAATAAAAAAAATTCTGTCCTAGCATCCTGTGGCATGAAAACCTTCGTACCTTGATTGAGTGGGTATAAACATGTATACTTTGTATAGGTTTTGATGATCAGTCAGTTAGTGGTTCTTTTAGTATGAAAATGTTCTTCGAAAAAACTTGAAGTTTTGACAGCAGTAGCAGTAGTTTCTAGAGTAGGCTTTTTCTTTTACAGTTTGTCTTGCTCGGAAATGAAATATTTCTTACATCTAAAATATTATGTTGTTCATAAATATGTACGGCACCGTAAAAGAGCGAGCCTCGACTCGCACTTGGCTGATTTGCATTTTGAGGTAGCGCGGAACCCTAAAATACTTAATTCATTGTAAACTTCATTTCGGCAAACTAACAAGAAACAGCAAGCTTCCTCTGCGGCAGACCATCGCAAAGTGATTTTCGATAGTCACTGCTCGGAGTTGGTCGTAAACTTTATCTCCTGAGAATGCTTCGAAAAGGAGCCGCAAAAGTTGAATATATACGTTTACCTACGTGAAATTTTAATGGCGGATTCAAACGCTACGTATTATTATCAAAACGTAAAATAATACTGTGCCAGTAAAAAGTCGACCTTGAATAATTGGTCAATGTTAACGATTTCCTTTACGTCTTGTGTCTTCCGGAGCTAAAAATCGCTTTCCTACATTCGTTTTAAGGAATGTAGGAAAGCGATTTTTAGCTCCGGAAGACACAAGACGTAAAGGAAATCGTTAACATTGACCAATTATTCATTTACATCGATGGTTTTAAGTAATTTGTTTACTTCCTATATTTTACGGGTCTAGGTTGTAAGTACCTATAGATCTAAAATTCATATTAAGAACATCTTAGGACTTACACTTATTAATTTGTGCAGTAGATACCTACTGTTTGAATGCTTAAAAATTTAAACTCTTTCCGGTCAAAAATTATAACGTACGTAGGTACTTACCTTATGAAATCATAATAAAAACAGCTAACATTGAATAAATTATGAAAGGTTGCTTATCGGAGTTAAGAAAATATAAATGTTATACCTATATATATCACGGAAGGTCTTAGTTAATTCCAAGTAGGTACTGAATTTGATTGATTAATAAATAATTATGCTCTTCGAGTTTCTGGAAATCAAACACGGGCTTACGTCTCAACTTAATTATTTCCAACTTGTAAGCTTTCATATTACGCATGTAATTTAACGTAGAAGCTGTGTACCTATTGATCTCAATAAATTCATTTTCAGGTTTATAATAAAGACTAGCTGATACCCGAGATTTCGTTCGCATAGAATTAGATTATCTATAAACTCTGTGGAACTCTTATATTTCTTAACTAGCTGACCCCCGCGACTTCGTCCACGTGGTTATATAGGTTTTTATATAGGATCGGATTGGATCCCATAATCCTATGTGTACCTAAACTAAATGTAGCCTAAGTTATTATATATAATACCTATCTGCCATTGAAAGTTCCATCAAAATCGATCCAGCCGTTTCGGAAATTAGCTGGAACAGATAAACAGATCGACAAACATAACTCTAAACGTACACCAGTTTAAAATAAGCCAAACGTTCAAAGATCCGGGTCCCAAGTTATTTGAACCCAATAAATGTATGTCATTTCTGAACTAAAAAACCTATGACATTGAAATATTTACAGGACAATACTTAAAGTACTACCTTTCTAACAAAAAAAGAATGAGTTAAATCGAACTACGCGTTATTGAATTAGAGCTAAATACACATTTTAACTTTCTTCCCCTCTCCCAAGGGAACCGTGCTGAATTTCCGGATAAAAAGTATCCTATGTCCTACCTCGGAGTATAAACTCATATCGTACCAAATTTCATTCGAATCCATTCAGTAGTTTCGGCGTGATGCGCGGCCAAGATACAGACAGACAGACAGACAGACAGACAAAAATGAAAAAAATTGCAGTTTTGGCTTCAGTATCGATTATAGAATGCCCTCCAATAAAAATTTTCAAAATATCTTCAATGTACAGAATTGGATCTGTTACAGTTTTATTATATTATAGATAGATAGAAGATAGATAGATCTCTTAATGAATGGTTTTTATTTTTTTACGCACGAATCCGAAATTTCCGTGATAAAATCTAGCCTAGATCACTCTGCCTGTATAATCTTGTAAGTCCCGTTAAAATTGGTTCAACCAGTCCGAAGAATAGTCCGTATAAATAGGCAGACAGATTGACAAAAATTTAAAACGGTGTGTTTAGATTATGGTATCGTTCAAATAACCATACTATTAGGCAGATGTTTCGAAATCACACATAAATTAATTTGTATAAGTAGATTTTTTTCTTAGTCGGTGGTTCTAGTAAATTAAGTTTAAGAACTTTAGAAAATTATTGTTAAAACAATAACAATAACAGGTAGTTAGGCAGACAAAACGTAGTCACGATCTAGTCATATAATAACATTAACAACTCTACAAGCGAGTGATCAGCGGAACTAGGAACGTATGAGGTACATATTTGCATATCAAAACCGGCTAACTAGATGGCCATTCAGTGTAGATATATAAGCGACGAAGTTTGCTATTTTTGAAGTTGATCGTTTATTAACCCCCGACGCAAAAACGACGGGGTGTTATAAGTTTGACGTGTCTGTGTGTGTGTGTGTGTGTGTGTGTGTGTCTGTTCCCCTGTGGCGCTCAAACGGGTAGACCGATTACGGCAATGAAAAAGCAGATGAATTAGCAAGAATGGGAGCAAGTGTCCAATTCTACGGACCCGAACCTTGCTTACCCATTCCATACACGATCACCAAGAGAGTGATAGAAGGAAACGTGGAAAGAGAATCGAACTCAAGATGGAACAAGTCTACACAATATAGACAATCAAAAATGTTCCTGAAATCATTGGACAAGAAGAAGACAAAGCAACTAATGTCACAAAGCAGAACTAACATAGCACTGGTAGCAGGTATAACAACTGGACACTATCTGCTCAATAGACATCTCACAATAATGAGACTCGCAGAAGACCCATCCTGTCCAGAGTGTGGTGAAGAAGAAACTAGCTTCCACTTCATAGCTGAGTGCCCTATGTACTCACTGGTAAGATGGGAACTACAAGGTAAGGATATCATCAAAAAAGAAGACTTAACAAACCTTTCTATAGGGTACATTGTTAGGTTTACAAAAGCCACGGGAAGGTTTGAGGGGGGTAGACTGCCAGGACACCAGTAACCTGTGTCCAAACACGGGGAACTGGGTGAAATGGTCGTCACAAGGACTGATCACCCGCCTGGCGACGGCAGGCGTCCCCTCTATAAATATATATATATATATACTAGCTGACCCCCGCAACTTCGTTCGCGTAGATATAGGTTTTTATATAGGATCGGATCGGATCCCATAATTCTTTTATGTACCTAAACTAAATGTAGCCTAAGTTACTCCTTATAACATTGAAAGTTCCATTAAAATTGATCCAGCCGTTTCGGAGATTAGCTGGAACAAATAAACAAACCGACAAACATAAATTTAAGCGCACACCAGTTTAAAATAAGCCGTACGTTCAAAGATCCGGGTCCCAAGTTATTTGAACCCAATATAGTGAGGGTTGTAATGTCTGTCATTACTGAACTAAAAAACCTATAACCTTGAAATATTTACGGGACAATATATAAAGTACTACCTTTCTAACAAAGAAAGAATGAGTGAAATCGAACAACGCATTAATGAATTACAGCTAAATACACGTTTTAACTTTCATCCCCTCTCCCAAGGGAACCGTGCTGAATTTCGGGATAAAAAGTATCCTATGTCCTACCTCGGAGTATAAACTCAAATCGTACCAAGTTTCATTCGAATCCATTCAGTAGTTTCGGCGTGATGCGCGGCCAAGATACAGACAGACAGACAGACAGACAGACAGACAAAAATGAAAAAAATTACAGTTTTGGCTTCAGTATCGATTAAAGAGTGCCCTCCAAAAGAAATTTTCAAAATATCTTCAATGTACAGAATTGGATCTGTTACAGTTTTATTATATTATAGATAGGGATAAGTAAGTAATAGAACGTAAAAAAGCTATTTTTGAAATTTTTATTCGTTTATCTGTTTATCTGTTTGTGCGCGCATCACGCAAAAACAACTGAATGGATTTAAATGAAATTTGGCATGATATAAGTTCATACTACGGAGTAACATATAGGATACTTTTTATCTCGAAATTCAGCACGGTTCCCTTGGGAGAGGGGATGAAAGTTAAAATGTGTACTTAGCTGTAGTTCGTTAACGCGTGGTCCGATTTCATTCATTCTTTTTTTATTAGAAAGTACTTAGATACTTTAAAGATTACCGACTAATCTTTAAAAGGCTGGATCGATTTTGATATGGGACTTTCACTGGTGGATGTTTACATTTTGATCTACCTAAACATCCGACAGTGAACTTTTAACAGTTTTTAGTAAGGCTCAAAGGAGCTTAGGAAAAACAAAATGGTTCTCACGGGATTTTGAAAACCAATAGGTATCCACGCGTAAATAACATATTAGGTACAATAAAACAAATAAATATGAGTTTCATCGTCGTCGTGTCAACGCTGGACAAAGCTCTCTTGCAAGGATCGCCATAGTACACGACCTTGTGCAGTTTGTATCCAGCTGTTTGTATCTGGGTGCCAGTGTCGTCCGTCCACCTGAATTCGGACACTGAGGGATTTTAGATGAGAAGACGTCTCGAAACTTCCCGAACGAGTTGGATTCGGCGGTTGAGACCCCTTTCTCAAAACTTGACCTATATTTGTATAATTCAGAGTAATTATACTCGTTAATAAATAAGTATATAATATAACCTTGAACTTATTTGTGTGTTTGTTCGTCGGCTATCTATCAACGAAAGATAAATATAATTATTTCATATTATATAACAACATTTGCATGCAAAGGTAAGCATTGAAAGAGGAGTGAAAATTATTTTGGCTGTCGGGCGGCTGCCGGTTGCCGGCTGGCAAGCTTTCAATCGTTGAACAGTGGCGCTGCCGTGACGCGCGAGTTCGATCGCCGCGCGCGACACACTTCCACCCAAAAATACTTTATGCTTGTGAAATGATGACCGCTGGAATTTTATAAATTTGCCTCAACGTCTGAACGTGCGAAGATGAGCAACTGTTGCCAATTGCTTACTTCAGCGCTGTAGTTATTGTTCGCACTTTGCTTACAATAATATAATCTTGGGAGCAAATAAATTGAATGCGTTTTTTTGTAGAATCTGATGCAAACATACTGATTTCAAACATACTTATTTTTAACGTAGGTACCTACCTACTTACCTACCTACCTACTTACCTAGGTAGGTATAGATCGACCAGAATCTCATGAAAAATAGGGAAATGAAATTCCAAGGTTAGCAACATTACGGCTGCCCTAGCGATCAACAAAGTAACTGACATTTTTTGTGAAATTGACTTTTTGCATTAACAAATGTTTTATGTCGAGTAGTTTTTTATCACAATTTAATATTTCAAATAACTTGAACCGTTTACTGAAATTTAAATTGCCCAAAAAAAGTAACTGCACGCTCTAACCCGGAATATAAATGCAAAAACCAAGTAAACAACAAGCATAACACAAAAACAAAGTAATTGGATGTTGATTACTTTGTTTTTGTATTTAAAATGCAGTTGCTTGATTTTTCGTTTCGTGAAACGAACCCAGGTAAGGTGTTCTGAATGTAATTACTTTGTTTATCACTAGGGCAGCCGAGTTAACCTAGTGTTGCTTACTACAAAATTTAATTTCCCTATTTTTCATGAGATTCTGGTCGATCTATACCTACATTATTGAGGTTTGTTTTAATAACAAATTGTAAGGCCGGCCTCACACAGACGAAATGGACGCCGGAATTCAGAAACTGAATTCCGGATCTGAATTCAGAAAGCCCAGAAATGCATACAATTTCACTGTTCCCCACACACATTCTGATTTTTTCCGGTTCTGAATTTTTCAGATCGATCTGACAAAATGCGTCGACGATAATGTAGGTAATGTATCACAAAAAAACATGTTTATACGTAACGTTTATAGATCTATACTAATATAATAAAGCGGAAGAGTTTGTTTGTTTGTTTGTTTTTTGAACACGCTAATCTCTGGGAATACCAGTTGAATTTGAAAAATTATTTTTGCATTTGATAGCCCAATTCTTGAGGAATGTTACAGGCTATTCAGCATCATGGTGCCACGAGATTTTTCAAAACCTAATTCCACACGCATTTCCTAGTCGTTAGATAAATCTGTGCAGACAAATGTATGGCAAAAGCTTCAATTTTCACAAACCGTCAATGTTTTGTGTCTTTGATTTAAAAGATAAACTTGTTTCTTTCATAACGAAGACTTCAGGGAAGTAGTTGTAGGTATATTGGCATAAAATAATTAAACCACGTCGTTGCCACACGACTAATGTATCTATTGGTTGCGAAAATTACGTGAAAATGTTAAGTTCTTGAACTAATCCGTTCTTCTGATCTGCTAATCAACAAATGTTATTTGTTTATTTTGTTAGATAGGTACCAACGGAAATAATCTTTGTAGAGTAAGAAAGAACAGTTGGCAAATTAATTGATAGCTGTACTAAACGCTATGATAGTTTATCAGAAATAAAGTCCTACATAGATATTATATTTTCTGCCGAGGTAGAGCGGGTATTTTTATGAGTTTCTTATTCAGTGGAGGCCAAGTCGGACTTCTCATCGTGATCTCAAATTGAATTTGTTCTCTTCATTTCGAAAATAATTGCATTTATACGTCCAAGATTTTATAAAGAGCCTGTACTTTATCGTCAACCCGTTTTACCCGTAATTCAGACTACTCCGCACCTGTCTATGCTTGCCAGAAATATTAATTACCTATATAACCAGCATTTTAGTCAAGCTGAATCCTGGTTTCTAGAATAACAGTTTCAATAAAAGTTAGAGTAGTACCTACGCACCTATTTAGAAAATCTTTTGACTGCAATTGTTTTGTCTCAATCGGTTCAAAAGTTTTCGCGTGATGTACGCAGAAATAAACTGACAAAGCATTGTGAACAAGCAGAGAAAGACATGCATTACAATTTATAATAGCAGAAATTTTATATTTATAGAGCCCGCAAGCTCTATACAAACGAAACCTACACAACGGTAGATACATAATATTAGTACAAAGAAGGTCACTAATAAATAAATATGTAGTTTAACAAACAATTTATTGACTTTTCACATAAAAATATACTATAATAGGTTTCATCTCTAAACAACCTTCACTCTATACAAGTGTTGGTAGGTATAGATTTCTATCTATAAGATTGGGTAATTGAATACCGCGGTGGGTAATTGAAAACGACTAGATTTATCATACTCGTCCCGCACAATTTCAAACACATGCATATCAAATAGACACTTCAACTGATATTAAGTTTGCCCACAAAGTTCAAAGCAGGAGGATGCGCACTGTTACGGCCCTACCTAAAGCATATATCGCTGACATCGATTAACACCGATACAATCCATGTCACTATTCAGCAATATATGCCAATAAATACCAAATATTGAATAGATTTAATTAGTCCTAATCAATCATTCTATAGCCTTACTCTGGCTCCTGGAGAACTCCTAGGACTCCGGCTAAAACCCCTTCACGAGGGTCGCGATGTTGGTATTGTCGATGTAAGAATTGTTTAATGCAGTGTGTAGCTAAATCTATACATATAATAAAATTGTAGAATTGCCGGATCTGTACATTGAAGATTTTTGCAAAATAATAACTGGGGGATGTTAGGGATAAGTAGTAGAACGTAAAAAGCTATTTTTGAAATTTTTGTACATAAATAAATACATATTATTATTCGCGTTGCGTCACTAGCTGTGTGCGGTGTGGCGTAGGTACAGTCCGAAAATTAGGTATAATCTGATTTTTAATTCCGTGGAATTCTGACGTCTCTTAATATTACCAGAGATAAAACAGTTCCTACAAAAAAGATAATAAATTCAAAACTTACATATAAATAAAAATCAATTGCCTCATGTAGGTAGATATGACAAATTCCTGACAGATACTTCAGGTACCTACTGTAGTTTGGGGTAAAATCTAACTTCAGGTAACTACCCTGTTATTCATACAAATAACTCATTCTATTTTTAAATGATAACAGTCAGAATTCCACCGAATTAAAAATCAGAATCGCCACGCGCTGTGTAGTATTGCGTTTACGTTGTAATTACGGTGTAATTTTTTTATCATATTAATCACACTAATACTATAAAGGTGAAAGTTTATGTGTGTGTGTGTGTGTGTGTTTGTTACTCTTTAACGCCGCAACTACTGAACTGATTTGGCTGAAATTTAAAACATATATACTTATTGGAATAACACATATGTTACTTTTTATCCTGGAAAAATATAGTTTCGGGATTTGTGAAGGCGTTCACGCGGGCGAAGTTGCGGGCAAAAGCTAGTAAATAAATAAATATTCACACATTCGTATGCTATTAATGCGGCACCTGGTGCGGCTGGTCACATTAATTGGGAGTACATATAGTTGTATTCATTTGCATTTCCCATTAAGCTTGTTTTCCCCCACATTTACGTACTAAAGAGAACTAATTGCTTTTTCTCTCAATGGTAGATATTGACCACTTTTTAAATTTCGTGGAATTAATTTGATAGACTTTGACCTGTACTTCTCGGATAGTGATATCTACATGTATACAAAAAAATACAAATGAAGTATCCATCATAATTGTTTATATATGTATAAAACAAAGTTGTGTTAGTTCGAACACTTATAACTCGAGAACGGCTGGAGCGATTTTCATGGTTATTGATTTGTTGTATTTGTCTCCGTCTCGAATAGCATAATAACTATTAAAAACACTGGAAAATTGACGAAAAAATAAAATAAAAGAAAAAACATTTTCCCATACAAAATGTTCACGGATTTCGTAACTGTCAAACATCTCGTCGCGTGGATACAGTAAACTGTCTCACCTGTAAGTACCTATATAATTCTTCCGTAGGTACGTGTGTTTGTCACTTAACTCGTCCTAAACGGCTGGATCAATTTGGATGAAATTTTGTGTGTATATTTCAATGGGTTCCTGGATGGTTTGAAAACACAATTACCGGGTGGGTACAGGTAACCTACCGGGTCTCGGTAGGTAATGCTGATGTCGATATGTCACCACCGGGCAAGACGAAGTCTGCCGGATCCACTAGTTGTTTATATTACATAGTCTAGATCATAATATTATGATTATTTGAAAATAGAATAACCAAAACATACGTATTTAAAATTTTTGTCTATTTATTGTGCAGGTTATAATCCGAAAGATTTTATTTCTGCTCCATAACATACTTAGTACGAAAATTTGTAAAGGAACCTGTATAATCCCGTCTGGTATTATACAAGAAACATTCGGTAAATGGGTAAACCTGGCTTAATTCTTTATAATATTATCCATTCATATTTAACCCTCCATTTAGGTAGATCCCTTTGAAGTTTCAACGTAATTTAACAAAAGAGCATTTGGTCGTAATTCCTCTTGTCAGGTTTTATGTTTTATCAATTTATTCGTACATAATTCGAGTAGATATTTACCTACTATTGCGTGCCATATAAATAATTTAAATTGAAAAGATACCTGTATTTTTTTCAATCTAGTAATCGGTCTGAAATATGAAATATAAATTACATATGAAAGAAAATTAAATTATATCCATTTGGCTACGCTATACAAAATCATAACTCAATAACAAAGAAGTTTTATTTAATAAATACTGTGTTCAAACATACATACAAAATGTGTATATGCCTAGCTGTCTGTAATCTTTTCACGGCTGGACCACTGAACCGATCTTGTGGAAATTTGCACAGCAATAGCTAAGCATACCTTATAACCCAGAGCTATATAGACAGGCATATCTTATAACCCGGATATCAAATACCCACTAGATTCTTAAAAACCCAAAATCCAAGAGAAAAATGAGACGTCTTGTTCACACACGTCTTTTTGCCGAGAAAAATTACGGTTGATGTAATCACACCGTAAAAGAAGCAGGCAATACAATGAAATTTGTTACTAGGTACATGGAACAGAGTCATTAGAGATGGACAAAAATTATAGTTAAGTACTTTACTATGGAAAAGGCTGAAGTTCGACGTGAAAGGAGACGTTCACCACTGAAAATTTTTACAAGCACATATAAAAGAAATAGCTCATAGATACTAGTGACAATATAGGTTTACTTATATGTGTCTAACATATAAACATACATACATTATTAACTAGTTTAAAATTTTATGATTGGAGATTGGTGACGCTATGGCATTGGCACGTAGAGAGCATGCGAGAGGCTCGTGGTGTAAGAAGAGCGTATTTGGATGCCCCAGGTACCGTGGTGGGACAGGCATGAATGGCGGCTTCTAGTATCAGACGCCAAGATCTTCTATGGGTCACTCGCCTCAGAAGTACATAACTACATACCTAAGTAGTAGTAATATTATGGGAATATTTTTTCATATGAATAAGCACTGATATTCTGACTATTGTTACATGCAATTTACACACTTACAGTAGCTTTATACGAGTACTAGTACGGCGCGTGGGTGCGCGGCCCGCAAGCGGACCGCGAGGATTCGAGTAGTTTTTGTTTGAGCACGTCCCACCTATCTTCAATACCCTCGCCGTGCTCTTCATCCGTCTCCAAAGTCTTCGATCATCAGCTCTTTCCGTATTTTTCCTCCGCATGAATTTTTGTTTTCTACACGAAACCATCAAAAATTTTTTTTGTGTAGAAAAATAAATTCCGCCATCTTGTTTTTTAGTTCTTGATCATATTTTTCAAAGAAACCACTCTTCCATCTTTTATACTTGGTGAGATAGACACCGACGAAATTTGTATAGCCGCCATCTTGAATCCGCCATTTTGGTTTTTTTTTTCACCTCAGTGCCAATTGGATGAGGTTCTGAGTATTTTTTGTTTGAGCAGCCCCCATCTATCTACAAAACTCTGCCCGGGCTCATCAATCATCTTCCAAACCCTCAATCATCATGTCTTCCCATATTTTTCTTTGAGATTTCTCCAAAGAACCGCATCAATCGCCTTGCATACCTAGTTCACAACTTTATACTCTCTCTCAATATTCGCCATACATTTTCTATGGAAAAATAAAGTCCGCCATTTTGAATTTTTTTTGTATTCATCGAGTAGACCTTTGGATCCTGATCATGTTTTGCTAAGAAACAACTCTTTCATCTTTTATACCCTTCGAGATGGACACCGACGAAATTTGTATGGCGGCCATCTTTTTTTCGCCATTTTGAATTTTTTTTCGGCTCACTGCCAATTGGATGACGTTTCGAGTGACATTTGTTCGAGCACCCCCCACCTATCTTCAATACCTTAAGCGTGCTCTTCAACCGTCTCCGAAATCCTCAATCATCAGCTCTCTCCATATTTTTCCTCTTAATGAATTTTTGTCCTCTATACGAAACCATTTGTGAAAAAAAAAATTTTCATACAAAATTTTACAGGAGAGGCGATGAATGAGTCAGTGAATCAGAACGAACAGCTATATATATATTAACTAGTATGGCGCGTGGGTGCGCGGCCCGCAAGCGGACCGCGAGGATTCGAGTAGTTTTTGTTTGAGCACGTCCCACCTATCTTCAATACCCTCGCCGTGCTCTTCATCCCTCTCTAAAATCTTCGATCATCAGCTCTTTCCGTATTTTTCCATCAATAATTTTTTTTTGTGTAGAAAAATAAATTCCGCCATCTTGTTTTTTTCTGTTCATCAAGTAGACTTTTAGGTCTTGATCATCTTTTTCCCAGAAACCACTCTTCCATCTTTTATGCTTGGTGAGATAGACTCTGACGAAATTTGTATAGCCGCCATCTTGAATCCGCCATTTTGTTTTTTTTTCAGCTCAGTGCCAATTGGATGAGGTTTTGAGTAATTTTTGTTTGAGCACCTCCCATCTATCTAACATACCCTGCCCGGGCTCCTCATCCATCTTCCAAACCCTCAATCATCATGTCTTTCCATATTTTTCTTTGAGAGTTTTCCAAAGAATCGCATCAAAGCCTTGCATAGTTTACAACTTGTAGTCTCTTCAATATTCGCCATACATTTTCTATGGAAAAATAAATTCCGCCATTTTGATTTTTTTTTCAATTCATCAAGTAGACCTTTGGATCCTCATCATCTTTTGCGAAGAAACCACTCTTCCATCTTTTATACCCTCCGAGATGGAGACCGATGAAATTTGTATGGCGGCCATCTTTTTTTCGCCATTTTGAATTTTTTTTCAGCTAACTGCCAATTGGATGACGTTTCGAGTGACATTTGTTCGAGCACCCCCCACCTATCTTCAATACCTTAAGCGTGCTGCTCACCTGTCTCCGAAATCCTCAATCATCAGCTCTCTCCATATTTTTGTTCCGAATGAATTTTTGTCCTCTATACGAAACCATTAGTGAAAAAAAAATTTTTCATACAAAATTTTACAGGAGGGGTGATCAATCAGTGAGTCAGTCAATGAATCAGCACGAGCAGCTATATATATATTAACTAGTATGGCGCGTGGGTGCGCGGCCCGCTAAAGCGGACCGCGAGGTTTTGCTTTTGGGTATTTTGGTTTGAGCAGCCTCCACCTATCTTTCCCATATTTCTAACCCTCGATCATTATCACTCCCCATATTTTTTCTCCGAATCATTTGTCAGAATGAGAGTTCTTCCATAAAAATAAATTTTGAATAGAAACTGTGTCAAAGTCTTGCATAGTTCCCACTTCAATATTCGTTGTATATAATGTTGTATAGATAAATAAATTCCATTATCTTGTTTTTTTCTATTTATCAAGTAAACCATGTCTTGATGATTTTTTGCCTAAAAACCACTGTTCCATCTTTTATAATCAGTAATATAGACACCGACGAAATTTGTATGGCCGCCATCGTGAATCCGCCATTTTGGTGTTTTTTTTTAGATCACTGCCAATTGGATGAGGTTTCAAGTAATTTTTGATTGAGCACCTCTCACCTATCTTCAATACCCTGACCGTGCTCCTTACCCGTCTCCAAAATCTTCAATCATCAGCTCTCTCCATATTTTTCCTCCGCATGAATTTTTGTCTTGTATACGAAACCATCACTAAAAAAACTTTTTGTGTGAAAACATAAATTCCGCCATCTTGTTTTTTTCTATTCATCTATTAGATTTTTAGTTCTTGATCATCTTTTGCCAAGAAACCACTCTTCTATCTTTTATACTTGGTGAGATAGACACCGACGAAATTCGTATAGCTGCCATCTTGAATCCGCCATTTTGTTTTTTTTTTTCAGCTCGGTGCCAATTGGATGAGGTTTTGAGTAATTTTTGTTTGAGCACCTCCCATCTATCTGCCATACCCTGTCCGGGCTCCTCAACCATCTTCCAAACCCTCAATCATCATGTCTTCCCATATTTTTCATTGAAAGTTCTCCAAAGAACCGCATCAAAGCCTTGCATAGTTTACAACTTGTAGTCTCTTCAATATTCGCCATACATTTTCTATGGAAAAATAAATTCCGCCATTTTGAATTTTTTTTCTATTCATCGAGTAGACCTTTGAATTTTGATCATCTTTTGCGAAGAAACCACTCTTCCATCTTTTATACCCTCCGAGATGGAGACCGACGAAAGTTGTATGGCGGCCATCTTTTTTTCGCCATTTTGAATTTTTTTTCAGCTCACTGCCAATTGGATGATGTTTCGAGTGACATTTGCTCGAGCACCCCCCACCTATCTTCAATACCTTAAGCATGCCATTCGCTCGTCTCTGAAATCCTCAATCATCAGCTCTCTCCATATTTTTGTTCCGAATGAATTTTTGTCCTCTATACGAAACCATTAGTGAAAAAAAAATTTTTCATACAAAATTTTACAGGAGGGGTGATCAATCAGTGAGTCAGTCAATGAATCAGCACGAGCAGCTATATATATATTAATGCTACAAGGTGAAATCAAAATAAATATTTAAACTTTGAAAATAAAATTAATATACGCCACATGATACAATAATTGTACAACACGTAAACAAGAGTCTTTTGTGAGATTTCCATTCGACTCTTGTACAACACAAATACCTATATTAATTCTGCGGGGGATTGTGGATATTATGTTTAATTTTAATAAAGGTAAATACTAGCAAATTAAATTGTATTTATTATTTTTATTCGTGTAGCTCGGAACTACGATTTCGACTTTAGTTTGGCCAGTTTGCTACAGGTAAGAGAAAATAGGCAGTTTCTAGGCAAGTGCGCTCAAACATGTATCTTATCATTGCTTTTTGTCAATATCAAGCTTATCTTGCAATAACTAAAAAGGTAAATCCTAAGGGTAAATCGCCTTACATACAAGAAAAGATTTAGGTATAAAGAGTATCATAATAAAACAATATTGGTGCAGTTGTTATTAATATATTTATATTCTGTAATTTCTTGACGCATAGTCTTCAACATAACGGACGAAAATAATATTACGTCAAGCTTGTGTGTTAGGTATGCTAGAAGGTAATAGCTTCTCATTTTCCGGAACTAGGCGGATCTCAAATGAGATTTCATATCAAGTTGCAACATACATCTTTACAAAGTAACATCCATAGAGAACTAAGTGACTAAACTGTCGACTATTTAACCCCCGACGCAAAAAGGCGGCGTGTTATAAGTTTGACGCGCGCGCACGCGTTTGTGTGTGTGTGTGTGTGTGAGTGTGTGTGTGTATGTGTGTGTGTGTGTGTCTGTTCCACCGTAGCGCTCAAACGGCTCAACGGTATGTTTGAAAGATGAATGATGAAAATCGGTCCAAGATTCCCGCTACCTCAAAATGGCGTTGGTCGGGACTTTTTAAATTTTTAATTTATACTTGTTTAAAATAAGGTATTCCAAGTAAGGTGGGTATTCTTTTAAAAATGTGTTTTCGTTTTGTAGTGCAGATGTTTTGCATAATCGCAATGTATACGCCCCCGGAGCGCTGGCCGTAGAATACACATATAAATCGTGAGCTTACATGAAGTTATACATGTTATAAGTTATACATGAATTGCAAATGCAAATTAAGCCTTTACAATAGTGGCTCCTGTATCAAGATTGACTAAATTTTAACAGTAATTATGTCACACAATAGTCACTATTAATACACAATGAACATATTATTAGTTAATAGGATTAAAATGGCATTGAACTCGTACACTAAAGATCAAAGTTCTGAAATTCGATATTCTAATCCGCTTTCCTATAATATAATTGTTAGAGCTTCGTTTAATAATAGTAAGTTTTCAGTCTCTTCCTAGACGTACCATACTAATGAAGTTTAAATTCTTATTTGAATATATTAACCATCTAAAATCAATTTTTTATCTACCATCTACGCCACTGGTAACCGATTAATAAAAAGCTTTCGGTAATCTATAACTGGAACATAATTTAGCGTGTCATAATTCATGTAGGTACTTAGAGTGAAAAGAAAATCGTAAAATTTTTCCCTTAAGACAAAGAAAGGTCAATGAATACATTCTGTGCTGACGTCTTTGGATTTGGCTTATTGAAACTGGAATGTTTTGCTTTTTTTTCGTTAATTTCTTTTACATCAAATGCTATTTTTATAGTCAAAAGCGATAAACTGTTTTTTGCAATAAATTTTAAATAGGTGATAGGGAATTTCAATGGGCAATAATTCAAAATTTACAAGAAATCGTACATATTTTTAGATGTTCTGGAATGCTAGACGTACTATTTTAAAAGAGCAAACTTTAGAATAGATACAGAGCAAAATATTTTGGAAGTAAAAATCTTTTATTTATAACAATTTAGTATATCATGATAACATACGTATACCTATAGATGCTATTAACTATAAAACCAAATAGTAGAACTTTAGATTCAATCAAAATATTTGGTATATGAAACAGTTCTAAGAATCGTTATTACAATAGAATAAAACGGGAATATCACCTACCTAAACAAAGATACAGTAACAACTAGCTGATTTTCGCGACTTTTTCCGCGTTGATTCCGTTTTTTAAAATTTAAAAAATTGCGTGGGAACTCTTTAATTTTCCGGGATAAAGCGTAATCTGTATCTGTCTCCAAGATCAAGATGTAAGCTGTCTGTGCCTTTCATCAAGATCCGTTCAGCGATGGAACCGTTGAAAGGTAACAGACAGACCGACAGAGTTACTTTCGTAAGCTTTCGTATTATTCGTATTAGTATCTATGGTATGGATACAAAAATTCTTTACGAATTAAGTTAATTAACAGGAATAGCTGATAAATACTTACTATATTATACTGACAAATATATACTTGATCATCCTCAGCACAAAAAGAATAGCGCGCTTCAATTCAGCTCTATAAATTACAAAGTACGAAAAAAAAATTTTGCAATCCGCTCAAAAGTTTAGTGAGTATGTAATAAATAATATTATGTATGTGTTTAAATTTAACGCGTGTGCCAGCGCGTGTTCAGCATACACAGTGGCATCCGCGCTCGCCTCGCAACGCCGGCGCCGACCTGGAAAATCGGAAAATCGCCACGCCCTACTTTTATTTTCAACGTGGTAAAAAGTATGTTGATTTCGTGACCTACAGATCATTTAATTAGCACCTAAAGTGATAAATTATATCTACTGTATTATTAAAAATATTCGAAAGACAGTGGTATTATAGTACATAGTTTAATTAAAATTAATATATACAAATAACGTGAAAATATATAATTAAAATTAAATAAAAGTGATAGTGTAAAAAATGTAAGTTATGTGTGTTGTTGTATGTTTATCAGGTATTATTTGGTATTTCTCCACCCGTATCGAGATCAAAGTTGGCTGGTTTGTAGGTAACCATCACTAAATATAGGAGAAGGAAAAGCAATAACTACCTACTAAATAATTACTTAGTTGTTTGTTGTTGTTACTTTACTTGCACGTACAACTGCTACCCTTAAGAACCCTGCGTAAAACATAAGAGTAAAAGTAATTTTAAATTAACAATTTCTTGCTAGGATTACTACTCAAATTTTTTTTAATTTTAGAGATTTAGAATTAAAAATTATTACCTATCTCTATTATCAGGTTCTTTATCGAGAATAGGTCCTACTTACTACTTATAGGTACCTAGAGAGTTTTAATACGTACTTACCAAATATTTGTTTCGACTGTTTATTATTTAAAAATACATGATGCCCGCGACTTTATCCGAGTGGTGGTTTATTAAAATCCTATGGGAACTATGTATTTGCTTTTCCGGGATAAAAGTTGCCTATGTCCGTCCCCGGGATGTACCAAATTTTATCAAAATCGGGTAAACTGTTGGGTCGAAAAGCTAGCAGACAGACAGACACACTTTCGCATTCATAATATAACATAGATAGAAGAATATCAGTAACTAAAAATATCACATTGCGAATCTCCAGGGTAAATGTAACGAAAATATATGAATACGGTGATTATTATGGACGAATAAATAATATTCCAGAATCACTAATTTTTGGCAGAGGTTACAGAAACCTGTATCCATTACGGCATACTTAAATGATAATATCTTGAATGTTAAACGTGTTTGCCAATATAGATATTATCCTTGTGAGCAATAATAATAATTAGCAATGAGCTTATGTTATGCTAATGCATATTATGTTTGATTTGAAATAGCAATGTATTTACTTTCAAAGTGGATTCAAGATATTAACGAACATTTACTCAGATGAAATGCGCTATTAAATAAGACCCAACACATAAACAATCCGGTTTACAATATTATAGCTATTAATTAAGATATTTTGCAGATCATATTTTCATATATACGCTCAATGGCTAATAATAAGATTAATGTAATAATAATTATGTATTTCGTATGAAAACTTTTTGAATAAGTACCATGAGAACAATATTTTTAAGAAATACTTTTTTATTTTTTAAAATTTAAATGTTTGATAATTTAAATATTAAACCTTTGTCGTAAAGCGATGATGTACCTTTCAAGTACCGTTTGCAAACCCATTGAAGATATTTAAAAGGTGAAAAATATGCTCTTTTATACGACCTAATTCAATTAAAATATATTTAGATATATCATAATATAGTTTTAATAAATATCCAAAAAAATATTTAAACCTATTTGAGATAACTTGTTAAAACAGACAGACAATATCGTTAATACAGGGCTGTCTATTAGTTCTGGTTAATCTTTTGACCGATTTTGACGCGACTTTCACTGGCTGATAGCTGATCTTATAATATGTAACTTAGGTTTCTTTTATAGAAAGGGTTCCGCGTAAAAAATTAAAACCCATGAAATCTAATTTGTATACTCTACTAATAAATCATTAATTAACGCAATTATACTAATAAATTATAGGCTATACTAGTGTTGCGCTCGGTGCGCGAGCTGCAAGCAGCTCGCGTGCCTTGTAGTCTCTTCAATATTCGTAAAATTAAGAAATGGGAGGCTATACCAAATACCAGAATATTCTGGAGAGTCTCTTGAAAGATAGAAAGAAATATTGGTATCACGTTTCGTATCTTTTCTGAAAGGACACTAATCAGTTCTATGCATGCGTTTAGTGGAAAAAAAAGGATCTATACAAAAATGTTCTGGAGAGCCACTTGAAAATGAAAAAGAAATTTTGTATGGACACGAATTTTTTTGTTCCGTAGCTGTCTTTTTTTACTGGCTCACCTAAGGGCCTAAGGTCTTGAACATTTTTAGTTTCAGGACCATGCCTCTACGATTGATAGTTTTTGAGGGCCGTTAGGGCCGAGGTACTCTGGTAATTTTTCCACATTCACTACGTTTTAAATTTTTTGTGAAAACAATCTTTAAGTTCTATTTATACGTGTAGTGGGGGAAAAATGTTCCATACAAAATTGTTCTGGAGAACCTCTTGAAAAGAACCCAAAAAATTTGTATGGAGAGAATTTTTTTTGTTCGGCGGCCATCTTTTTTTTACCGGTTCACCCAATGGCCCAAGGTCTTTAACAACATTTGTTTGGAACCATGCCTGTATGACTGGTAGTTTTGGAGGACCCATAAGGTACTCTGGTAAATTTTCCACAATCATGACGTTTCAGAATTTTCCTGAAGGAAGACCCATAAGTTCGATATATATAAATAGTTAAGGGAAAAGGTTCCATACGAAATTGTTCTGGAGAGCCTCTTGAAAAAAACCCAAAAAATTTGTATGGAGAGAATTTTCTTTTGTTCGGCGGCCATCTTTTTTTTACCGGTTCACCTAATGGCCCAAGGTCTTTAATAACATTTGTTTGGGACCATGTCTGTATGACTGGTAGTTTTGGAGGACCCATGAGGTACTCTGGTAAATTTTCTACATTCATGACGTTTCATAATTTTCTGAAGGAAGACCCATAACTTCTACGCACATAAGTAGTGAAGGAAAAAAAGTTCCATACAAAATTGTTCTGGAGAGCCTCTTGAAAATTAGGAAATTTTTTGTATGGAGACGAATTTTTTTTTGTATGGTGGCCATATTCTTTTTACCGGTTCACCCAATTGCCCAAGGTTTTGAACATTTTTTGTTTCAAGACGATACCTCTCCGACTGATAGTTGTCGAGATCCCCTGGGGCACTCTAGTCAGTTTTCCACGTCCAGCTCTCTCTATAATTTTGGTGACCTAGAATTTTTGAATTTTACACACATGGAAAGTATGGTGAAAAAGTTTCATACAAAATTGTTCAGGAGAGGTGATCAGTCCGTAACTTCAAGTAGCTTTATATATATAATAACATCATGCTATGAGCTATAGGAGAGCAACAGTAACGCGGGGCGCAGCTAGTCTTAAATAAAAGCTCAATCTCAAACCTCCTACTTATAATAGATGACAATTAATTATTACGAAATTATACTCTGATTTATTTATTTACTAGATGAATTTCCCGCCCGCGTGAATTTCGGTTTTTCACAAATCTCAAGGGAATCGTGGATTTCCGGCTCCCGTTCCCGCTCCCCTTTCCAAACTTTATACGTACTTTCAAGGAAGTTTGCTATAGTAATCTACCTATAGCTGTAGATATATATTTCGGTTTTATCAAAATCCCGTGGGAACTGTGGATTTTTCGAGGATAAAAAGTGCATACGCATACAGATGCATGCAACTATTGTAATAATGTGCTATGTGAGCGTGATTTACCTAAGATCAGTCAACGCCATCTATCGCGTTTTTGGAAGTCTATATCTATTTTAGTCCCACAGGAATACTTTTCCGGGATAAAAAGTATGCCTATGTTTTAAGGGCATAAGCTATCTCCATTCAAAATTTCAGCCAAATCAGTTCAGTAGTTGCGGCATGATGGAGTAACAAACATCCAAACATCTAAACATCCAAACATCCACACTTTCACATTTATAATATTAGTAGGATTCCGTGGAATTCTGACGTTTCTTAATGTTACAAGATGTAAAACAGTTCCCACAAAAAAGATAATAAATTCAAAACTTACATAATATAAATAAAAATCAATTTCCTCATGTAGATATGACAAATGCCTAACAGATACTTCAGGTACCTACTTTAGTTTGGGATAAAATCGAACTTCAGGTGGTAACCCTATTTTTCATACAAATAAGTCATTCTATTTTTAAATGACAACTGTCAGAATTCCACCAAATTAAAAAATAGCATGTTAAGTACTTCATATACTTTTTCTAAACTTTTCCGTTTAAAATAATAGTTACATTATTTAAACTTTGAGTAATCGTATATTTTCAATTATGACGTAGGCACTCGTACGTGTATCCCACAGGCGTAGGTTTGTCAATACGTATTAGCTGAGTACGTAAAAGACGCTGAAAGGAATTTGATAACAGTATTACATAACACTGAGATAACAGTACGTAGGTATTACATTCACTACATTACATTCACTCTAGTATATACATTTAGCTATTAAATAAATAGGACACGGTAGAAATGGATTGATATTTTTAGCCTACGAGTCTACGACCTTGCTGTGGTTATGATAGCTTTACACTTGAAATATGTAACTGATATAATGTTCGTACTCGTAATGGAATGTGCTTTAAGCTTTTTAACTATCCTATATCTATCTACTTTACTTTTAACCGCGATGTCCGTCGCGTGATTTATCTTTCCAAAGGCAACTTAATAAACATAATAATTATGTCTGATCTGTGAAAGCTCTACATTTTTTTTCCAGAAATAATTATTATGATCTGTGAAAGCTCAAAAAAGAAATGTAGATCTTTCACAGATCATAATTATAAAATTATTTCTGATCTATGAAAGCTCTACATTTCTTTTTTCAAGCTATTTATGTTACAAGTTAGTCCTTGACTTCACCAACTTCCACTTCGACTTTCTCGTCTGATATTATTTAAGTAGTGTGCAGTCTAAGGTGAAAGCGAGCTAATCTGAAGGAGGAATGTTATCCATATAATCGGGGTCTTCGCGGCATCGTTATGGAGCGCTTAATCACTTGACTGCACCGCTTTGCCGAAAAGGCTATAGTAATAGTACGGCAGCCCTGGAACAAACTTTTTAGTGATTAATAACAAACTGAATTTTCGTCAGTAGATTCGTTTAGACAAGACGAAATTTTTTTTTATCTATGAAAATTCTCGATGGAGGTAGGTACTCGAGTGGGGAGGTGTTAAAAATTTTGATTCGCTCGGGTGGGAAATCGTTCCACTAAATTTATAGGACTAGGTATATGGCCATTTTATTATACAAGTATTTACTAGGCTGCATACAAAAAATCTGCTGGTTAGCTTCACTTGAGTAGTAACCTCCATCGAGAATTTTCATAGATAAAAAACTTGTTCGTCTCGTCGAAACAAACCTACTCACGAAAATTCAGCTTGTTATTAATCACTAAAAAATTTGTTCCAGGGCTGCCGTACTATAAGTAACTAGCCATGATTAAAGACACCCCATCAGATCAAATCTGAGAAAGTTTCGTCGTTGCTTGATACTTGTCCGCTACTCACCACAGAACACGATCTGGAGTCTTCTTCAGGTCAAATAATTAGTACAAAATATTATCGCAAATTGAATAAATAGTACAAACTTTTATAATAAATCTGAATAATAAAAGTTAAGATAAATAAATTAGTTTTTGTTTCCTGTTTGATTGTTTAGATAACTTTTAGTTGATTACTTGTTTGTAGTTGTGAATACACAAAATAATGAAGGTTACATTTTCAAGCAATTTCGCTAATGAAAAGCCTTGGTTTAGTATTCGGAGCTTCAGTTGCAACATGTTTCATTAACTGAATCCAGAAAGGTCGTTGGGTCAAACCCACCTTACGGCGTAATGTCGCGCCTACACATCTCTATCCTTACTAATCCTTATTAATATAATAAGCAATCACACTTCAATATTGTACTACGGATCGGGCTGTGAGTTGTGACATACAAAGTGACAGCGTTTTTATCCCGACTTTTCATCCCCGGAAAATTAAAATTCCTGGGGGATAGGACGCTATGTTTCACGCTTTTGTCCTTCAATGATGCTGCCAGAGTGCTATGGGTTGTTTGGCATGAGTATACTTAGTCGAAGGCCTCGAGAGTGATAAAGGCTTTTTGTCCCGAAAAAGAAAAAACAGTTCTCGCCCAAAAATTCAATATCGACACTGTCTTAATAGGGTATTTGACTAATTTTTGGAAATTGTTTTAAATTATTCTTTATTACTTATTAAAACACACTACATTGATATTTTTCGGAATATCTAAAGTATTAAGAATTATATCAATGATAAAGTTTAAGTTTTGAAAACCACGCCAAAAACGACATTTCTGATCACATGATACGCGTGACGTCACGAATCGGTATGAAAGTCACTTCTCTCGCTCGCTCCTTATCGGAACTCGGTGCGTGCGACAGAGACGCTACGCAAGGTGAATGCTATATCGTAATGTTGTAAATTGTTATACCTACTCATTTTAATATCAATCATATTCTTTCAATTTTAAAGTTTAGTTTCCGTTGACTTGATAAACTTCAATTATAACAACCAAGTCCAAGAGCGTTCTGGTTACCGATAAAATTTCAAAAATTATTATGTTTTATTTCGTGCAAAATATCGCGTAAAATTACATAATTTAGTTTGATTGAGTGAAATATGTCTTTTTTAGGCTATTATCTGATAAGATGACCACAATCAATATTATATTTTCAATGTTGTCAAATACCCTATTTATTTAAATCTATCAGCCCGTTTAGGCTATAAATACTCGAAAAACGTTAATAATCTCCTACCGGTGCGGTCGGGTACAAATCCTGTACTAGATTTATGGGATGGACAGAAAATCGCACGACTACCAACTTTTAAAGAAAAGAAAAACATTTCTAAAAAATTGTAAGAAGCCTCATATTTTTCTTATGTTTCTTAAAAGCGAACAAAAGAACTTCGTTTGTATACGGTCAGTGTTCTATTGAAACAAGCTAAAAGGCCAAATTGATTTTTTTATAGGGTTACACAATTACATTGTGAAATTCCAAGAACGACGAAAGGGCAAAAACATAAAGGGAAGTTTAAACAAAAACTGAAGCCAAAAAACAAAGGCTCTTTTTTTTGCCCGGCAACGGAAGACGTATAAGTTTAGCAGTCTACGTTTGTATCCTACGTTTATATCGGTTCTCTCACTAGCGGCGGAGAATGCGTTTGTGACAAAGGTTTGTGAGGCTATTTGGCGTTATGAATAATGTTATATATTATGTATTTTTATTTATTTATTGGTATTTACAAATTACTAAGGCCAGAGCGGAAGGGGTCAATGGAAAATCAAAACAGTCCAGATGTAATGCATGGCTTAATAAGTGACCATTTTTTCTTAAACTAATGACATAATCGGTAGATACGTTTAGTGTTCCGACACTAAAGGCGGCGGCGAAAAGCCGCGAAGTAATTTCATGGGACGCCATGTTCCCAATCCCATGATGGAGTCGGGGTAGGGCGGTCCCTGGAGATATTGTAACGTACACTTGAAGGGAATTTCTAATTCATTTAATTAAATAACCATCAAGGTGTTGCGAAACCGGAATGTGAACCCGCATCACTCTGTCTACCTATCGTGGCATGACTGCCTTTATTATATTTAATGGTGACAGAAAGACTTCCTCATTTTTGTCCCAAGAATCAGCCTGGCTAAAAGAGAGTAGAGTTAAGTTAGCTAAGTACTTATCATATGAATATATTAAATATCCCAATTGCCCCACATGTGTGGTAGCTCAGGATATGTATGACGTGTTGGTGAAATGGTTTGGAGTAAATCGTTTAAAGTAAGTTTCTTTCGCTATTTAGATTGTAATTTAAACAATTTTGGCAAAATTCATCATCATCTTCCGGCCTTTATCCCACGCTATGTGGGGTCGGCACAACATGTCTTCTTCTTCCACTCACTTCTATTATACGTCAACATATCATTCATTTCATTCGTGTAAAAACACGCATACTTATTCCCCTTTTACACTCTCCATCCATTTTTTGTTTATTCTTTCTCCACTCTTTTTCCTTCCACATCTATTCCACTTCCTTCTATTTTCGCAAAGTTGATTTATAAATTAGTTACAAAATATTAATAAAAAAAGATACTTGAATTCAGTGATTGCAACTAATACAGCTTCATAGTCATTAAGTAACTAAATAACCTCTTAAATAAAGAAAGAAGAAAGATGTATTTTAATGTAAATTAATTTATTACTTTTTATTATCTACAATAAACTTTGAAGTCGTAATTGAGTAGTGTCGTTCATATCGAGGCGGTACCTATCAACACCCACGACACTTGATAAAACTATAAAGTAATGTAAATTCCTAAGAGCAAAAGTCGAATAGAAGAGATTTTATCTGGGCTTTATGTAGCGTAGGATTTACCTTAAAGCACTTTTCCTAGTTTAAATATTTAACAATATCTTATTTTTTACGTTTAAAATAATAATTATTACCGCTATTAAATTAACGATTATTATCTGGTGTTAGTGATATCCCATCGAATTACCCAGCGTTGAGAAATCGCCATAAGCGATAAGACCACCTTTGCATACTAAACTTTACCTAGATTTTTTTCTAATCTGTAGTGTAATAAAAACGTCAACCAATCAACGTTACCTAAACAATCCAATCAGTATCAATAGAGAATCATCAAAGCAACTCATAAGTAATACGCATCCTACAGGACCGATGGCGCCCGGTGAAGCCTTCAGCTACCTATATAATATATTATTTTAGTCATTTAAGTACTTTAATGTTTCCACTTTTAAACAAGATGGAGTCAACGAATCAAACTTACCTACAGCAACTATAGCTATAAACTTATGTATTTTCCTACAATAAATTGTTCATATTTGAAGATCGAAATGAAAAGCTCCTTTTTTGTACGTTAACCACGTACAAAAAAGGAGCTTTTCATTTCTAAGATAAGTTCTTTTTAATCCAAAACGACATTCGTTTGGCACTTAATTCTATAAGCTTTGAAGCAGATATACAGTATAATAATAATTATTAGTTTACCGCATGAAACACCAGCGGTAAATATAGCTGCGTTATATGTCATGTTAGCTAATGGTTTTTTGTTCAGCGCTAACATTGGCATCGAAACTAGTCTTTTGAAAAGTATTCCAGCGGCGAATACGCATGCATGACGAAGCCTCACCCACGGGATGTCTATCAGAACTTATATTAATCTGGCGGGCATCGTTTTGGGTCGCATGAACGTGGCCCGTATTAAAAATAAACACGCGGCCGGCTGCTGGGGCCGAGAGCAGCAGTCGAAAACGTACCGCGGCATTTACAGCGGGTGCACTTTCTATTTGCGACGTCGCAGGCGGCCCCCGCGTCATGTCGACCTAGCTCTCCAGCACAAGCGTGTATATATCGACCAGAATCTCATGAAAAATAGGGAAATTAAATTTTGTAGTAAGCAACACTAGGTTAACCTTTAAGTACCGACGTGTGGTCTGACAGACACCTCGAGAGGTCGAAAAGTTTGATTACCTATGTTAGCGAAAAAGTATCCTCCTGTGCTTCTCTCTACCCCTCGGGAAGTCGCCCAGCAGCATTCCTGCAGAGTGGCAGCGTCGGCGCGTACGATTTTGGTAAGTTTTGATTTTAATAAGATCACGAGTGGTCTGTCAGACCACTCGTCGGTACTTATGTAACTTTTTTTGGATGCGACTTTTTTCAGATTATATTGTTTTCTCTTTTATTTTCAGTCAGTTATAACAATGGATCAGCCAGGTTCTTCAGGCATAAAACGGGCAGCCATAAATAAAAATAAAAGTGTGAGAAAAGATATCAAACACTGCTTCAATATAAATACCACCAAGAACGTTTAGTGGAATGGCTAACTGAGAGCTCAGAGTCCGAATCTGAGAATATCTACCCAAATTTTACTGCTGGAGAGTGACCATAATTCAGCACCTGAACAGACTGTGATACTTGTATGAAACACGTGTTCCTACAATGCAGTAAGCTTATGCAAATACTGTTTATAAACTTTTATAGTTCCTGCAATTTGATACCTTGTGATTATTGAGAAAACGGTTGATTATTAAGGTTTTTTATTTTTTATTATTTATCTAGCTATTAATCTATAAGAAAAAATTGTTTTTAAGAAAAAAAAATAGTATTACTGATACATATGAATTATTAAGATAAAAGTTAATTTTTTCAAAAGAAGAATCTATGATTGCCATATTAATGCTTATAATCAGTAATAAATGTGAAAACTTCTACATTTTGTTTTATTTATACAATAAGTAGATACTTAACAATAAATAGAAACATTTTTTTTAGAAGAATAATAAGAAACACAAAAGTTTTCGATTGGAAAACTATGGTGGTCTAGCAGACCTCACGTCGGTACTTATGTAACTAAAATAGTATGTCGGTACTTAAAGGTTAACTCGACTGCCCTAGTGATAAACAAAGTAATTACATTCAGAACACCTTACCTGAGATCGTTTCACGAAACGAAAAATCAAGCAACTGCATTTTAAATACAAAAACAAAGTAATCAACATCCAATTACTTTGTTTTTGTGTTGTGCTTGTTGTTTACTTGGTTTTTGCATTTATATTCCGGGTTAGTGAGTGCAGTGTTTGGGCAATTTAAATTTCAGTAAACGGTTCAAGATATTTGAAATATTAAACTGTGGTAAAAAACTACTCGACATAAAACTTTTGTTAATGCAAAAAGTCAATTTCACAAAATATGTCAGTTACTTTGTTTATCGCTAGGGCAGCCGTAGTGTTGCTAACCTTGGAATTTCATTTCCTTATTTTTCATGAGATTCTGGTCGATCTATACCTAGGAACAAGTATCTATGGAAGCGAAATATTTTAGACGAAATCAAACATCTCTTTGACTTACTCACTCGTACCGATTTTAAGCATAAGAAAGAAAGAGAAGTCTGCTACTATCAGTTGTCCTACTTTAAACAAAAATAACCACTTTTTCCTAGAGTCTGACGTAGTTCAACCGTGGACGTAGTTTAGTAGAAAGGACCCAATCCACAAAATGGTAAAAATGAGTTATACAGGGTATATGGAGACCGCTTCCGAAAACTTGTCGCTATTATTAGACTACCTAAACACAATCCAGTATAACCGCAATAACCTTATAGCGTAGGTATCACGCGCAACAACGTGACTGCGCGAGGTCAAGGTAACGCAAAGTTCGCTGTCCTCCAGCGTCAGCTGATTTTATTTGGATTACTTTTAACTTTAAAAAAATACAGGCAATATTTTTTTTATTCCCCAAAAACGGGAATTGCACAAAAAATGCATTTTTGGTAAAAACGACTTTTTTCACATTTTTTTTATAATATCTTATCAGTAATCTTTGTACACGTCTCCCAACGTGAGAATGACTCCATAGAGCGACTTTTCGTACAGGGCAAAATAGAGGGCACCAGAGGGCGAGGAAGGTCGCCTATGCGATGGACCGACCAAATCAAATCAGCTGTGGGCGGTTCCTTGCACGATTGCACCAGGCTGTCGGCCAGCAGGGAGAAGTGGCGAACACTCGTGTGGCGCATAAATCTGCCCTTAAAGACGTCACTTCTGGATGACCACGACCGCTCTGTTAAGAGTGAAACGAAGAAGAAGATCAGTACTTATCAGTACTATCACCTATCTTCGTTTTCGAGAGCGTTTCGCATACACCTATTCAAAGAGATCCTAAAGGTTGTTTCTTTCACTCAGAAAAAAAGATCCCTGATCCTACAATGTTATCATGGTTTTTTATGTTATGTATGAAATTATGTGTGCGTTGGGCGTTTGGGCGTGCCTAATAAACTCGTATGTTTGCTACGAGAATTTCTTATAAATCATACCTTCCGTTACCGCCTGGACCAAGAGCGTCACCAGCTGATGGGCAAAGGGGGGACTAGATAAATAATATATACGGAGGATGGAAAGAAAAAAGAATTTTAGGTCCAGTCGAGAGGTTATGAAGGTGTAAAGCAAGTATTACAAGTTCTTGAATTGACGTGAAAATCATCATCATCATCATCATCATCATGATCAACCCATTACCGGCTCACTACAGAGCATGGGTCTCCTCTCAGAGTGAGAAGGGTTTTGGCCATAGTCTACCACGCTGGCCAAGCAGATTGGCAGACTTCACACACCTTTGAGAACGTTATGGAGAGAACTCTCAGGTATGCAGGTTTCCTCACGATGTTGTCCTTCACCGTTAAAGCAAGTGATATTTCAATACTTTTAAAACGCACATAACTCCGAAAAGTTAGAAGTGCGTGCCCCGGGATCGAACCCACGACCTCCGATTAGAAGTCGGTTGCCCTAACCACTAGGCTATCACAGCTTTTATTTGGAAGACGTGAAAATAGTTATTAATTATAAGTCAAGTGAGTGAATTTAGGACTTTGTTTGCATGAGGCTATACTCTGATTTTTAATTCGGTGGAAATCTGACGTTTCGTAATATTACCAGAGATAAAACAATTCTCACAAAACAGATAAAAAAATCAAAACTTATTGTTATAAAAATCAACTGCCTCATGTAGCAAGTGCCAAGCGGGAGCTGATAGACATCTGCCCCCCTAGAGATTTGATAAAATTCATAATTTTATCAAATCTCTAGGGGGGGCAGATGTACCTATCTGCCCTCGCTTGGCAACACCCATGGCCTGGACGGCATCTTATCATCTCCAAGACCACTTGGTGCTTGAGTCCCCCGGCAGTGCTGTTTCCTCTCTTGTATGCGCTATTTACCAGCGACATACATTGCACCCCAGATGTTATGTTAGCCTAGTTTGCGGACGATAAGATGACATATACGACCCATACCCAATTCTCGGTTATTCGATCTCGACTCCAAGTTACGGCTAGTCATCTAGGGTCTAGGCGACTGGTTCCGCCGCTGGAGGATAGAGGTCAACGGTGAAAAAACGGAACTGTGCTTTTTACAGGAAAGCGTGGTAGCAAGTACTCCGGCAAACGTGCCGTGCCGAATAATTTCTATACGGCGTTCTTTTCCCCTGGCAAGACAAAGCCAAATATCTAGGTGTGAACTTAGACGATAAGATGAACTTTGCCGCTCAAAGACGTAAAGCCCCAAAAGGCAGCATTTGTGCTCAAGTTGTGCATTGTGATCGAGCACAGAACCTGTATTCGCTCAATAATGTCCTGCACATGCATAGTATTTGCACATATCCCTCCCTTCTCGATTAAAGCAGACTAGGTAGTTTTGCAAACACTGCAGAATAAGTTTTTGCACACGGCAATGGGTGCCCCGTGGTTTGTGCGCAATATTGATCTCCAAGATCTCGATATCCCTGTTCTAGCCCAACACTTTAAGCAGTTTTCAAAGAATTACCTTGAGAAAGCTGCCCGCCATACTTTGACGTGAATCCCTTCCTCTGTTACGGGGACGTATGGATTAGTCTATTGCAAAACTAGCATTCCAACGTCACGTAAGCCGAGTTTCGAGACTCACAGGAGACGCCCTTAAGACGATGTTCTCCCCGATTTTTTTCAAGCCCTTGGGCTCTAGCTCCGCTGGCAGAGTTTCTGCGCTCGCTTCCCCCTAAGGGCCTAAACATTCCGAAATAAATCATTTTTATTTAAAAATATCAATTTGTTTAGAAAGTTTTGTTTTTAGTTCCTTTCTGAGCATTAAGAAAAATACCCCGTAGTGTTAAAACCAATTTAGCAGAAACGACTCAAACCCAAATTTTCCCCGATAACCGTAAGATACGTCAGTCTTTGAAGTACAATAAAAATATTAGTATTTTTGCCCATATTTGACAATATTTTCAACTATTCCAAAGACAATATCATTGCAGCAATTACCATCCAAACTTCAAACCTCGATTACTCAGAATAACTTTTTATGGGTTGGGTCATTTCTACTAAGCTACGTCCAGTTGATAGTCAATTTCTCGTAGGGTAAACGGCAAGTATTAACGACCCCCTTAAGATAATTTTAAAATCGATATCAATTATTAACAGTAGTATATTACTAAGTAAATTACAAAATAGCACTAGCTTTCACATTTTTATTTGTTGTTTATGTTATTTTATGTTACTTACATATTCTATAGTTTATTTGCACTACCTTAAATGCTTTTAAATATAAGATTACCGTATAATAAATATCCATATGCCTATTTGTAGGTACTAACTATAACATGTACTAATTAAAAAGCGGTGATAGCCATCATTTGCTGTAACAGTGAAGAAAAACCTGCATGCCTGAGACTCTGCATAATGTTCTCAAAGGCTACCAATCCACACTTGGTCAGCATGGTGTACTTCGGCATAAACCTTTCTCATTCTGAGACGAGACTCGTGCCCTGTAGTGGGCCGTTAAGGCGTTGATAATGATGATGATGAATTATAACGTGTCTGAGAAGTAGTCTTTAATAGAATCATATCGCGTTTGAGCATTAGTGAAACTTAACCGCGTGTTATTCTCTCATAATACACCTATTCGACTTTTACAGCGAAGCTGCATAAACCGTGACTAATTAATAAAGGGATTGTCAGATAAAAAATTTCGCACAACAAAGCACTTAGAACTTAAAAAATTACAAAATAACGTAATTTGTCTTAGTTATGTGGATGCTCTATAAGTCGGCAGTTTAACGTCTGTGTCATGTTTAACAGTAGACATGTCAAACGAAGTAATTTCAGTACAATATTTTTTCTTCTAATACCTACTTGATTCTTTTGACTTTTTGAGTCAACTAATAGTATTTGCTTTTTGTATAAAGAAGTAATTTTCAATTTATTTAAAAAATAAGTACTAATTTGCCTAAGCTCGGCACCTTTGTGCCTTTTTCCAGCATTTGTGTCCTCAAAGTCGGCCCTCACGTGTCTGAAAGAAAATCATATTTTACCCGCGACTTCGTCCGCGTAAATTAATGTTTTTCTTAATATTTATAGGAACTCTTTTCTCCTTTTCATTTTATTTTATTTTCCCGCCAAATAAATACCCTTCTCCAAAATTAATAGAACTTTTGAAGAAATGGATAGAATTTTTTTCAACAATCAGACAATTTTTTTGTATAGACAACATCAAGTTTATCCAATAGGATAAACAGGATACCTCACAATAGGATACCTTAGAAATAACCCAAATTCTAAAAGGTGGCACCCCCTACCGACCCCAGGTACCTCATATTACTGGTTTTCCTTAGTCCACCACCCTTGTTTTTTCTTTAAATACGTAAAATAATCGTGTTATACTACTATTATAAGACATCAAATATTATAACAAATTAAATTGCAACAACAAGTCTTAAATATTATTCATACGTAATTTATATCTTGTCAAACGACGCTCGGAAAGCAGAAATTTTATAAGAAATTAAGCTATTTACGCACTTGCACTCGTTCTAAGCGATAATTGAGGGATAGGGATGCAAAAAAATGCTGCCTTATTCTAAAACTATTTTCCCATTAGAGCAAGCTATATGTACACATAAAATACTCAGTGTGCCTAAGCGGCACCCAAAATGTTAATATTTACAAACATAGAACTGAGTGCCGACTTTTGCTGGGCGGCTTTAGGAGCATCCACCCTATCACCGGACGGTTAGCAAAAAACAAATTTCTTGTTAATCTGTCTTTCAAGATGACACTGAAATTATATTGCGATCTTTTTTTTGACAGTGCATATTGACATAAGCAAAAACGAAAGATATAATAAGTATTTATTCATTTTAAATAAGTTCTCTCTAGGAAGAAGAGGGGGTGGGGTATAATTTCTCTTAGATCTATACCTACTTAATGACAATCACTATCATGATAAATTCAAAAGCGATCGGCTTGCATTTAGTTGCTCGCAAAATAGTGTAGTAATTTATTACATTGACATCTACTTATCTACATATTGTACAAAACATATTCAATTCTCTTTTCAAAAGTTTCTTGAAGGTGCTTCTTATCAGAATATGTTTTCCATAATGGTAGTAGAGTCTTGACTTGTGGCTCCTGTGATAAAAAATTTAATTATTTCATTATTGAATTATTTTTCAATTTCGTTTTTTGTAAGTAATCTTGTTTTTTCTTTGGTCACTTGCAAATAGAAGTCAAATCAGTAGTAGTTATGGGTTGGTCTGTGTCCTAATTATTAATTTAAATTTAGAATGACATGCCATTTTCCCGCGATATTTGTGGCTTTTAAATACTTCCAGTTTTCCACACAACAAAATAAAAACAATGAATCATGCTACACAATAATTTTATACCTACTGCTTGCAACTCCAAAAAAGGTAGAATGTAAACATACGAGCAAGTTTTTAATGTAAAGCCTAAAAAGCATGAAAAATGTTCCAGTTTTACTAAAAAAATGTATAATATCCTAATGTATAAAGGATATTACTCTGTGGTATAACTCTTGGGATTCGTTAGTTCAGGTCATTTTATGGCGGGTATGTAAGGCATACCTAAACGTCAGTCAACACTGAAATTCTATTACTATATACTTTATAATTATAATACGTCAACATATTTAGTTGCCAGGTAGGTACACAATTCCGGTTATTATAGAACATTATTAAAGTTACGGATTTTACTTATATAGATATCAATCAAATCTGCTTGATATCATTAAACCAATTTTTCATGCAAACGCGACGGCCAAAAGCTATTCGTCCGAAAAAAAATTCGCTAACCAGTTTTCCAATTTATTTAAAACTAGCGGTCCGCCCCGGCTCGTCCGTGGTACATATTACATAGCCTATAGCACTCAGGGATCATGTACATATCCAACGGTGAAAGAATTTTTGAAATCGGTTCAGTAGTTCCAGAGATTAGCGCAAACAAACAAACTCTTCAGCTTTATAATATTAGTATAGATTCGTTTTCCGTCGTTTTAAAATGAATTTGAATTTCTAAAGCTGCGTGTCCGCTTTGCAGCGGTTAGTTAGTAAAACCTAGTTATTTTGTTGGGAGGCTTCATCAAAAGCTATTTTTAAATACCTCTAGATACTCGTTAAGCAATCTTTTTGAGTGATTCGAACTCAAAAATATAATTATGTCAATAATACCCATAAGAGATTCATCAAAATAGGTAAAATTGTGGGCATAATTATCCAATCCAATTCAATCTATTAGCCTGTAGTCGTCCACTGCTGGACATAGGCTTTTTTAAGGGCATAATTAGACTACTGAATATAACACTTTATTAATTACACAAACTAACTATATCACTCGACACGTTGAATTTAGTCAGATCAACACTGAATTTACTATGCTACGAAAACGTACATAGTAACGAATAACGATACACTATGTAGTATCTAAATTATTTACATAAGCCTGTATTATCATAGCTATAAAGGGGAAAATGGTATATTTTAGTATTTTTTCATTATAAGTCTAAAAAAGCTATGCGGCATAAATGAAATAAAAACCTATTTTACAAAGCATAAATGAAGCCCTTTCATATGATACTCAACTTGACCTAATAACCCACTTGAACCTTTCAGACTCTTTTCGGATTTGACATGAAAAAAATTGAATTCTTTCATTTGAAATAGGACATGCATTATTTGAAACTATTCCAAATTCTAAATCGAAAGCCGAAAGCACTAGAAGTAGAAGTTACTCAATTAATCAGCTTACGTAGATGTTAGATTGATAAATAGACGAAGTCACACCATAAGGTAAAGCAAAGAAAGAAAATTTTTCAAAATCCCTTAAATTATTCCCTGTATCGGCATTCCTCTCAGGTACGCAACCTGCTGGGTTTAACCTCGCGTATAAAATACAACCTGCCGGGTTTAACCTTGCGTATACAATACAACCTGCCTGGATTAACCTCGCGTATACAATAGAACCTGCCGGGATTAACCTCGCGTATACAATAGAACCTGCCGGGATTAACGTCGCGTATACAATACAACCTGCCAGGATTAACCTCGCGTATACAATACAACCTGCTGGGTTTAACCTCGCGTATACAATACAACTTGTCGGGTTTCGTGTGTAGTGTCCTTAAATTTCGTCGTCATCATCATCTTAATGTATAGGCGTCCACTGCTGCACATAGATCTCTTGCAAGGATCACCACAGAACATGATCTTGTGCAGCTTGTATCCAGCAACTGCCAGCGACTTTCTTGAGATCGTCCGTTCATACTTCGACACCCGTCACGAACGGTGGTTTTCTTCGGAATAATTGTTAGTTCTCCGGATGGCACTAGCGGCGCCTTCTTCGGCCGGCAATTAGCCAATCGGAGATCAGCGGTGCGAGAGTGATCCAATGTTGCCAATAATAAATGTTATGAAACTTTTGGTTTACTGAACACCTACTTAGGGGTCTTCCAAAGCTGCGTCATTCGAACACCTTGAGACCCCAACGTCTAATGGTCCTGTGAGCTCTGTTGGCCGTGTATTTACATTACAAAGCAATAGCCCATCCACACTGCTCGCCGACGCGAATAGTGTAGATAGGTACCTTACAATTCGCTCCGGACCGGCGCGGGCGCTTCGCTGGCTGCGATCGACTTTGACGAGCACTTCGTCGGGGTACTCTGCGGGTAACTCCGCGAGTAGTGTGGATGGACTATACGGATACCTAGAGTTTACATTCAATGTGCCCTTGTTACAGAAGTGATCAGTGATCAGCGATGGCCGCGGGCGACGTGACGCGCCGCGCCTCCATCACCGCTCCGTCGATGCACCGACGTCCTTCGGTGAGACGAGGATCGCTCATCAAAGGCTCCCAGTCTACATCACAGGTATCTACTAATATTTTTTGACGTGATAACGTCTCATAAATCGATGAACGCCTGCTACACGCACGAAAAAGCATGACTCATTGTCACGTTCGCGTGCAAGCTAGAGCGCGGAATAAGCGATAGAGAAGGCACGATAGAGGCCGTATTCCGAGCCGAGCTAACGAGTTTCGGCCCGAGTTTTAAATGTGTGCGTGTACCTCACAATGGCACCGTAAGCTGCACTCACACAAAGACATGGTATACTTAAAAGCGGTCGGACTAACCTATATTGATACTTTGCGTTCCAAATTCAACGCGCTAATAAAATAAAATTTTAGATCTTAGTATATTTTATATTTGCTTTTTTTTAATGTTCGATTTAGGTAAGTATATAATTATTATCAAGATGTTGTGTAATCGTTTATACTTACACATAACATCTGTAAGAATTAAATACAGCTACATCACTACCCATATTATAATGCGAAAGTGTGTTTATTTATTAGTTTATTGGTTTGCTGGTTTCTCCTTCAATCACGCTGCAACGAAACAAAAGACTATACGATCAATGCTTATTATATTGGTCAATAGATTAATCTGGTTATTTCAGGTATACAGGTTGTTTTGATAAAGAAGTTCTCTCAGGTGTGCAATTATCTACTATGCAGTTGCTAATCTTAGGTCATAAATAAAATTTGCACGTGCTCAATTCTTGCAGGAACACTTGTTGTATTCGTATTTGCTTCTTGTAACCGAATTTTTATTTATTGTCAAGAATGGCCCGAGTATCCATAATATTTTATTACCAAAGACTTGATGAGTAGGTGCTAAACTAATATTTGTTCGTGTTCAAACCGTGATGTTTTTATTATATTCTTTTTTCTTGTACTAGTTGACTCGCCCAGGATTTACACATTTTCGTTTAGCCAATTTTGATGCAATTTAGTACACATATGGCTTACATCCCGAAGGTGGACAAAGGCTATTTTTTATCCTGGAAAATAATTTATTTTTCATAGAACACTATTTTATGTGTTTATTATTAAAGACATTACTATCTAAAATTTAGGTATGTAAGGGCCTGTTTCATCACCTTCTGATAAGTGTAGAATAGACTAAACGTAAGTTTTGTCACTTTCTTACTTTATGTCAAGTGACTAAGACAAAACTTGTGAATAAGCTATCTGACACTTATCCGAAGGTGGTGAAACAGGCCCTAACTGTTTTCACTTAATTAAATTTAGTTGTGAGATAACTTATCTCCCTCTATTTAGTCCGATTAAAATAGACATTCAAGATTTAAAAAAATATTCAATATTATATAATATACTAGCTTTTGCCCGCGACTTCGCCCGCGTGAATTTCAATTATTCACAAATCCTGAGGGAATCGTGGATTCCCGGTTCCCGTTCCCCGCTCCCTTTTCCAACCTTTATACCTACTTTCAAGAAACTTTGCTATAGTAATCTACCTATAGCTATAGATATAGTTTTCGGGTTTTTGAAAGAGAAATGTGTTCAATATGGTACTTATGATGAGATTTTGCATCTCTGATAGAATCGGACTGACACAAACTTTATCGTTAAAGTAAAATGAACCTTAACTGCCTTGTTTTAAAGCTCAAGTTCATCAACAGCCAACACTCTAAACAATTAAAATCAGTGGTACTGAATTTTAGGTCCATTTTATTCTGACGTTATTGTGTCACAGAGGAGAAACGGAACAGAGTCAAAGCTTATAAGAAGCGAGCAAAATTTATACCTATTCTGGTAGGGTTGGCACAGGAGGATACAATTTAATAAACAATAGTTATTTGTTCAACAAAATGGCAAATTTTGTTTTTGTTGTGATTGACTTTGCTATCGCATGATACATACAACTTTTCACTTCAATAGCGAGAAAATACAAGATGTAAAAGAAATATTTATTTAAACATTAAGGTATTTTAAACAGGGAGCTCTAAATATCGATTTTGAATGAAATTGGTCAATTAACAAAGAATTTCAAAATGGCGTCGACTTTTTTAAGTTTTGGTAACAGTTTCCTGTTTTGTGATCCCAGGGAGCTCTAAATATCGATTTTGAATTAAATCGGTCAATTAACAAAGAATTTCAAAATGGCGTCGACTTTTTTAAGTTTTGGTAACAGTTTCCAGTTTTGTGATCCCAGGGAGCTCTAAATATCGATTTTGAATTAAATAGGTCAATTAACAAAGAATTTCAAAATGGCGTCGACTTTTTTAAGTTTTGGTAACAGTTTCCAGTTTTGTGATCCCAGGGAGCTCTAAATATCGATTTTGAATGAAATCGGTAAATTAACAAAGAATTTCAAAATGGCGTTGACTTTTTTAAGTTTTGGTAACAGTTTCCTGTTTTGTGATCCTAGGGATCCTCAGATATTGATTTTGAACGAAATCGGTCAATTAACAAAGAATTTCAAAATGGCGCCGACTTTTTTAAATTTTGGTAAGTTTCCTGTTTTGTGATCCTAGGGAGCTCTAAATATCGATTTTGAATGAAATCGGTCAATTAACAAAGAATTTCAAAATGGCGTCGACTTTTTTAAGTTTTGGTAACAGTTTCCTGTTTTGTGATCCCAGGGAGCTCTAAATATCGATTTTGAATGAAATTGGTCAATTAACAAAGAATTTCAAAATGGCGTCGACTTTTTAAGTTTTGGTAACAGTTTCCTGTTTTGTGATCCTAGGGATCCTCAGATATTGATTTTGAACGAAATCGGTCTATTAACAAAGAATATCAAAATGGCGCCGACTTTTTTAAATTTTGGTAACAGTTTCCTGTTTTGTGATCCCAGGGAGCTCTAAATATCGATTTTGAATGAAATCGGTCAATTAACAAAGAATTTCAAAATAGCGTCGACTTTTTAAAGTTTTGGTAACAGTTTCCTGTTTTGTGATCCCAGGGAGCTCTAAATATCGATTTTGAATGAAATCGGTCAATTAACAAAGAATTTCAAAATGGCGTTGACTTTTTTAAGTTTTGGTAACAGTTTCCTGTTTTGTGATCCCAGGGAGCTCTAAATATCGATTTTGAATGAAATCGGTCAATTAACAAAGAATTTCAAAATGGCGTCGACTTTTTTAAGTTTTGGTAACAGTTTGTTCTAAAAAAACTGTTCCTATTCACCTCATTCTCATCCCTATTAACCCCTCTTTCGTCCCAAAAGAACTTGGAGTATGAGATTTTAACATTATGTCATACAAAAAATATTTCATTTCAATATATACATATATCAACACATACTTATACCAAAACATAGCATGAGCTATGTATTAGCTCAGCATTGATCAGATCGGACCACTAATGAAATAAAACCTATGCACAAATCATCAAATTGAGTCGGTTGCGCTATAACTTTTACGACAAGTCATTACACAGCTTTGCATGTGTGCGTGAGCTGCGTCGGGCAACAACACGTCCTCCCTCGAAGAGCGCTAAGCTCGGTATGCTATGGCATTCGTACTGTCTGCTGTGCCATTTTATTTGTAAATTTTAGGATACTTTGACAATTTTTTGTGGTCATATAAATAGTTTCTGGATTATTTTTTTTTTTTACAATTATAGCTAAATGAATCCTAAACTTTCGTGCTATATATTTTTTTTATTAGTGAAATTGCGATAAATCAAAGAAATTGGGGTTAATCTAATGCTTAAATTTTCATAAATCGTACGTGCGGTTTTTATTTTTTATTTACTAATTTTGTATAAAACATAGAAAAACTAATTCCAACATTCCAATTTTGAGGGTGTGTTCATAATATTAGTATTTTTTTTCAGTCGCTTTCTACAATTTTTAGTACTTATATGTGTGACGAAAGTTTCACTCAAAAGCGTAAAATCAGTAAACGTCTTCCGCAAGAATTAAGATTTGAATAATATTTTTTAATAAAATTAATATTTTATTCCCAACATTCCATTAAAAAAGGATTGATCTTTAATATTTGATAATTTTTTTTAAAGTAATCATTATATCTAAAGCACTGTGGTGTTCAAAAGTTCGTAAAAAATTACGAATCCGGGTACCGGCCTCTTAAGCGTTCGACTTGTGACGCATGTATCTCTCCTTGTTTTCATATGACGTTATCACGTAAGATTATCGTCCGTAAACCGACTTTACAGACAACGAATTTTTTGTAGCAACTGAAATACAAGGGTAAATATCAAGTTTCAATTCAAAAGAAGTAAAATAAAAAGGCTTGTATTTCAATACTTTCCTACCAGAAATGTACAATATTTTATATTATATTCACCTTATACACTACCAAAATATTCTAAATCTTTGGATAGCTAGGTAGCGAAAAATGCTATGCTCTCCGAATCGCTCTCCAAGTTCTTATAACTGTAATAAATAAATTTATTTTATGTCAAGTTGTTCTTTAAACATAATTAGACCCCGCAAAAATTAATTTCAAATGATTCATATACTTGTTCGAAACAAGAAAAATCTAGCCAAATGAAAATATATAAAACAAATCCAAGTATTTTCAGTGTTAAAAATATGTTGGCTGTGCCTTTTGCGGGTATCCTTGTGGTTCGTGCTCGTATGAATCATTCATCACTCCTATAGGGTGTGAAATCGCCCAGTTCACATTCAAGCAAGCATTTTTCAATGAATCGAGTTGCTGCAATTTATTGATCTTTACAAGGCATAAAAATAAACCGACTATTCTCGTAACAATTATGTAAGAAAATGTGACGTAGCTAATCGTTGAATCGCTCAACTTTACTTCCAAATGAAGGGACCGCACAAATGGCTTCCAAGTTTAAAAATAAAAATAGCCCGAAAAGTGCAAGATATTTTTGCCCAATCAGTGGTCCGTACTAATTTTAAATTAGTAACATCTTACTGTACAAGTTCATTAAAATCGAAAATTATAACCAAAACGTGATTACTGCTGCTGACTTGTTCCTCTCACTACAGCAAGATAACCGTCATCATGAAAATTCAAAAAGATTTTTTTGGTGTTGGTCGTTGTCTCTTAACAATAGTCACGACTCTACCACTAGTTTGCAAAACAGATTAGGCTGAGAAGAGCCAGCAAGAAATTCAGCAAATGCTCTTTTCAAGCATACAAAAAGAACGTAGATTAATTAATTAATTTTACAGCTTTTATTTTTGTTTATTTTATTTACCTAGTTCTTGGTGTACAATAAAGTGTATTTCATTGATTCATAAGCGCTGATCTATCTATAATAATATAAATTAGCTTGTCCTGACTGACTGACAATCAACGCACAGCCAAAACCACTGAAGCTAGAAACTTGAAATGTTCACAATAGCTTACTTTTATAACGTAGGCGCACACTAAGGAAGGATTCTTGCGAATTCCATCCCAAAGGGGGTTAAACAGGGGATAAAAGTTTGTATGAAAATCCGTCATTTTTCAAGTTATATCCATGAAAATTGGTATTTAAGTTTTCGGTTAAAAATAAAAAGTTATGAGCTTAAGGAAATTTGGAAAATCTACCCCCAGGTGGGTTAAATGGGAGATGAAAGTTTGTATGAAAGTCCGTCATTTTTAAAGTTATATCGATGAAAATCGGTGTTTGTGTTGTCGGTTAAAAATAAAGAATTACGTGTTTCAGGAATTTTGGAAATTCCACCCCCAAGTGAGATTTATAAGAATCCACGCGGGCGAAGTCGCGAGCATCAGCTAGTTTTTTATAAAATAATGATCACTAGTTTTTGGAAAACTGACAAAATTTTAACTTTTGGTTTAAAAATAAAGAATATATACAACGTTAGTTTTACTTGAAGCAAAACCCGAAAGCAGTTTGCTCAAAATCAGTAACAGAATCGAATCCAACTATTTTATATTGTGTTATAATATTTTAAAATCCTGCAAGCTTAGGCACAGTCTTTGATTATCCACATGGGCACAGTGGTTGAAACGCGCATCAGCTGACGATCGGCATACAGCGCGCGGTCATTCAACTCGCGAGTCAAGGTGACGATGGCTTGCGAGTTGGGGTGCCAATTTTTTTTTAAGACAATGACGCAACACAAGAAGCTTATAACTTCGTAAGTTTAGATTATATGTTTTCAACATTTTGTATAACTATTCCAAATGTAAAAACATTTGACACCTGTTTCGGTTTTTGCGCAAAGTAAAACTAACGTTGTATATTTCATGGTTTTTGGAAATTCTTCCCCCAAGTGGGTAAAATAGGGGATGAAAGTTTGTATGAAAGTCTGTCATTTTCAAAGTTATATTAATGAAAATCAGTATTTATATTGTCGGTTAAAAATAAAAAATTATGTACGTGTTTCAGCAAATAGGGGATGAGAATCCAGGCGCACAAAGTCGCTGGCATCAGCTAGTTTTCCAATAAAATGGTTGTGATAGACAGAAAGACATCGAGGTATTTAATTTTTAGTACGGAACACTAAAAAATCCGACCTACGTCAATTGAAAACACGAAACTCTTGGTTTCTTGAATGAATAATAAACGATGAAGGTATGACGTCATTGCAAATCCAAGAACTTTTAGCTTCAGTTTGTCTTTCTTTCTATTGACCAGTTGCACGTCAAGCAATTAAAGTGAAGTTACCGTTAAATTTAACCACCAAGAATCAAGCAAAGTGGGTTGAACCAATTAATATTCGTAACTCCATGGATATGGTTGAGGGTAAATTTTATTAAAATGTTATAAAAAACCTTGATTTGAGAAACCGAAATTGGCCGGTCTTTGAATGGTAACCTAATATCAAACACATAACCGAGTTAAAATAGACGTAAAAATGTTATCAAATAGCAGTAATTCCGACACAGCTGAATTTTGGTAGAGATCTTGGGTACACCAGTAGGAATAAAGTGTCAAAAGTCCCATTAATCCCATATCTGCTAAAAAAGTTATTCAAGGTCAAAGACACAATTTTCGGTTTTGTTGGATTTTTCTTGAAAACGGTAAGATTTATAAAAACATAGTCCAGGCAAAAATTGTAGATCATAAAATTATCTACAAAAATATTCTTTATTACTTTTTTTCCTAAGAATTACCATTCCTAAGATATCGCCATTCTAAAAAAGTTCACGCCTACTTCGAGACACTTTATCAATAGTTTAAAGATATTAATATAAAATTTAAGAAATGCAAAAATTCAGAGACTTACTGGATAAATAAATGAACAATAATCCGCCGGAAAAATAAAATTATCACAATTTTTCAATTAGTTATGCAATAGTTAATTTGCTACTTGAAGATGTAAATTGCAAGCGTGATAATTGTTAAACAGTTAATTTCAGATTTTTTTCCTTTCTAGAAGCTATTCTTGAAAGGCTTTAGAATAGATTCCCGTTGGAAAAATTAAAAAAATACATTTTTTATTAACAATTTTCCTAGTTGCAAAATTAAAAACAAATAACAAACGGTAACTTTTATAAAAATACAGTCCAGGCAAAAATTGTAGATAGTAAAATTATCTACAAAAGTATTCTTTATACTTTTTTTACTATACATAAGATTTTTATAAGTAAGTACAAAATACTATTTTAGATTCTAAAAGCTGTGATAGGCTAGTGGTTAGGACGACCGACTTCTAATCGGAGGTCGTGGGTTCGATCCCGGGCACGCACCTCTAACTTTTCGGAGTTATGTGCGTTTTAAGTATTTAAATATCACTTGCTTTAACGGTGAAGGAAAACATCGTTAGGAAACCTGCATGCCTGAGAGTTCTCCATAACGTTCTCAAAGGTGTGTGAAGCCTGCCAATCCGCTTGGCCAGCGTGGTAGACTATGGCCAAAACCCTTCTCACTCTGAGAGAAGACCCGTGCTCTGTAGTGAGCCGGTAATGGGTTGATCATGATTCATGATGATTCTAAAATATAGAGCATATAAATATTATAACTAAAAACCGTCCGAAGCAGCACTAGATTATTTATATTCAGATAAATTACCAAGTTCTATTTCCTTCGTCGCCTCGTCAGCTTTCTTTATCTGTTTATGCAATCTCTGATGTAACATCTAGCGAGAATATATCTATAATATCATCGTATATTTTTACTGGGTACTCAGAATATACTAACTTTTGGCTAGTACGAGTTTATTTAAGCACATCTGGTTATTTATTTTGTTTTCCGTATGAATAGCTCTACAGTACGGTCTCGTAGCAAATATTGCTATAACTAGATACACTTTAGTAGTTAGTTTACATTGTATTTCATGTACTTACAAAACATTTAACGTAAAATTTTGAATTGTTATAATAATTATTGCCTTTAAGTAGATCCTTGTACAATGTACATATTATAATTATTACGGATATAAACGATTTATTTATCTGAAAGTAACTGATGATCACGACTTCGTGTTTTGAAAATCTCATGAGAACTCTTCAATTTCCTGGAATAAAAACGGCTATAGCTTTAGATAGTCCTCTCTGGGATGCAAGCTGTGCTTAATTTCTTCAAGATTAGTTTGGTTAGGCCGTGAAATCTTATTAACGTTATATTACATTGTCCCTCATAAACAGTTTTAATTTCGTCGACTTTAATGATCATGGTCTGAGATCTATCCCAGCAATCTGTCACAAGAACACAAAGCAAACAATTTAAAACCTTCAAAACTGCAAAAAATCAGCACCAGAGGTCAGTAAAAATATAAAAATAGAATACTCTGAAGACAGATTCAGGGCTAATATGTTGAAACAAAAAGCAAACCTATAGCCACCGGCTTAGATGGCGTCATGTCCGTTACATACTGCGTTTTATGTAGTAGATAACCATTTTAAAAATCACCTCCATTCGGCCCAGTGCACGCACAACGATTGTGGTCTTCCTGACGCGAGTAACGAAATTTCGCTGAAAAAATAAGAGGTTAATTTATGTTTGAACAAGCGGAAACCTATGACTTCGTTCGTGTGGATATTGGTTTTTAAAAATCCCGTGAGAATCATTTTGTTTTTCCAGAGCTCCTTTAAGATCATACCTTGCTAAAAAATGTTAAAAGTTCACTGGCGGATGTTTAGGTAGATCAAAATGTAAACATCCGCCAGTGAAAGTCCCTTCAAAATCGATCCAGCCTTTCAGAGATTAGCCAGTAATCTTTAAAGTATTTCCTTTCTACTAAAAAAAGAATGAACGAAATCGGACCACGCGTTAACAAATTACAGCTAAGTACACATTTTGACTTTCATCCCCTCTCCCAAGGGAACCGTGCTGAATTTCGGGATAGAAAGTATCCTATATGTTACTCCGTAGTATGAACTTGAATCATGCTAAGTTTCATTTCATTCATTTCAATCTATTCAGTAGTTTTCGCGTGATGCGCGCACAAACATACAGACAAACAGACGAACAGACAAACAGACAAAAATTTCAAAAATAGCTTTTTTACGTTCTATTACTTATCCCTAACATCCCCCAGTTATTATTTTGCAAAAATCTTTAATGTACAGATACGGCAAGTCCACGATTTTATTTATATATATATAGCTGTTCGTTCTGATTCACTGACTCATTCATCGCCTCTCCTGTAAAATTTTGTATGAAAAATTTTTTTTTCACTAATGGTTTCGTATAGAGGACAAAAATTCATTAAGAGGAAAAATATGGAGAGAGCTGATGATTGAGGATTTCGGAGACGGTTGAAGAGCACGCTTAAGGTATTGAAGATAGGTGGGGGGTGCTCGAACAAATGTCACTCGAAACGTCATCCAATTGGCAGTGAGCCGAAAAAAAATTCAAAATGGCGAAAAAAAGATGGCCGCCATACAAATTTCGTCGGTGTCCATCTCGAAGGGTATAAAAGATGAAAGAGTTGTTTCTTAGCAAAACATGATCAGGATCCAAAGGTCTACTCGATGAATACAAAAAAAATTCAAAATGGCGGACTTTATTTTTCCATAGAAAATGTATGGCGAATATTGAGAGAGAGTATAAAGTTGTGAACTAGGTATGCAAGGCGATTGATGCGGTTCTTTGGAGAAATCTCAAAGAAAAATATGGGAAGACATGATGATTGAGGGTTTGGAAGATGATTGATGAGCCCGGGCAGAGTTTTGTAGATAGATGGGGGCTGCTCAAACAAAAAATACTCAGAACCTCATCCAATTGGCACTGAGGTGAAAAAAAAAACCAAAATGGCGGATTCAAGATGGCGGCTATACAAATTTCGTCGGTGTCTATCTCACCAAGTATAAAAGATGGAAGAGTGGTTTCTTTGAAAAATATGATCAAGAACTAAAAAACAAGATGGCGGAATTTATTTTTCTACACAAAAAAAATTTTTGATGGTTTCGTGTAGAAAACAAAAATTCATGCGGAGGAAAAATACGGAAAGAGCTGATGATCGAAGACTTTGGAGACGGATGAAGAGCACGGCGAGGGTATTGAAGATAGGTGGGACGTGCTCAAACAAAAACTACTCGAATCCTCGCGGTCCGCTTGCGGGCCGCGCACCCACGCGCCGTACTAGTTATATGTATACCTCGATGTATTTTTGTTCGTAGGAGGTGCCATGGGACATCATCGACCGATGCGCGCTCCCCATCGTGCTGTGCCACGCTCTCGCCGTGGTGTTGTCGGCGCTGCTAAACGCGATGCACGTCAGCAACATATCCGTCTTCACGCTGTTCCTCTGGTTCTCCATTTCTGTCACAGGATCTCTCTGGTTCTACCACAACCTCCAAGTAAGTTTCGCTGAAATTCAAACGATTTAATAGTTTTGATTTCAATAGCGTGGTGTGACAGCGATAATTCTTCCAAATATAAACTTTCAGGTACTCATACTCTTTTACTCTAAGTACTCGTACTCAAGCCGTAACCGTATCCGCTGTAACCTTGCAGGTGCAAGTCTAGTTCAATTGAAGATCTAGTGTTTACGAGATGTTTATTACGACTACATTATAGTATCTACCTGCTTGTATTTAGTAATTGTAACGTCCTCGTCAGTAAGTGTCCTGCTTTAATTGATGAGAAAACAAAAGCTTGAATCTTTAAAACATGGAAGTCGTTCTTTATTTCGAATCTACAGGGGTAAAAAGTGGCCTAGATTCGCCCACATATCAATTCCACCCACATATGAAGCACTCTTTTAACTTTACGGAAATGTTTATGGTACCCAGGTACTTTCGCAAGATTAATATGTTTCTGAAGTTGAGCTTTTTAATACTGGTAAAAAAAAAAACATTAAGATGAATGTGAAGTTCTGAAGAATAAGTAATTACCGGTCGGTAACGAGAGGAAAATAACAAACAGGAAGCGTGATGCCAAATAAGTTGTTGATAAGAATATGCAATGTTGTGTTTGTGATTTGCATCTTAATTTTTATACTTTGGGAAGTCTGAAACTCTCTTGCTCCACGAAGACTTGGAATGCCACAAATAACTCGCTTTAATCAAAAAATTAGTGTTTTCTCTATGCTTTAATGGACTGATTTACATTTTTTGTTGTTTGAAAGGTGACTTGATTTATTGAGCGTGTTCTTCGGTAATGAATCAAGAAAATCTGTTAGCCATTGAAGCTCTTCTCTGGTTGATGATGGGATTAGAGCAACTTCCACAAGTCTAATCTATTCGAAATTTGGTATTCTGCTACTTCAGCAGATATTGCAAGAACATGGTACTTAACCTTCAACTGTTTGCAGGATACCCGATTCCTTAGAAACTTACAACAGAGGTATCGTATTAGGTCTCATTGGAATGGTCTAAATACGTATGGTTAGTTGATTATAGATAGGTTCACAAAAACTCAGTCCTATTCAAGTTAATAATATTAGGTACGGACTATTTTTTTAGGAATATCACAAGCTAATTAATATCTGGACACATACTCAGTGCTTATTCAGTACCTTGTAGGTACAGGCTAATACAGCCTCTCTCTACCGTAACGACTACAAACTAATTAGATCCTACCTGTTCTCAACATATTGTAACGTAACGGAACTTATGAAATTCATAACACTACATGATCCCAGACTGCCAACCCGTTATGATAAAATATAAATGATATAGAAATAAAAGGATTTTAAAGGTACCCCTATTGCAGAATACTCAATAGTACTCACAGACCAGTAAGCCTACTAGACTTCTATTAGCCGTACATCCGCGCTTACCAAGCTTATGCAGAGACACTGCATAAGAACCGCCCCTATTCGGAACCTCATTTCGCAAACGAACGTCGTTGTATACATACACAGCACGCACAGCGTGCGTGCGTGCGTGCGGCGTGCGTGCGTCGTGCGTGTGGCGTGCGTGCGTGCGTGCGTACGTGCGTGTGCGTGTGCGCGTGCGTGAGCGTGTGTGTGTGTGTGTGCGTGAGTGTGTGTGTGTGTCTGTCTGTCTGTTCCACCGTAGTGCTCAAACGGGTGAACCGGTTTCTTTTTTGAATGCGGTTTATTTTGTTTGAAAGATGAATTAGTCGGGAGTGTTCTTAGCTATGTTTGATGAAAATCGGTCCAAGATGGCCGCCGCCACAAAATGGCAGATTACATATTTTTGCATAATTCCTTCAATATAGGTATCAAATGAAAGGGCTTGACTAGTAGAATAGCACTTTGCAAATTCAAGATGGCCGCCACCACAAAATGGCAAATGTCGGATTTTTTTTTTAATTTTTAATTTATACTTGTTTATTTCATTAATCGTCGCGGTGGGAAAACAAAATTTTCACCGACGGTGGGTTGCGCCTATGTACTTACAGCTCGATTATTAGTATTACACAGCAAAGTGATACAGGCCTGCCTATATTATGGCGTCGTCCTACATGAGCGAACTCAAAGCGAACGCGATTCAACGAAGCAGCGATTGTGGGAATATTAGGGACATAATATGGTCTAATATTTGGATTGCACACCGATGCAGTTTTATTGCTGTTGTAGTTGACATAATTGCCGTTCGATTGCGCAATCCTTTACAAGAACCGCACGCCAACTTTTGCGAGTCGTTACGTCTAATCAACGTTTTATTGAGACAAAACATCTATACATTATGAGACAGCGTACGTGGCCCTGATAAAATCGAAAGAGGCGTAACTATTACTACGGGAGGTCGGAGTTCAATTTAAAAAGTCATTTTATACCGACTGGAAATTTTAACAACAATAGTTTAGACCTAACCCATCACAGCTCCGAACTTCAGCTGCCGCACCAGTGGTGGAGTTAAGGGTGAGAGCATGTGAAAGTGCATGAAAATCAAAGCGCTCCGAGTGATTTTATCCCGGACCAAAATAGTCTTAAATCATTGTTTCAATCATTTTTGATACAGAAACAATATTCAGCTGCAGCGCCGAGGGTGGGTTATACTTGTTAAGATTTCGTGAGATCTAGGGCAACCATGAGCCAATTCTATAAAGGAAATACTCAAAGAAACTTAATGTAGCTTTATTCTAGTAAAACATAATAACCGACATTTTTGCAGTGTTCCAAACAACCAAGTGTTGCTTAGCAACCTTAAAACTTTTCATCGCAAACATCAATGAGTTCTTATATATCTTAACATCTTCGCTCGATGATAAGTTTGTTCATGAGTTGCAGCAATCTTGGTTTCTACAATTCCTTTTTCAACATATCCGCTAACTGCTCTTCTGAGGAGATTTCTTTGAGTAAACTGTCTGACTCAATCTAATCCAAGAAAGTAGTTAGCCTGTTTAAACTTTATTTTAAATATTCTCAGCATTCATTTTAAAGCCATCTTCTTACACTGTACAGCTTATTTATAACTTTGAGGCTTTTTAACCTTCTTTTTGTTATTTGCCACCATCATAATAAAATCTTCTAATTTTTGAGGTGGTCTCAACATTGCTCTATTTCTCAAATTGTAAGTTTGGAGATCCTCTGGAATTAGAGTATCATCTGGATCATCTTCTAGTGCACTCTCGTAATCCGTTTGATGACCATTTCCATACTGATCAACATTATCATGACAATCATTATCTTGCTCAACATCAACATGACTATTTGCATGTTCAACAGCTTCTTCACTTCTTATTCGTGGCTTATTATGCAAAGGAATGTTAATAGTAGGCATCTTAAATTTGTCATGATATCCTTCGCATGATGATTTGATATCTTCTCTTAATGTTGACTCCTTAAAGATAACATCTTTGGATCTGATAAGCTTATTTGTTTCTTTGATCCAAACTCTATAGCCGTCATCATTATCATAACCAATTAGAATGCCTTTGACCGCCTTTTTGTCAAGCTTCTTCCTCGTGACCTTCGGTATATTCGCATAACAAGTGCTACCTAGAATCCTTAAATGCCGGATCCTTGGCTTCTTATTGCACCAAATTGCATCTTCTCGGCTGGAACTGCATTCCGAACCTGTGGTAGACTCAATCGACGATTCAAAAGCACTTGTAAAAGTTTATTTGAATAAAAAACTTTTCTATTCTATTCTATTCTATTCTATTCTATTCTTTTCTATTCTATTCTATTCTATTCTATTCTATTCTATTCTATTCTATTACAAATCTCAAAGGACTCTTATCATCTGATGTTGAACCAGTTCTATTCAAAACGTATACTGTTGCGTTTACTAATTCCGCCCACAGTCCTTCAGGAAGTCCTTTTGCATACATAATAGACCTCACAGCTTCTACAATTGTTCTATTATCTCTTTCTACACAACCATTTTGCTCTGGTGTGTAAGGCATTGTCAACCTTTGTTGAATGCCATTTTCCCGTAATATTTGTCTCACTTGATGATTATCAAATTCTCCGCCATTTTCACTCAAAAGAACTCTAAATGGGTGTCCCATTGCTTTTATTGCAGAAATTGCAATCTTTAACTTTTGAGGCACTTCTGACTTTTGCTTTAACAGATATACAAAACGGTATTGCGAATAATCATCTTGAAATAGGACAAAATATCTATACTTTGATATGGAATACATAAAGGGTCCGCATACATCAGCGTGAAATAATTCGCCCGGAGCTTTAGCCCTTTCTCTCGTTCCAAATGTATGTCTATGTGCCTTCCCATAAATACAAACTTCACATGATTCTTGCTTATCAAGCTTTAATTTGATTCCCAGTTCTCTTTCAACTACTCTTTTAACATGCACTTTATTTTGATGTGCCAACCTCTCATGGTATAACTGTAGTAAATTATTGTCAAACTGCATACTATTTACTTCTATAGGCTTTATAGGTTTAATGCATTTTATATTCAACTTATACAAACCTCCATTTTTCTCTCTATGTCCAAGAAGCAATGTTCTCCCTTTGACAATCATTTTACATACATTCCCTCCAGATATAAATGTACTTTTTGAGAGCTTGTCCTGAGCTGACAATACTGAAAACAAATTTTTCTTTATGCTAGGCACGTACCAGACATCTGTCAGCGTAATCATTTCCTTTTGACCATTTACAACAGCCCAACGATACTACATTGTTTGCGACCAGTGCTGGTCATATGGAGAAACTACTTCTCAAAATGGAGCGCGTAAGCCTAGAATTCGGATTGAAGATTAATCGCAGTAAAACAAAAATGATGATTGTAGACCGAGCCAGCAATAACTCGCCGGAAATTACTCAAATCGCGAATTGCAAGGTCGTCCAATCCTACATATATCTTGGTGCTTTAATCTCGAACGATGGAGGTTGCATAGAAGAAGTAAAGAGACGTATGGCCATAGCAAGAACCGCGATGGACAGGCTGAAGAAAGTATGGAAGAACAGGAACCTGACTAAAGCCACGAAGATCCGGCTCGTACAATCACTTGTTTTCCCCATATTTTTATACGCTGCAGAGACGTGGACTTTGCGAGAAGTCGAGAAAAAGAAAATCGATGCTCTGGAGATGTGGTGCTGGAGGCGTATGCTGGGAGTCTCATGGACCGAATTTCGCACCAACGTCTCTATACTCCATGAACTCGGCATTAAACAGCGTCTCTCAACATTAGTACAGAGTCGCATATTAAAGTTCTTTGGACACGTTTCCCGGCGTGAGAGTGACTCCATAGAGCGACTTGTCGTACAGGGCAAAGTAGAGGGTACCAGAGGGCGAGGAAGATCGCCCATGCGATGGACCGACCAAATCAAATCAGCTGTGGGCGGTCCCTTGCACGAGTGCACCAGGCTGTCGGCCAGCAGGGAGAAGTGGCGAACACTCGTGAGGCGCATAACATCTGCCCTTAAAGACGTCACTTCTGTATGACCACGACCGCTCTGTCAAGAGTGAAACGAAGAAGAAGAAGGCACGTACCAGACATCTGTCAGCGTAATCATTTCCTTTTGACCATTTACAACAGCCTCAACTTTTACAACTCCTTTCCCAAAAGCTTTAATGACTTGACCGTTGGCTGTTGTTACACTATAAGAACCGTCAAAATAATGAAAATCTTCAAACAAATCACATCTATTTGTTACATGATTTGTTGCTCCGTTATCTACAAACCAGCAGTCTCTATTTTCATTCTCATTTGTGTTACTTATAGACATCAGGTTCATTGTATTAGACTCAGTGTCTGGTTTCGAATCCTTTGGTGGTCGGCCATCGGATATCCATTTTCTACACTGTTTTACTCTGTGATTAGCTCCACCACAATAAAAGCAGCGTTTGTCAGGTCTGTTCTTCTTTCTTCCAGTTTCAGTTGCTTCGACATGAAGAGCTTCTCCTTCTAACTCCTTATCTTTAGCTAAAATAGCTCTTTCATGTGAACATAACTGGCTTGTTAGATTTTCAACTGTTCTCTCTGCTTTTGACATAAGTAACCAACTGGATTTAAATGAAAAATATTCTTCAGGCAATGTGTCCAATATTTTACAAATTAGAAAAATATCTGGTAACTCATACTTTCCATCATAATACTTCTTCATTTCTAATGATAATTCAAACCAAATGTTCTTTACCTGAGACAGGTGGGTGACAATATCATTTCCTGGTTGTTTCTTATAATCGAAGAACTTCATACATTGATCATAGGCTCTATCTTCAGAGACACCGTCATACATTCTATGAAGTTCAAGCCAAACTTCTCTTGATGTTGAAAATCTAATTACCTTTAAGAGTACTTCTTCCGACAGATTCGTCGTTATTATTAGTAAGGCCATGCTATCATCTCTTTGGTATTTCTCTGACTCTTTACTTGAGGTGGGTTCTTTTGTAAGGCTTCTCTTGCCTTCTACTAGATCAAGAAGACCCAATCCTCGCAAAGCTACGCTCATTTTATACTTCCAAGTCGTCCAATTTTTCTCTTCTAGACGACCAATTTGGATCTTGGTCGCGTCTAGTATGGAACTCGCTTTATGTTCCATCTTGTGAAAATTCGCGACTCGACTCGAATGGCTTATGGTTCTGAAAATCTATTTTCCCAACCACGGAGCTCTGCTACCATGTTAAGATTTCGTGAGATCTAGGGCAACCATGAGCCAATTCTATAAAGGAAATACTCAAAGAAACTTAATGTAGCTTTATTCTAGTAAAACATAATAACCGACATTTTTGCAGTGTTCCAAACAACCAAGTGTTGCTTAGCAACCTTAAAACTTTTCATCGCAAACATCAATGAGTTCTTATATATCTTAACAATACTTCCGCTACGCGCCTGAAGTGCATTAAAATTTTGAAAAAAAAAAGTTATTTTATACCTTATGAAATTTATGCAGCAGAATTTTCACACTTTTAAAATAATAAAAAAAATCTTCAGCTGCACTGAAGGTGGGGGAAAGACCTTCAGTCAGCGTGATAAACATTTTGCGCGCTCAGTGCATTTAGCCTAGTAAATCTAGGAAAAACATCCTATAGTTTTAAAAATTGGCCAAATGTATTCTTTGGGCCTTCCTCTTGAATATATCCGAAAACCCCATATGGGGGGTGCGTAACCAGCCGCCATTTTTAATTTTGTCCCTTTTTTCGGTTTTTTTCTCATATCACGAAAATCTCTACAAATAGCATTATAATTACTTCTGACGAAAGCTTTTGTATAAAATTTTCTACACATTTGGTTTCATGCAGTTTTACTCTAACTTTATTACTTTAAGAGATATAGGGTGTTGAAGTTAATATTTGAGGCCCTTTTTTGGGTTTTTGCTCATATCTCGAAAATCTCTATGAATAGCATTATAATGACTTCTGACAAAAGTTTAAGCATAAAATTTTCTACAAATTTGGTCTTGTTTATTTTACGCTAAGCTTTTTACTTTAGGAGCTACAGAGTGTTTTTAACAGGGAGATAAAATAGTATAGATTAAACCCTAAGGCTAAATGCACTGAGCGCGCAAAATGTTTATCACGCTGACTGAAGGTCTTTCCCCCACCTTCAGTGCAGCTGAAGATTTTCTTTATTATTTTAAAAGTGTGAAAATTCTGCTGCATAAATTTCATAAGGTATAAAATAACTTTTTTTTTCAAAATTTTAATGCACTTCAGGCGCGTAGCGGAAGTATAACCCACCCTCGGCGCTGCAGCTGAATATTGTTTCTGTATCAAAAATGATTGAAACAATGATTTAAGACTATTTTGGTCCGGGATAAAATCACTCGGAGCGCTTTGATTTTCAAGCACTTTCACATGCTCTCACTCTTAACTCCACCACTGGTGCGGCAGCTGAAGTTCGGAGCTGTGATGGGTTAGGTCTAAACTATTGTTGTTAAAATTTCCAGTCGGTATAAAATGACTTTTTCAATACCAAAACCTCCCGTAGTATATAGATTACATATAGCTATACTTTTCTGTACAAATAAATCTGCCTAAAAGTCTATCTGTGATGTCGAGACAACTGCCTATTATTAAGTGATTACTTGAAAAATGGCGTAACTCAAATACACATTTTTAATATGTTTGCCCGTCCGTCTGTTTATCAGGGCTAATTTTTGAAATGTCTGAACTGATTTTGTCGAGACTTTCCTGGCATGTAGAGGATTATATAAGGAGTGCCGCAGTAAAGAAGCCTAGACGGCTGCTTTTTATCCGAAATATTTAAAGTTTCTTGTACATTTTCGCAGTTCAATAGCTGAACCGATCTTGATGAAATTGATATAGTGATAGCTTAAATTCTGGAGACAAATATAAACTATTTTTTATTTCGACAAATCAAAGGGTCGCTGCGGGATTTTTTAAGAATCTTAATTGAAGTGTACGAAGTTGTGAGCATCAGGAAGTTCTCAATAATCACCGTCATATTGAGGAAAGAGATCATATCACTGTTGCCGAGCTCGGAATGGTAACATAATCAATGAACAAGTTTCCAATAAATTTTTTTTTAATTATAATAATTTAAGTAAAATAAGGGAGTGCACCTCCATCTCAGCACTCCAATTGTCAACCTCACCTGCACGTGGTGCCCCCTGCTAATCAACAGACGAGGCTCTGACGACCGACAAATGGCGGTATAACCATTTCATATCGGCTAGACTACAAAATGGCAAGGGCCGATGTCGGGCAGCAGCGACATCGGTACAATAGTCTAGCCCTGCGATCGCCAACCCGCCTGCCCAGCGTGGCGATTAAGGGCATAACCCTTTGCATGGATTGTACGATAAAGCCACAGCCCCTAGTCCCCGGCGGCCCCGCTATTCCTAGCTCTGGCAGCGGTTACGGTAACGGCGGGGCAGGGGGTGTCAAGAATCTCCGGAAGAGATTCCGCTGCCAACCCCGACGACTGGACCTGGCAACATATAACGCACGCACTTTGAGGACCGACGAAAAGATCATCGAGCTGGAAGAAGCAGTGAGCAAGTTGAATTGGGGTGTCATAGGGTTATCTGAAGTCCGAAGAGAGGGGGAGGACTCGATAACCCTTAAATCCGGCAACTTGCTTTACTACCGGGAGGGCTCAAAAATCCCAGGGTGGTGTCGGGTTTCTCGTCCACAGGTCCCTCGTTAACAACATTGTGCAAGTCGAGAGTGTGTCGAGCAGGGTAGCGTACCTTATACTCAGAATAACCAAACGGTATTCGCTGAAGGTCATACAGGTCTACGCACCGACATCGACACATACCGACGAGGAAGTAGAGGTCATGTATGAGGACATATCAAAAGCCATGCATGCCTCTAATATCTACTACAGTGTTGTGATGGGGGATTTCAACGCAAGGCTGGGTAAGCGAAGCGGTGTAGAGTTGAAAGTGGGACAATTTGGCTATGGGCGACGGAACCATAGGGGCCAAATGTTGGCCGACTTCATGGAGAAAGAGGGCCTCTTTATGATGAACTCTTTCTTCGAAAAGCGGCCACACAGGAAGTGGACCTGGATGAGCCCCGACGGTTCTACGAGAAATGAGATCGACTTCATCATGTCTACCAAGCGGCATGTATTCAATGATGTCTCTGTGATCAATAGGGTAAAAACCGGCAGCGATCACCGTATGGTACGAGGCACATTGAATCTGAACATAAAGCTCGAAAGGGCCAGACTGATGAAGTCAACGCTCCGACCTTCTCGCGCCCATATCCAGAACCCCGAGAGCTTCCAACTCGAATTGCAAAACCGATTCGCTTGCCTGGCAGATTGCGATTCTGTGGACGAACTGAACAACAGGCTGGTGGAAACTGTCCATGCGGTCGGGTCTAGGTTCTTTAAGACCCACCGTAGAAGTAGAACCAAAAAATTCTCAGACCATACTCTCAATCTCATGGAACAGAGACATGAAATGAGACTGCAGTCTTCAGGAGACGCCCTTGCTTATCGGCGGATTAATAGACAGATCTCTAAATCACAGAAACGCGATCTGCGATACTTTAACACCGAGCATATCAAAGAAACCATTGAGCGGAACAAAGGCTCAAAGGTGTTCGCGAGAGATCTGTCTATCGGTCAAAGCCAGCTGACGCGACTGAAGACCGACAGCGGTAGTCTCATTTCGTCTAAACCTGAGATTTTGAGAGAGGTTGAGAAGTTCTACGGACAGCTGTACACGTCAACACAGAAGCCTGTTGAAGATTTGGCTAAAGATCCCAGAGCCAAATTGACCCGACACTATACCGAAGATATCCCGGACGTCAGCCTATACGAGATTAGTATGGCTCTCAAACAACTTAAGGACAACAAGGCGCCAGGTGATGACGGAATCACAGCAGAACTCCTGAAAGCAGGTGGAAAACCGGTCCTTAAAGTCTTTCAGCGACTGTTCAATTCCGTCATCGACCAGGGCATAACGCCAGAGGCATGGCACAGAGGCGTGGTGGTTCTTTTCTTCAAAAAGGGCGATAATACCCTGCTGAAGAATTATAGACCCATCTCGCTGCTGAGCCATGTCTATAAGTTGTTCTCGAGAGTCATTACGAATCGTCTCGCTCGTAGGTTCGACGACTTCCAGCCTCCCGAACAGGCCGGGTTCCGAAAAGGCTTCAGCACCATAGACCACATCCATACGCTGCGGCAGGTTATACAGAAGACCAAAGAGTATAACCGGCCACTTTGCTTAGCGTTTGTGGACTATGAGAAAGCCTTTGATTCGGTGGAAACTTGGGCTGTATTGAGATCACTGCAGAGATGCCGGATCGACTATAGGTATATCCAAGCGCTGAAGTGTTTGTACGAAAACGCCACTATGTCAGTCCGTATACAGGACCAGAATACGAGGCCAATCCAATTACAGCGAGGAGTGCGTCAGGGAGATGTTATCTCCCCGAAGCTATTTACCGCTGCATTGGAAGACGTCTTTAAGCTTCTGGACTGGAACGGACTTGGCATCAACATAAACGGCGAGTACATCACTCACCTACGGTTTGCCGATGATATAGTCGTGATGGCAGAGACTCTGGGAGACCTCAATACAATGCTCAACGATCTCAGCAGAGTTTCTCAACAGGTGGGCCTAAAAATGAACATGAGTAAGACGAAGATCATGTCTAACGCTCATGTTCCGCTCCACCCGGTAATCGTTGAGAACTCTGCACTCGAAATTGTAGACGAGTACATATACCTAGGACACACGATCCAGCTAGGTAGGTCCAATTTTGAGAAAGAGATCAACCGCCGAATCCAACTCGGCTGGGCAGCGTTCGGGAAACTTCGAGATGTCTTTTCGTCCAATATCCCTCAGTGTCTGAAGACGAAAGTCTTCGAACAGTGCGTGTTGCCAGTGATGACTTATGGATCCGAGACATGGTCGCTGACAATGGGCCTCATAAGAAGGCTCAGGGTCACTCAGCGGGCGATGGAGAGAGCTATGCTCGGAGTATCCCTGCGGGATCAAATCAGAAATGAGGAGATCCGCAGGAGAACCAGAGTTACCGACATAGCTCATCGAGTCGCAAAGCTGAAGTGGCAATGGGCGGGGCACATTGCTCGAAGAACCGATGGACGTTGGGGTCCCAAGGTGCTTGAATGGCGACCTCGCACCAGTAAACGAAGCGCAGGTAGACCCCCCACTCGTTGGACAGACGATCTCAAGCGAGTCGCTGGCAGCCGCTGGAATCAGGCGGCACAAGATCGTGTGCTGTGGCGATCCTTGCAAGAGACCTATGTCCAGCAGTGGACGTCCATTTGTTGAAACGAAGTAAAATAAAACAAAAATCTGAAAGAATTATTAAATTAAGTACCTCAAAAACTGCAAAAGTTATTGAACTTTAAAGTTGCTAATTTCGTTTCACGCGGCGCTCTAGCGTATAACGTCATCCAACCCGCTAAGATTTTTCCATGTAAATTTACTTGTTTTACAAATTTCTCCGAGTTTATGAACCGATCTAAGTACATGATTCTTTTTTAATCGATCTTTTTGAATCTTTTTTTAAAAAAATTTAATGTTTTTTTCGAATAAATCTTTGGGAAAATTTTGCAAACATCTTCAGCTGTTGATTAAAAAAAGAATCACGCAAATCGGTTCAGTAATTTCGGAGAAGTTGGTAGAACAAGTAAAACATGGAAAAAATGTCTCCAAATAGACGTTTACAATTTTTGAGTTAAAATTATACAAAAAAACAGTTTTGTACTCTGCTTAAGATGTATTCTAGTTAAATAAATATTTCTGCCCCCCCCCCCCCCCCATTTGCTTCCATGGGCGCCTCCGTCGAATTTTATTATAAACGATTTTTATTATTTTTTATGTAATCACCGGTTTTGGGCCGTCAATCTACATTTTACCGGAGAATTTGAAGAATAGGTTAGAATTAGAACCTCCCGTCAAGTTGGTTTCATTTTTTAAAGTTAGTAATGATCAGTACGGTTAGTCTAAGATTTTACACATATAAATAGTTTTGCGACTCGTTTGCTCACTCGTTTTGAGAAACTGAACCCAAAACACTCTTATTTTAAAGTCGTAATTCCATAGTTCGAATATGTATTTTACACCATTTCTGCTTGTAGCTCGCTGTGTTCGAATGCTGAATGTATTGGCGAACTCAAACCTTAATACAAGCCATTTTAGGTCCATTTTACTCTGAAATCGATCAATAGTATACTAAAAAGTTTTGGAGTGCTCCAAACTTAGACTAAGCACTCTGATGAGTATCTTCGTGGGTGATGGATGGAACTCTTCAATGGACAACAATAATCTGCTATCAGTGTAACACGTATATAGTTTACCTACTTACGCAATAATAATTAGTATTATTTGGTTTAATTATTATATACCACTAGATTTTCAACGATACATATTACTTATAGTAGATAAATGCCACAATATAGTACAATACATAAACAAATTGAACTCAGTTTTCTTTTTTTAAATCCTTGTTATTTCTTGTTGCGGGTTGTTTACAAATTTATTCAGAAAAACAAAGTTGCCGTAGCAGATTAATTAGACATAGATCTGAAAAAACAACCGAGGCCTTTGTTTGAAATCTTATAAAAGATTGTAAAATATAATAAAGCTACCACAATAGAAATAGTTTTTATCCTTATTAAGCACTGGAAAACTTTGTTCGAGACAATTAGAAGTTCTCGAACAAAGTTTTCCAGTGCTTAATAAGGATAAAAACTGCAGTAAAACTTTAGTTTACCTTTTAAGATAAATAAACTTAATTGCGACTTTCGTCATCATACATCGTACTGTCGTATGATGTAGTGTTAGAACTGCACGACAATTGCACGCTAACTGCACGCCAACTGCACGCCAACTGCACGCCAACTGCACGCCAACTGCATGCCAACTGCACCCCAACTGTACGCCAACTGCACGCCAACTGCACGCCAACTGCACGCCAACTGCACCCCAACTGTACGGCGTACGACAACTGTACGCCATCGGGACGCCTACTGCAAGCCAATTAGTATTACAAGTTCAGTGTGACGTCAGCCTGTGGTCCAGCTGTACAGTTAAGACGTTCAATCCATTGTCTTTTCAATTACATTACCATATTATGTTTTTTTATGTAATACTAGATGATGCCCACGGCTTCGCCCGTGTGGATTTAGGTTTTTAAAAATCCCGTGGGAACTTTTGATTTTCTAGAACAAAAAGTAGCTTATCTGTAGAAACCCGTCCCCAAAACAGAAAAATCAAGTGGGATCCCCACGATTTCGGAATACAATTCCTTACAGCATCAGGGTTGAAGAGTTGGATATGTACCTACTCGAGTTCATTCAACGATAAAGTCTTTAAATGGTACCCCCAATATCAATTTAAATAACCGAAAGTTTCAAAAACCCATTAGTTTTGGGGATTAGGTCCCCTACAGCATCAGGATTAAGGAGTTGGAATCCAAATTTTTTATAGAACAGGGTCGCAATGTTTCTCTATCGATTAAAAAAAAAAATTACGCAAATCGGTTCAGAAATCTCGGAGATATCGGTGTACATAGTGTAAACATCATCATTACAGAAGCAGGATAAGGTTTTATATTAAAACTACTTAAATCAAACTATTATTAAAATATCTTTATTTATCACCCGCACAAACTTAATTAATATCGAATCACAGATTAGTTTAACTGAGATCTCTTTTCAAAATCTATTTTATACTAATTAATTTAATTACACTCAGCCAAGTCCAAAATGGCAGCACTTTATTCGATTAGGGTGTGATTGCTATCGCAACCCTCAATCAAATATCACGACCTAGATGCTGAAGCATCTAATAGTCGGTTGAGTCTCTGGAGGAGACTGAATTCATGGCTTCGAAGTGCCCGTATTTATACCAATAATTCAAGATGGCGGTTCGCGCCAATAAATGAATCAAATGTCAGTTTATTCTAACATATTTCAATTATGAAATTAATATTATAATCTGTAAATTCTAATTGAATTTCAACAATAATCTGACAATAGGTAGAAAAACACAACTCCTCCTTTTTTGAAAGTCGGTTAAAAAAGTAGCCTATGTTACTCCCTGGTTAATTCTCTACTTGTATGTGAAGGTCCCGTCAAAATCGGTTCAGCCGTTCCGAAGATTAGCCCGTTCAAACAGACAGACAGACAGACAGACAGACAGACAGACAAAAATTTTAAAAACGTGTGATTCGATTATGGTAGCGTTCAAATAACTATATGAGCTTAATATGAGGTAGTTATTTCGATATTACAGACAGACACTTCAATTTTATTTATTAGTATAGATTCCTCATGATATGACCAATGTTTTCCGTTTCTTAACCAGTTTTTAGGGTTCCGTACTCAAAGGCTAAAACGGGACACTATTACTAAAACTCCGCTGTCTGTCTATCCGTCCGTCCGTATTGTTGTTGTTGTTTGTTGTATGGCTTTTAGTTGTGCCAACACAGCACAATTCGTCCGTCCGTATGTCACCAGGCTGTATCTCATGAACCGTGATAGTTAGACAGTTGAAATTTTCACAGATGATGTATTTCTATTGCCACTATAACAACAAATACTAAAAAAGACGTGTGACACTCGGGGACTGCCGCAGTAAAGTATATCATTTTTTATCAACTTATGCAATTATAATTATTTATTTATTTTATTTATGCAGTACAACAAATAAAAGAAAGCATTGTAATGATCTACGCATAGTACCTAAGCAATATGAGCCGTAATAGTGCATTTATTAGCCTATACACTATATTTAAGGGGACTCCCATACAACAAGCGTGATTTTTTTGTCGTTTTTATAGATAATGGTACGGAACCCTTCATGCGTTATTCCGACTCGCACTTGGTCGATTTTTTATCTTTTCTGTATTATGCCCACTATTCAGTGTTGTTTGTGTGCAATAAAGAATACAATCAATCGTATTACTTTTCTGTGTATGTACGTGTGATTAGTGATAAGTACTGTACGAGTTAGCAGCATTCTGAGCAGAATGCGGAAATACGACATAATCTCGGACGCGTGCAGGGCCTCATTATGAGGGGTTTAATGTGAACCACACGCAAATGAGAATCGAGCGAGTGGTAGCAGAATACCATTTCATATGCTCTCTATGGCATAATGCGAATACTAAATCGTAAACGCTATTGTTTATAGCTTACTATAGGTACACTGGCCTGAAAGCCGTGACTTTTAATGTGGTTGATATAGCTTGAATATTCAGATATATTTCATCATCATCATCATCATGATCAACCCATTACCGGCTCACTACAGAGCACGGGTCTCCTCTCAGAGAGAGAAGGGTTTTGGCCATAGTCTACCACGCTGGCCAAGCGGATTGGCAAACTTCACACACCTTTGAGAACGTTATGAAGAACTCTCAGGCATGCAGGTTTCCTCACGATGTTTTCCTTCACCGTTAAAGCAAGTGATATTTAAATACTTAAAACGCACATAACTCCGAAAAGTTAGAGGTGCGTGCCCCGGGATCGAACCCACGACCTCCGATTAGAAGTCGGTCGTCCTAACCACTAGGCTATCACAGCTTTTTATATTTACCTACTCATAAATACCTCAGATATATTTACCTACTCATAAATATAACATACAAGCTGTTCTCAGCATGTGTTGCAATGCCTTCCAATGGTTTAGGAACGCACAGAGGACATATCAAATCAAATCAAATAAACTTTATTCAAAACTAGCTGACCCCCGCGACTTCGTCCGCATTGATATACGTTTTTATATAGGATCGGATCGGATCCCATAATTATTTTATGTACCTAAACTAAATGTAGCCCAAGTTACTTTTTATAACATCACCTATCTGCCATTGAAAGTTCCGTTAAAATCGATCCAGCCGTTTCGGAGATTAGTTGGAACAAATAGACCGACCGACAAACATAAATTTAAACACACAACAGTTTAAAATAAGCCGTACGTATAAAGATCCGGGGCCCAAGTTATTTGA